>OY292316.1:38555792-38913822 GCA_958496155.1 Sisyra nigra
AGGTCACAAAACAGTCCTTGTTTTTAAACTATCCTTTTCCTAACTTCTCGTATATTTTATTTTTATAGACCTTTAATTGTTGGTGGGTAGGTACTTTGAACAACGGGGGTTACATATCAAAAGAGAACACTGTTTTAATTATTTAAAAATGATTACTTACTTCCAATTCTTCAAGATTATTATAATCCACCAAATTGAAACCATCGTCCAGATTGGAAAATCCAAATATTTTCCCATTCCAAAAATTTCCGTTAGCAACGACGATTTTTGTTTGGTTCTTTACAATGTTTTTTGTTTCACATCCCCATTTTCTAGCCAGGAGGCAAGCGGTTTCAACTGCTTCTACATCGGTGTTCAAAGCCAAGACTTTATCATAATGAAACATTTCCGTGACATACTGAGAAAATTCTCCCAAGACATCTGAGTAAAAGTCTCGAGATATTATGGTTAGTAACTCAGCCTGATCGGTTAGGGACTTAATGATCTTTGGATGACAATGACCTTGATTTACGGAAGAATCAGCCGCAAAGAAATCATAATAACGATGTCCCTCAACATCCCACATGAAAACACCTAGAAAAGTAAATGATTTACAAAGATCTTTTAAATTTTTCAATGTTTAACTATACCTTTAGCTCGACAAATAGCAATGGGGAGAGGCTCAGTATCATTTGCGTAATACTTGTGTTCCTTATCAAAAACCCGTTGTGATACCTGGGCCAGTGCCGAATCAGTCTTTAAAGGTGCAATAAAATTCCACACCGTTCCAACAGTATCATGCTGAAATTCAACCTTGCTCGATCTTCCACTGGATGTGATCGATTTTCGTGCCCCATTCGAGGGTTGTTGGTCCTCAACAGGTTCCTGGTTTAACTCATCAGTTCCTCCAGCTATAGTCCACCACACACTTCCCGATAACATTGTTTCAAATACTCAAAAATACCTTCTCCAGATCACAACAAACTTCGAGTCACGTAACATGAAACCTTGTGAAAAAGAAAATGTCAACTTTTACGTGAGAAAAACGAAAAATAATTGAGATAGTTTAAATATTTGAACAAGTTTGGTATTTGTTTAAGACCGATAATTGAATGTGACCACTTGAGCTAAGATTATATGCTAAGAATAAAGTGGAAATGAAATGTTTTGGCATTAAATTAACGAGTGTATTTTCGTTATATAATGGGTAATGGGAGAGGAAAATATTTTCTCGATAGTTCAAACAGGAAGCTTTCAATTATGCGATTAAAAAATTTCCATAACTGCATTTTTATCTATAATCAAAAGATTTTGTAATATTTTTGAATATTGAAATATTTTCTATACAAATTTTACATTCGTCGCATTTGATTTACTTTTGGTATTGAATCTTAAAATATGATATCTGAATGTGCCACGGAAATTTTAATTTAATCCTTTCTGTAAACTATGAACGTAAATAAGTACTATTCATAAGTAATTTATACTAATAAAGTTAAGGCCAATAATATACCTACCTCCAATAAAGTATTTAAAAAAATTTATGGTGTTGAAAAATTGATAGTAGATACCTATATTAAAACAAAAATTTTGGCGTCACAATTGAGCTCTCAATATCAATATTGAGGTTTACCTTACCCCATTTTTCATTTTCCAATTAAATAATAGAGGAATTTTTTTTTGAATTTTCATAACTTTAGATTAGTTTATTACAACAACAATCTGAAAGAAGAGGTATAAAGAAAATTTCATGCTTTACGAAAAAGGTCCTCAGAACAAAGTTCCTCAGATCAACCGTTTTAAAAATATCAGAGTTCAAAAATAACACTAATTAAAATTTTTTAATACTTTCCAACTTTGTTAATATGACTTTTAGAGGGTGAAATGTCCTCTAAATCCCTTCTTTCAGATTGTTGCTGCAATAAAATCTTCCAAAGTTTTAAAAATTAAAAAAATTTTTTTTTGTTGTTTAAAAGTAAAATGAATTGAGGCAGCCCTTAATATTGATATTAATTGCTCGTTTTGGCGCCAAATTTTTTACTTAATTAAAATTTTTTTTAAACATAAACCATCAATTTTTGGAGACCATAAGATTTTTTTTTTTTGATACTGGAAATATAATATAAACACAGGCTATTGTATTTTTAACCCACTCCCTTATCAAAACCGTAAACAAGATGAAGCAATTAACAAATAATTTACTCTTATGACTAATAACAATCCACGAGGATCTAAAAAAATTAACAACGGAAAAAAATATTGTTAAAATATATTTATTAGTGTGATTCACTTATAAACTCTGCTCGTCCTATAAAAATCATAAAAATTTATTGAAACGAATGTCAAATAGGTACTTTAATAATGAATTTTAAGGAATTGTAATAATAGTATACAGAAAATATACCAACAATATTCATTAATTTAATAAATATATTGATAAAAATAAAATAAAATTGTATAAGGCTGAAAGATTAGGGTAACAAATGTTAACGCAGTTTTTTTGATTGCATATTTCGTTGTATTTTACAACTTCATCGGGCTCTTCGGCGTTCTTCTAGTTCAATATTCGTTTAGCTATGTACTTTTTGGCACGATGATTAACTTAAATTAACTTAAATATTTTGAGAGCCTGCCGATGAAGTTGTAAAATACAACGAAACGTTGTAATAAAAAAAACTGCATAATTGACATTTGTTATCCTGATCCTTCAGCCTCTAAGAATAATACTAATTTTCAGGTCTTAATAGTTTAATATTTTAAGCAATTATCAGGCGTTAAAAGACCACTGTTTTTTATTTTAACAATTTATTTTCTTTTTACACAAAGTTTCGTCGGTGTTATTCCGACTTCATCAGGTATCTTGAAAAGTCTGTTAAAATTGTTATACCCTATTTTATTACGGAACAGTTTTTTATTATTTACTAATTTTATATGTCTAAGGTAAAGTTATTTTTTTTTTATAAATATAACAAAAATATAGAGTAATTTTTAAAGTTTCGTAATAAAATAGGGGAATAACAATTTAAACAGACTTTTCAAGATACCTGATGAAGTCGGAATAACACCGACGAAACGTTATGTAAAAAGAAAATAAATTGTTAAAATAAAAAAAAACAGTGGTCTTTTAACGCTTCTAAGATTTTTTTTATATTTATGATTGGATCTCAACTAAATTGTTAAGGTTTATAAACATTTGTCCTTTTTAGAAGAACATAAAAAGTTTTTTTGTGGATAAAAACACTCAAGAAGCTCCATTCACATATCGCATTTTAAAAGAAATTACTGAGACAAAACCCATAAACTATTTACTAATCAACGCCAATTTTTTGTTTAAAATTTCTTTGATAAGTACTATAAATTATATCAAAAACCTACACCTTTGGGGTTGAAATCAAAAGCTTTCCTCTTCATATATATACCCGTCACCCTTTAAATCGAATTTTAAAATTAAATTCTTAACACAAAAGTTTAGAATTAAAAATATATAGACTAGCTATAACTGATTTCTTTTTTTGAGATTAAGTGATAAATATAGACGACCAAAATTTATATTTTTGAGTTGAAAAAACAATTTTCCTGTAAATGCTTTCAAAAAATATTCGTTGAATCAACGTTCTGTGCCTTCAGTGACAACGTTCATTACTTGACTTATTTTTCGAGCTACTTGACCTTAAAATGAAGTCAGATTCAAATACAATTTAATTGATAATCAAGTTCAATAATTGAGAGCTTGTTGAAATTGTAAGATACTACGAAACGTTGCAATCAAAAAACTGTGTTCAACATTTGTTGTCCTGATTCTTCATCCTCTAAGAATTTTTAATAAAATTTTAACATTCAAGTATCAAGGCAAATCGAGTATTAAATTTCCAAGTCAAGTGATTTCATTTGATAGTTTAATTTGATTTTTTGTTTCATAGTTTAAATGTTAAGCTTATTTCATTAATTTTTTGAATTAATTTTAATCATTCCAAATAATTTACACTTATGATTAATAACAAGCCATGAGGATCTAAAAAAATTAACAATGAAAAGAAATATTGGTTAAATATCTTTATTAGTGCTATTCACTTATAAACTCTGTTCCTCCCATAAAATTTTGATAAGTCCTTGTCAATAACTTCTCTTTCCCTGTTATACCTACAGCTATTATGCTATATGGATTTTTACTTCAAATCTAATTTTTTTTATTTCAAAAGAAATTGTTTATTTCAAGCAATATTTTTTTAATACTAAAAAATGAAAAAAAAATCTTTTGAAATATATAAGATTGTATCCGAAGTAAAAAACTTTTACCACTTTTCAAACTAAATTTGACCAATTTCAATTTAAGATCTCAAATTTTAAACGCTATTATAATCTGAACTTCATGGAATTTTTTGCCAGCGAACGGAATATTTTTTAGATAAAAACGAATTAAGAGTGAAAGAAAAAATTTCACTTGATAAAAAAATCATAAACAACCACGTAGCTATTATATTGTTGTTAAAATATCGTAGTCCACATAAGGCTAGGAAGATAGTAGCTGCGAAGATAATTGAAAACTTTATTAAATATTTTGCGATAGTGTCGTTTATTTGTACAAACACATGCGTCATTCATGAATCCCAATACCACCAATGGATCAATCGTCTCTATCTCTCAT
This sequence comes from Sisyra nigra, assembly GCA_958496155.1. Classification (NCBI taxonomy): domain Eukaryota; kingdom Metazoa; phylum Arthropoda; class Insecta; order Neuroptera; family Sisyridae; genus Sisyra; species Sisyra nigra. The sequence goes on from OY292316.1 coordinate 38,560,417, forward strand.
ATCACATTTTATTTTTGATAATTTTTCAGTTTAATGTGTTTGTTATTTCATTGATCTTTAAATATATTTGAACCTGAACTTTTAATAGTTCCACAGTGGCTTGAATTCCGGATTAAAAATTTAATTGAAATATATCCGTTCGCAGAAGAGACATTGATTTTCAGTGCCACACAAGATAACAGTGGCGTTAAAATTGATTAAGAAGTTGTTTGAATTTTAAGATACTTTATATAGGTAAAAAAAATATTGTGTGGTTTTACGAACCCACGATGCAAGTGAAACTTTTTTTCGGGTTTTAAGCACTTAAGTAACTGAAAATTTTCGGAAAATTATTCGATTTAGTGAATGAAAATAGAATAGAAAGAAAGGAATGTGGAACGAATTTACTGTCTGACGTCACGCGCACCGTTGCAACTATTTTTGAATTTCCATTATTGATGTTAATATTCGAATGTTATTTTCATTATTGAATTTGTTGATTGTTGTTAAATCGATCATCTGCCTGTTGTTATCTACGAGTATTGTACCATCACCGTCGGATATTTTTGCACTATTCTCACTAGCTGTATCTTTGTCTATCATGATCAAGTGAACAATAACATTTATATCAATACACTGATAAAAATACAAATACCAATACAAATATGATTGACAATTAATAACAACTTATAATATAACAAAACGTTGTCATGGAGAGGAAAATAGCTTATTACATTCAATAATAGCTCGCGCAACAGGCCTGGGAAAACGACATGGTATATAGCTAACAATGTGTATACGAGCTCTGCCGAACACTTGCCGATTCCCTGCCGAGAATGTGTTACATTTAGCGACATGCTAAAGACGGGCCAAAAAATTTGAGACAATGTATAAAAAGTTTCACTTTAAAAATTAATAGTATACCTATACTGTAAAATGCAATTAAATATTTGAGCTATCCCCATCTTATAAAACTTTTACAAGAAAGGAATAAAAAATTTCTTATAGCCATAGACGTACTCTGCTTCTCAACTTGATAATCTTCTTAATTTTTGTTTTGTCTTATTAAGGAAAACCTGATGAGATCCATATCAGGATAAAAATATTATTTCAGGTTTTCTGAATTAGCTTTATTTGAGTTTTTATAAGAATAACGGTATTAAAAAAAGTCATTTGGCATAAGCTTCTTAATCGGGTTTACTTGAGGTTGTTTTCAGGATAAGCTGGCTTAGAAAAAATATCTGCTGCGAGGCGTCACAGTACTTTCTTTTACTTTCATTTATGAAACTTGCTGTTGGTTAAAAGAAATATAAGCACTTTTTAACTATACATATAAACAGAACTATATGCATACAACCTATATGTAAGTACTATAATATATATATGTATATGTATACGAATTCCCAACCTTTACCCCAGAACTGTCCTTATTTAAATTTTCCCAGGAAAAAGTTTCAGATAAAAGTTTTAGGCATCAATGAGTTTAAGAACTATAGAAAGCTTAAAGAAAATCGTTGAAGTCGTTTTCGAAAAAAAATTGATAAAGCTCAAAAACTCATAGAATAAAGTAGAGCTTTCGGCTAACCGATTTCAAACAAAAGCTTCGCAGCACAACTAGATTTAATATGCAGGCCAAATTCCAAGTTTGGTTAAATTTGAATGAAGCTTTCGATACGATAACGCTGTCCCACAAAGATATTGTAATCGGATGGAATTTTTGATATCGAGCTTTCACCGCAAATAATGTTTTGAGTTCTTCTGAACCCAAAAAAGTAGTTTTTAGAAAAATGTCTGTGTGTGAAAGCGTTATCGTATCAAACGCGTTATCCAAATTTCACCAAACTTGGAATTTGGCTTGCATATTACATCTAGTTGTGCCGCGAAGCTTTTGGTTGAAATCGGTTGACTAGAAGTTCCACTTTATTCTACGAGTTTTTGAGCTTTTTCAATTTTTTTCGAAAACGACCTCAATGATTTTTTCTACACTTTCTATAGTTCTTAGATTCATCGATGCTTACAACTTTTATTTGAAGCTTTTTCCTGAGAAAATTGAAATTAGGACGGTTCTGAAATGAAGGGTGGAAGTTCGTATACATAGAGGCTGTATGCATATAGTTCTGTACTTATATATAGTTATAAAGTGCTTAGTTTTTTTAATCAACAGAAAATATCATAAAAGAAAGTAAAAGAAAGGACTGTGACGCCTCGTAGCAGATATGTTAAAAACTCAGACTATATATGCATATAATTTTTTTTTTTTTTTTTTTTTTAAAGTCGCTTCAACTTCCAGGGCTATTAGCGACTGCGCATAGTAGTACTATGCCTAGTAAATTAATTAGATTTTGACAAAAATATTAGATTGGAAGAAAAAAGAAAAAAATTTGATATAGGCTGGATAGTGGTAACAATGATTACAATGGACATAACGGTGATAACAATGGTAACAGTGATAACAATCCATTTATTTGATGGTTAATTAGAGGGTTTTGTAGAAGGTGGAGTTCTTTATTCTCCTCCAGTTGTCGTCAAATTCGGGGTGTTCCGGGTCGAGAGCAGCCCTCAGGTCTGATTGGCTGAAGGACAAGTCACAGCTGGGACCTGGGAAAACCAGGTGTGGTACATCTATCCGAGCCCCACAACTTCGACAATTCGGTGCAGGCTCTCGAGAAAGGATGTGGGAATGGGTAGCCCTGGTGTGGCCTGTTCTCAGTCTTGTGAGGGCGATTTCTTCCGTTCTACTAACTCTGCCGAAGTTTGTCACCCTCCCCACTTCAGGTTTGATCAGCCTCAGTCTATCGAATGATAGATTCCACCCTCTCTGCCAGCTTTTAGTCAGTCGTTCTTTTATAATCGTTAGGGCGTCCCAGTAAGTTATTTCGTCGTCTTGAACTTCTGAAGTAATGGCACGTTTAGCTGCTTTGTCAGCTATCTCGTTCCCTTCAATGCCTATGTGTCCCGGGATCCACATTAAAGCTACTCTAGGACTCAATTGCCAGATCAATGATTTGATATTTTCTATTAGGTTTTCGTCGCTTTTTCCCCTGATAGCGTTGATGGAGCTTAGGGAGTCAGTACAAATGATAAAATTCTGACTATTGTTTTCTAATTCGCGAATATAGGATAAAGCTCTGTAGATGGCTTTTAGCTCCGTGGTGTAGGATGAGCAATATTTATTTAGTTTTACCAGGTCTTCAAAGTCGTCCAAGATCCAGGCACATCCAGTTTTTCCATTAATTTTTGAACCATCGGTGTATATAATTTTATAATTGTTATAACTATTTTTAATTTCTCTAAATGTTTGGGTTAGTAGTGAAGTTGGTGAATTTGCTTTTCCCAGTTTTTCTAAGTTTTTAACTGTTTTGGGTTTGAATTCTATCCAGGGGGGGATAGTCGGCTCATTTTTTTTTGGCCAAATTTGGTATGGGGATTTTGTGGAGGCTGGAGCCAATTATTGCTCGTGCTGAAAGGGGCTTTGGGAGGTTTGTCTTGGAGTACAGAGTATTATTTAAGTAGTTGACGGTAGCAGTTATTTTGTTTTGGGCATTCAGGTTTTTTTTTGTTTTTAGAGTGAATTTTTGAATAAGCAATTCCCTTCGAAGGTAGAGGCCTGGTTCATTATATATATATATATTATATATTATATTATATATTAGTTGATATCGGGTTTTGCTGATCGTATTGCTGAACGGTTATAGGGCGGATCGGGCAAAAATGAATCGATTTAGCAAAGGGCCGTTTATCCAGCAGAACTCATTAGCTGTAGGGTTTTTGTGGAAAGTGGTTTGGAAGCCAATAAATCTAAAATGTCCGGATTGATTTTAGGTCTCCTTTCAGGGATTCTTGATAGGATATTCTTAGATAGAATTTATAATAAGGACTCGTTAAGATTTAAACTGGTTATCCTTATAATTCGACGTGATTCGGGTAAGAATTATCAGATGACAAATCTGGCTAAGATATAAAGTAGATGACCCAAAAAATCTTTGGTAGGATTACCTTATAAGGACCAGTTAACGTGAAACACCCTCTCAATCATGTTAAGTTGAAATTTTTAATCAAATTTAAGTTGAAATGCTCAGGTGTTAATTTGTGTAGTTTCGTTTCTTCAGTATAGATCTGGACAAGTCCAGAATTGTTGTGAAAACAAATCTACGTTTTGGCTGTATGTAAATCTATCAATTGAACGTTGCTCGTACTTTGCTCTTTATATTCTAATACTATGTATCTAAATGTAGGTACAAACTTCAAATACTGCAATATTTTTTAGAGTTTCAAGAAAATATTTTACACACGCCATTGAGATACAATTTAAAATTAACTGTTATCATCCATATGATAAAAATATTTATAAATTTGCTCATTAAAAATAAATTACTTATAGAGAGATTTGGATAAAAAAAAATTAGCTATCAACACAAATATTATTTCGAACGATAACTCTTTGGTCGTTATCATTTTCATTGTAAACATATAGTAAATTAATATGATTGATTCAATAAATCACTCAGCAATGAAACAAGTTTAAGAACATTGAACGAAGAAACTGAATTTGAAAGTAGATAGGTATAATGAAAAAATTCACTCACTTTTAAAAGAGCTGATTTTATCCAATATGTTTGAGATTTGTGAATTGTTTGTCCAAAAGATTTGAGTCACAGAGAGAAAATAGATATTTTATCTCGGAATAAGCAACACGAATTCAAAAATGAAGGTAATTAATGCTGTACATGCATCGTTCCACAATCAACAATTTTTTTCGAGGTGACCTTCCTCATTTATTGTTCGTGATGATGCAACGCAAAAATCACAAGACAGAGTTGATTCAGGGCAGGTACAATCGCTACTTTTTTTCAGAAAATGTTTTTTTTTTTTTTGTGAAAAAATTTATAGAAAATTATGATTTTCCTATCCAACAGAAAATAACTACTTACTTATGTATGTACTAATATAAGAACTAATAAATACTTACTTTCGTGCTTTTTATGTAATTAATGAAAGATGAAAATGGAAACATCTAAATGTATAACTTCATTTTCTTTTTTGATATTTTGTTATCTACAACTCTTAAATTAAAAAAAATATATTGTGTATAGTAATTCAATAAGAAACTGAGTTAAAAATAGATCCATTCATATTGCGTATACATTATACTCGTACATATTATATATGTAGATTGTAGATATAATATATTATGTAGATATATTATATTATCTATACCTTTCATTTAATATTAAAATGTAGTTATTCCTAACTGTTGTTATTGTATTGTTTTAATTTGCTAAAACTGTTCGAAAATGTCATTTATTTATACTACCAAGTTTTAACTACTTTTTTTAAATATTTTTTTTATTTTTGCAAAAATGAATTTAATTCGTTAGTTTGACGTCAAACAACTTTTACAAAATTAATTGTACCTACTTAATGTGGCTCTAAAGAAATTATAAGAGGAATTATTGCTTGTTTGTTACTGGTAAAAATGCAAAGGGTTACAAAATAAATATTAAATAGGTAAAAAATTTTTCTTTGAGACTTGCCTAAGATAAGGTATGTACATACATTCAGGCATATCTGTTTAGCTTGTGGCATACACATATGCTCTAAAGTTTAATCTAACGTTTAAAACGTAATTTGTATTTGTAAATGATTTTGATAAGTATAATTTTAATAAATGATTAATGTATGTAATTGAAGTATGTAACAAAATATAATTAAAATATTTAATTAAGAAGTACTACACGATATTTAGCTATAAATGGATTATTAAATTAATATAATTATTAATTAAATAAAATGAATCCTTTCTGTTTCACTTAAAATAGCTGGTTCCCATTTTTATTTTTCAGAAAGCAACAATCTTGATTTTTAAATATTTTATTTTAATTTTAAAACCTTTTAAGAACGGAAAATTGTTGATACTGATTTTTAAAATTTTTCCTTCTTTTTGAGATATTCGTAATTTTCGTTCTTATGTATATTTTATTTTATGCTTAGTGTAGGCAACAAATGTTACACCAATGTTAGGTAGGTTGCCTATGCTAACACAATAGATCAATGACTAGAATATCGTGAATCTTAAATATTTGAAACGTCCAAAAAATGGTGCTTTTTGAATTTTTCGGGAATTTCTACATTTTATTAACTGCATGTTTTACGTTGAAATCAATGATCTACGTTTGGTGAGTCACAATAAAACGTTCAAGAGATACGAAATGTAAAAATGCCATAAACCTTTAAACCGATTTTATTTCTTTTTTTGAAAATTTCACTTTTTTTTTTTTTTGGACGGACATTTTGGGTGAAAGGTTCTCGAGTCTCAAAGGAATGCAAATATAGGTATTTTATAATATTCATAAAAACGTATAGAACCCATGACATAGCTTAAATACCCTTTTTAAAACTTGTTCAAAAACCTGTTTAGAAGTACTTTGATTTTCTGTAATCGTAGCAAACGATTTAAGAAAATGGGATAATTTTGGTATTTTTGCTAAACGTTCTTGTTCCTGTGCCTCTTCTTTTTTCAATTTCTCTTTTTTACTGCACCGTCTCTGCAGCACCACTAGTACTAATTTTTTCAAATAATTTTTCGGCTCCCCACAACTTCGGGTCCCCTCGCGTCGAGGAGTCTAGCGATATGGTAGTTCCGCCACTGACATATGGTAACATAGGCAGACAACGAGTACGAGTCCCGCGTTGAAATGGGAAGGAACATTCTTGATATTTTAAAATCAACAATTGAAGTCTATGGAATATTTAAGAGTATTTAACAATCACTTATTGATCGCGACGACATATATCTATCTTTTAAGGTTGGCCCGCTATAACCTTTTTAATGGTTATTAAAATTGTTTCAAAAATAATTTATTATTAGCGAAATTGTTTTTAGAAATATACTATTAATTCTTACCCAAATAAATACGGGTTATAATGAAATTTGGTATAATCTGAGTCATATAAAAGAATAATTTTTATAACGGGAAAATGTCTCATTTATCCTGGAAATTGAAAAAAGGGTTGGAAGAAAAATTATGCATAAACTATACATTTTTATTTGCAAATGAATATTGGTGATATTTAAGTATGATGATAGCTAAATATGTGAATCATTATCTTAAATACGTTTTATTTCGGAAAAATTTCTTGTTTCAACGGGAAAATAGAAAAACTGGTTTAAAGAAAAATCATGCTAAAATTAAACGTTTTTAGCTGATTATAATAGAGTATATTAATAGTTATAACTCATAATGTCCTCAAGGCAAAAAACAATTTTCTTACCCTACAGTCTTATTTGTATCCAGGAAAAATGTGCGGTTCCTGTAGGATAGATATGTTTTTATTTTTCACAGAGCAAAAGATTACCGCAATTTCTTACAATGAGGTGGTTAATTGAGAGTCAAATCATAAATATAGGCTACCTTTTATGTCAGAATATAGCACGGTTCCCGTAGGATAGGATAAGAATGGTATTCTTCAGGAACTGAGTATTTAAAAGGAGTTTCGTAGAAGTTCATGAATAAGCGTTTTAATGAATTTTCCTAAAAAAAGATTTTCCCAAGATCCTAAGAGAAAGATTTTCCCAAGATTGGTCTACTTTTATCCAAGAAAAATGTACAGACCCGTGGGCTAGATACGTTTTTACTTTTCACAGAGCAAAAAATCGACATAATTGTACTCTTCCCGTGGGATAACAAAACAATTGCATCTTACAGGAACCGTGTATTTAAAAGAAGTTTCGTTAAAGTACGTGAAAAAGAGTTATAGCGCATTATCCTCAAGAAGGCTTGATCTCGTTTTTATCCAGGAAAAATGTACTTCTCCCGTGGGATAGATATGATTTTTTTATCATATAGCAAAAGATTGACATGATTTTTTGCAAAAGGGTAGTTGAAAGGTCAGAGAAAAATATAGATTATTAATTCGTATGTTAGAATAACGCACGGTTCTCAAAAGATAGCATAACAATTGTACTTATCCTGCAAGAATCGTGTTTTTAAAATAACTTTCCCTAAAGTTCGTGAAACAGCGTTTTAACACAATCACTCCAAAAAAGTTGAAATAAAAATGACAATTTTTACTGCAAAATATGATTTTTAATTTAACATCCGATAACATCAATAAATTAATAATGAAAATTTTTGAAAAATTGAAACTTCTTTCATCGTTAATTTTTGAATGTCTATAATGTTTAGAAATAAACGAGTTAAATTATATTCAAACAGTCAACAATTACTCCACTTACTCAACTTTTTGAACTATTGAAAAATTTGAACTTGGTGAAAAACTCAGTTAAATATATAATACATTCAACATTTTCGAATTGTATTGCTACTTAAGAAACATAAGTACTTATAGGTATTTTATAATATTCATAAAAACGTATAGAACCAATAAGATAGCTCTTCTAGATAGCTATATGGAATATCTTCTTGGAAAAGTAGTTTATCTGATTTTCATGAACTTTCTATAAATCAAAGATCTAGAAATATCTATCTGTCTTTTTTTGTTGATGGGATGAACGTTTCCATTATTCAATCAGTATAATTTAGATACGCTCAGCAAAGCGGGCGGGGACCAGCTAGTATTTTAATAAATCTGTGTAGTTAAGCACAATTAATAAATGCACAAAAATATTTAAAAAAGTTATTCAAGAATGACGCCAACTTTTGATCAATGATATTTTATTTCTAAATATTTTTCACTACAATTTATTTGTGAAGGTGGAAAATTCATCAAAAGCTTTCGATACACCGTTGGAGAATGCATTTGATAGCCTTATCTGATTGGACTGCAAATGGAATATTTCGCACGGATTGCCATGCTTTTTGAATCTCGTGGATTTTTCGAAACCCAATTTCAGTTCGATTCATTTCTTTCATATTGAATTGTCGACTGTATTCAATTTTCAACTTGTCACATGTGGGGAATGAAAGCCGTATATAAACTTCCGCGTGTTCTCTCAATTGTAAATATTTATTGGCAATCGTGATCGGTTTATTAACGACAAAATATTGGATACATCTTTATATCACACAAAGAAATATAATATTATTTGAATACAAGACAATAGACAAGTAGAAACATATAAAGTTTTATTTAAAGAAGACAATATTTTCATTAGATATATCTAGGTGAGTCACATTAAATGTTTAGGGGCTATGTTATACAGTTAGAATTTTCGGAAAAAAACATTTTCTTAACATAATTTTTGTATGTTAATAATGTTCATAAGATTTCCATATTATTTTAAGTCAATCCGGTGATTATTTTCAAAGTTACTCGCTTTTCAAAGACAGTTTTTCTCAAAATTGTATTTTTAAAGTGGGTAATCAAGATTTCTCAGAAATGGCTGAACCGAACACGACTTGAAGATATAAGAGTCGTTTCAGATACATGGATAGAGCCCTGTTGTTGATTAGCCATTTTAGTTGCTTAAGGCGAATACGTAGTCGAGCTGCGAGGCCCGTGATGTGTGCGTTCCAGGCAAGTTTGGAATCCACGGTTAGACTCAAGTCTTTAATTGTTTTCTAAGGCCCTGACACTTTTTTATATTGTTTTATTTTTGTGTTATAAAAATTATCTCTTTAATAAAATAAAAGTAGACTTTGACCAAATAAGGTGTTCTAAAAGGAAATAATTATATTATTCGTATAATAAAATTTGAAAATTTCCTAACGATATTCACAAAGAAAGGCCATGTTTCATTTGATCAACATATAAACAATTTAATCCTTAGCATTGGAATATAATTAAGTTTTGTTATAAAATGAAAAATATTGATAAACATTTTTAAATAAAAATATGTAAAAACGATTACAGAACGTGACATTCGAAGAAAAAATTATGAAACAGCTTTGGTTTTGTTTAAGAACGGAAAGGCAGATAAGGTATATATAGGTAGATAAGCTCAAAAAATTGACCCCCGATATGATAAAAACTTAAACTAAGTATACCTACATACTTACTTATTTATGATATTTTTATATTTCACATATTTCCGAAAATACCTACTTGACTCTTACTAAATACTACAACAGTATATAAGTAAAAGTGATGACGTTTTTTACATAAGAAAAATCACCTAAGTAACTGTGTTCAGAATGTTTTTTTTTTTGGACAATTGTTTCTCTTTAGTACCCATATCTATTTAGACCTGAGCACACTTTTTTAGCATGTTGACTTTTTACATTGTATTCTACAGGCGTCAAAAAATACAAAAATTAAAATGCTAATAATGCATTTATGTCTAAAAAACGCCGATGCACTAAAAATAGTAAAGTTTTTCAAAAATAGTCATTCTGAACACAATTTGTTGATTTTTCTTGTGAAGAAAACGTCATCTCTTTTACTTATAAATTATTATTGTAGCTTTAAGCTAGTGTCCCGTATTTAAATAGGAATGTGTAATATTAAAACAAAAAATTTTATTTGTTATCATATGGTGGGCAATTTTCTTAACTTATGTCCCACCATTGAAAGAAAATATTTTAAATTGTTGATAATTATTTAATTTCTTATAAAAAAATAAGTTAAGAGAAAAAAGAAAAACATAACACTAAATTTAATTTTCTTTATGTATAGATATTTTCAATGTTTTTAAATCCGTGCCCGTTAACTTAAAAAAATAAATCTATAATTTATCGTAGACATACATTTTTATTGAAAAAAGCTTTTTCTTTAAAAACTTCACTTTCACCCAAAACCTCCGCCGGGGGCTGCACAAACGGAGCCCGCTTTGAAGATAGTTGCGGGCAGATGTAAAAATTCTTAGTTCTGAAAATGACCGCATCCATTGCAAATTTATTTCCAATAGGAACTAAAATTGTAGTCGTGCTACTAAAATCCCATTTCTCTCGAAAACTAAACATAAAATCACGACCGTAAAGCTAGCCTTGGTAACCCATCCCAATCAAATGAAACTATGCTAACGATTTAATGCTATTTTTGTGCTAATTAGTTGCCGTAGTTTAAGTTTTGTTGCTCGTGCCGCTTACGAAATTTTTGTAACAGTGCTGGCTTGGTTATGAAAAACATGTACTAAAGTGCATTAAAATTTTAGAAAAATGCGTACATTTTTTTTGCTAATTATTAGCTAATTAGTTGCTAACAAAATACTTGAAAAAAACCATGAAAGGTCTGAAAAAATGAAAAAAAAAGTTTAGACGGTTTTAGCCTATATCCCGCCTACGCATATCTAAAACCGTAGAACTTAGTAGTACCTATTGTTACGCCAATTAATGGTACCGAATGGCTTTTAAACTAGTACTAGTAATCTATCCGATCTGTATTAGCTTGGATAATGTATAAACTAATAAGTTGCTTGATAAAAAACGAATTAGAGGTCCACAAAATTAAAAACAAAAAACAAAAATTCTGCTTATAACGTGTTTCTAAAAGATTGAAACAATTGCAAATGGGGGAAGGCTAACTTTAAGAACGATTTTGGCTATCTAAAGTCGATAAGGAATTAGTTGCTAATTAGTTGCTTGATAAAAAACGAACTAGAGGTCCGTGAAATTAAAAACTAAATTTTATCCTATGAAAACTTTTTTAATTTCACCAACCTCTAGTACGTTTTTTATCGAGTAACTAATTCCTTATCGACTTTAGATAGCCAAAACCATTCTTAAAGTTAACCTGCACCTCTTTGCCAGAGTTTTTATCCTTTAGAAACGCGTTATAAGCAGTTTTTTTTTAATTTTGCGAACCTCTAGTTCGTTTTTTATCTAGTAACTAATTAGTTTATACATTATTCAAGCTAATACAGGTCGGAAAGCTTACTAGTACTCAAATAAAAGCCATTCGGTACCATTAATTGGCGTAAACAATACTCCTAAGCTATGGCTAAAGCCGTCTAAACTTTTTTTCAGTTTTTCAGAACCTCACATAGTTTTTTGCAAGAAATTAATTAGCAACTATTTAACAACAATTTTTTTACACATATTTCTTTCAGAATTTTATTGCACTTTAGTGCATGTTTTTCATGACAATGCTAGCATTTCGCAAATGGCACGAGCAACAAAATTTAAACTACGACGACTAATTGGCGCAAAAATAGCACTAAATGATTAGCAATGTTTCATTTGATTGAGCTGGATTGCCAAGGTTAGCTTAACGTACGTCATAAACTCGGAATAGTACTTGTTCAAAATGTACTTGAACATTGTACTTTATATTTTCGTTTTTTTTTTGCGAGGTCTAAAAGGATCCATTAATTTCCGAAATTTAAAAAAAATAGATTTTTATAGGATAGAACTTTCTATTGAACAAATATGTAAGTGTACCTGTTTTGTTTTTAGTTTACAATTAGTTTAGTTTTAAAATAATAATATGTAGGTACACGCGTAGAATATGAAAAGGCTACCCTTTTGGATAAATTTTGTGGAATGCCATTAAATGAATTGCAAACATGTTTTTGAAATTCCGAGAAATATGATCCTTTTTATTTCTTTCTAAACTTCAGTATTTCTATACATTTTTCCGTGTTCGTTAGAACCACTGTAAAGTTAAAAAAAAATAATTGTTGTAGAGCAATGTATTCTAACACCTGACTTCAAGTTATTTTGAAATAAAACGATTGGTTAAAACGTTTCAACGTTTTTTTTTTTAAAAAACAATTTTTTCACATCATTTGGTGAATTTGGCCCCGCTACACAAGTAAGAATGTGTTAATAAGATTTTAGATCCAATTATTTTCAATTTTCAAATGTGTAACTTTTAAAAAATTTGCCACAGAATTAATAGTTTCTTATATTAAAAATATTAAAATGTATGAAATATAATATAATTCCTGAAATACTAAGGGCTATAATCGTAAAACTTATATGAAGTAGTAACCAGTAATTCACTAAATATATTATATCTAACGAAGTAAAGTGAGAGAAAATATTGTACAGTATGGTCTCATAAATGAAAAGAAGGAATAAAACCAGAAAACATTTGAAGTTTAACAACTTTTAATGAGCAGTTTAAAATAAATTACAAGTAATTAAAAGAAACATTATACATCAAACAATACACTTCCATTTTTAAAATTAGGATACTCCATTTTACTGGATTTCAAACTTACTTTGAATCGGGGATACTTGCCAAATTTTCCCGTTCTAAGATTCCAACCTTTCAAGTATCCAGTATATTCTGGAAGATCCATGAAATTTAATCTAATTTGCAACTCATGAATAATGTCGCCAATTTCTAGATCGATTTCCGTCGAGTCTTCTGCAGTATGAGCTGTATGCACTAACCGGTAGAAAGGTTTTGAAAAAGGCCACATCCATAATGTATCTATTGAATAATTAGGTGGTAATTCATCGGGATGTAAATACGCTGCTATTTCCAGTGCCAAACGACAAAGCTAATAAAATAACCAAATGACAGAACATAGAAATGCAAAGATTTAAAATTTTATTTAAAAAAAAAATACTAACATTTGAAGTCATTGTGCAAACAATTTCTGATGTTCGTGACAAATAATGAACATTGAAAATTGTTTGATTGAAGTTACTTTCAGCATAGTTATCTATGGGTTTTAATTGACCGATAAATGGATCTGTGTAAAATTCATAATTTGAATAGTTTGTTCTTGCTTCTTTAACAACTAATGGATCGTCGGTGGTCAGAAAAACTCTCTTCCTTTGATTCGATGGTGTCTTGGCAATATATTTATAAAATTCATCCACATATTCCATATATTTTGAGAGTGGTTCATAAGGGGCCTCGAACTTTTTATCTTTACGACGAACATGAATCCTAAATTATTTTTTTTTTAAATTAAATAAACAACTAAATATTAAAATGATTTTACGTGGCAATTGGTAACTGAAGATTTAGAGACTTAGACATTTCCTCTAACATTTTTACGGTAGTCGGGTTGTATCGAAGAAAATGTTTTATTATTTGTCCGATCCACCAAATATGAGGATCCCCGTGAACATAGGTTAATCGGTGGTAAATATCATGCGGTATATTGGGAATCATAAATGGCGCGTGTCCTTTTACAAAATTGCAGTACCCAAAGGCCATATTTTGTGAGTTATTACCTAGAGTCAATGTTTAAAAAAAAAAATTTTTTAGGTAGAAGCGTTTTTTTTAATAATAAAGAAACAAAAAGTTCGTTTAATTAATTAACCTGGGAACTCAGAAATTTTTTGCTTTCTATTGTATACAGCTCCATCTTCACATGTAGAACTTATAGGCTGGAAAACTGCATTCCATCCATCGCCTTTTTTGTAATGCCAATATGTAGAATCAAGAACCATTGGTACTCCGGAGAAATAAGATGCCGTCATACAATCAACCATGTAATGTAACTCGCAACCGAATCCACATTTCTGTTTATATTGGTAATCAAATTGTTATTAATTTCATTATTTAAAGCTGTTAAATATAAGAGAATCATTTACATTAATTTTGCAATCTTTTAAATTTTTTTTTCTAATTTCAATACAGGGATTCGGTTTGTTCGTTTTGTGCTGTTACTTCCAGATTTGTACTAAACTTTTTACACTCACACTTGTATGACTTTGTGTAAACTATCACCTTTTGTAGATAGTAAAAAGTACTCAAAAATAGAAAAACTTGACTGAGGGACGATTTTTCATGCAATAACTAGGTAACTATAGTTTCGATCTCGTCTCCGAGTAATCTTCGGCCTGATCAAACTGCCAAGAAAAAAATTGTTGAGTTCCAATTTTTGATATAAGCTAACAATATTTTAACATTTAATATAAAAATATATTAAATATCTTAACCATTTTCCACAATTTATAGTAAAATAATAATAAAAAAAATAAAATAAAAAAAACGTACTCCTACATACAAAGTTAGATCTCATGGAATAGCTTGTGAAGGCTTTTTATAAAGATGGACCATGCTTCAAATAATTCTGCTAAATTTTTTAAATTAATTCAAACAAAAATATTATCTCATTAAAATAATGATATTAACGATATATAAAACAAGATCATTACTATTTATCTAACTTTCTTTGAATTTATTACAATATAAATAATAGATAAGAAATCCCAGTAGCGTGCTATTTAGGCCTATAAAAGAAAGTCAAACATTGATTTTTTTCTCAGGACTTTTTCCTTGAAGAAAACCATATATATGCAAGCCATAAAGCAATAAATGCATTAACGAGACGATGTGCGCTATTACTCATGGTTGTCTAGTTCAAACCAGTCGCTGGACCCATTTTGGTGGTGATCACACAAGAATTTCTTAAAGCGATTTTTTTAAATGAAAGATGGATAATAAATAGATTAATTGCATCAAGGATTGGTGTAAAAACTACCCCCTAAGTAATTAATATAATATTTACTATATATAATTTAATAAAAATTCTGGAAAAAATATATTTTATATACTGTTTATGCAAGTTTGGGGTAGTATCCTCCACAACTCCGATTCAAGTGGTGGCAGCAGATTAAAATTGGGAGTCAATACGATTTTTATGGAGAGGAATCAACACAGGAATCACAATTTTTCGAATCACAATTTTTCGAATCACAATTTTTCGAATCACAATTTTTCGAATCACAATTTTTCGAATTACAATTTTTCGAAACACAATTTTTCGAATGCACAATTTTTCGAATGCACAATTTTTCGAAAGAACAATTTTTCGAAAAATTAATAATAAATAATTTTAGGGACTGAAATAATAAGGATAAATTTAGTTTTATTTGCCAGATTACACAAAACAAAATAAAAAAACCTAAAATAAGTAATTAAATAAAACCTTTTATTTAGTAAATAAAATTCAAACAGTGGTTCTCAAAATGTTGGATCCATCAAATGATATAATATATGTCAGATGCTATTTAAAATAAAAAACTTGGGTCCCATAGTTTGAGAACGACTATTTGAAAATATTTGTTCATTTAATGTTCATTTCATTACAACATCTTGAAATAGAAGATGCTTTATCTTCGTTTATTTTATCTTTATATTGTAAATGTCCTCGAATTAAAAGTTTTTTGTTATTTTTTATCTATAAATTGTACATCCATCTTGTAGGGCTCTTTAAATAAAAACTTATTTTATTTTAACAAATACGTTACTACTCTTGATTATATGACTTTTATGGGATTTTTTAATTGTTGTCGTCTCTGCGAAAAGTAGTAAAATATTTTGAGAACCACTGGTTGAATTTTATTTACTAAATAAAAGGTTTTATTCAATTAATTATTTTAGGTTTTTTTATTTTGTTTTGTGTAATCTGGCAAATAAAACTAAATTTATCCTTATTATTTCAGTCCCTAAAATTAATTATTATTAATTTTTCGAAAAATTGTTCTTTCGAAAAATTGTGCATTCGAAAAATTGTGCATTCGAAAAATTGTGTTTCGAAAAATTGTAATTCGAAAAATTGTGATTCGAAAAATTGTGATTCGAAAAATTGTGATTCGAAAAATTGTGATTCGAAAAATTGTGATTCGAAGAATTGCGATTCGAAAAACTGACACCTAACCCAGGCTATACCCTTCAAATAAAACAATAATATAATAACGTTGTATTTTAGCTGTGTGCTGAGAATCATGTGTATCAAGGCACGAGTTATGGATCACATAACAACTTTCTCCATTTCCTAATTGAACTCTTAAATTCCTGTACTTCCTATTGTGGGCTAAATGTCTTGCACTTAAGTTTGGCTTACAATTTCTTAACTAAACTACAATTTCCTAAATTCCTTTTGGAGGTCTGATGTTTTATGCCTAAATCTGGCTTTATATGCCTTCCAAAAGTTCTTTAATGGCTTTCATTCCTGAGTCGCCATTTTCAACCCTTCCTTCCTTTCTTCCTTCCTTTAACATCTAATATATAAGTATATAAGTATATATAATCTAGTATATAAGTTAGAGTTAAGTTTTTGTAAGACAGCTACTATCGTAACATTGTAAGGGCGAGATTTACGTTAATAAAATCAACTTAAGTCACTGGTTGTTTTATTATAAAACATTAA
This sequence comes from Sisyra nigra, assembly GCA_958496155.1. Lineage (NCBI taxonomy): Eukaryota > Metazoa > Arthropoda > Insecta > Neuroptera > Sisyridae > Sisyra > Sisyra nigra. The sequence goes on from OY292316.1 coordinate 38,577,356, forward strand.
ATTATTAAATACTTCACTCAACTATCCGAGTTAAGCATTTAACTCACGCAAAAGGTTGTTTAAAACTCGTAAAGCTAGCATTCGCCATTCTCGTCCGACAAGTGTCGTTGTGCGCTAACGCTCTCTCACTTTATCTTTAATTTTTTAGCATCTTCAACAGACATTTGCCCTCATTTGCGGGCACTTTTTTATAGGCAGCTTTATATCGTCATGGACAGAAACAAAGAGCTTTAATTTGATATATAAATGATGAATCTACGTTATGAGTGTAGCACATACGTAGTGGGATTATAAGACATTAACGCGATTGTAAAACGCTACAAGGGTAGCTGGGATAGCGACATGATGGGAAATTTCTATATTCTATAGAATAGACCTCATATTTCTATGGGGTATTTTTTTTTTTTAGTGACTATTCACTATTTGTAGTCGAAAGTCACTATTTCGATTAAAGAGAGGAGAAGTTCAGCAAATGGTTCATCGTAAAAAAGCTACAAAAAAAGTTTGAAAAAAAAGAGTAAAAAAGTATAAGCTGACAATTAAAACCTCTATTAGTAAGTACATTATATCCCTGTTTTAAGCAGCCTACTGAAAATACGAACTATGTTTATGAATTAATGATATAACATAGCGTTTATTTAATTTACCGGTATACCGTATAAGTTTTATACTACACAATAAAAAGTAGATTGCTTGAGAATTATGGGTGATACAAAAAATTAAAGTCAGATTTGAATTTAGTTTATGAACATTGATAAAGACCAGATATTAAAGTAAAAAAAGATTTTATAATTATTTTTGTTGGCCTGTGTAGGTACTAGGTACATAATTATTACTATATAACTTCATAATCAACTTTGTATGACATTTATCTATACCTAGGTATAATCTAATATCTATTGCAATGCCAGAAGAAAATGCTAGTTTATATCGTTATAAAAAAATAAGGTACGGTTATTAATAAATTTTACTCGTATTCATTGTTATAGCGGCTTCACTTTAAAAAAGAGCATCATATGTATTTAATAACGTTGCAACTAATAGTAGTGTTAATTAATAGAGGTTCGTGATAAACATTTTCAGGGTGGCAAATTTTTTGCAGCGCACTTTTACTGTTATATCAAAAGTTCTTAGAACTTGCTAAGCAAACATTTTTCTACAATGACAACAGTAGAAACATTGAAATAGGCTTTAAGAAAAGATCATTTTACTTTGGTTTGAGGCACTGTCAGTATTTACATTGCATGAATTATTTACTAACAAATTTATATGAATTCCTACAACTTCGAACAATTATTTCAGCATAACTGATTTTTTTTAGATTTGTTCCAGATGAAAATAAAACCGTACATTGTACGTTATAAGTCATGCGCAATATAAAACTAGGACAACTCTTTTATATTGCGCATGAGTTTTTGGTATAACACAGTACCACAAACGTTTTTATTTTCTTATAGAATAACCCTTTTGTTTATCATTAGAATTTTTATAAGATCTGAAAATCGTTTAAATGCATAAAAGAGCTAATTTACAGGCTTGAGAATGTATTGAATTTTTATCCAGGAAAATCACATGATCCCTGGGAAGTTCTTGCATTTTTCATGGTCAAAAATTTGGTATGGAAATACGTGAAATACTCAATTACCACCAAACAAGAAATACATTTTATCTAAGAAAAATATCTTAACTATAATAAGTAGGGGTAAGTGTTTTTTAAGTTTTGAAAAACACAAGAGATATTTTTATGCCTAGTATAACTAGTTGTTAGATATGATTATCATATATTAGGAAAGCCATATCATAAACGTATAAGAATGTTATTTTTGCTGGCATTTAACAACTATAGTAATTATTATTATTAATATTTTAGCCTTACACCCCATAATCCACAAATCATTTTTTTCGCCTTAGTACAATCGGCAGGAGCTTGAAGAGTACGAATGCGTTGTTGAACCAAATCACTCAATGCGTTAACTTCCTTCAATCGCCACTCATCGTGTCCATCTACCTTTTTTAGTATTGAAAAATCGTTAAGCATTGTGCTAAAAAAATTAAATTACACTAAAAAACTAAATTTGCTTATTTAATTGCCAAAACTCACTACTTGAAATCTGTATATAACTTGAGTAATTTTGTTGAGATTTTTACACTATTAGATAATCTCACCGTGTACTGAGTTTTATTATTTTTTAATTCTTGTAATAAAGTTGTAAGTTCATTTTTGATTAAAAATGAAAAATCAAAAACTGTTTGCTTGAGTCGTCTACGAGTTTTTTCGTACTCTAAATTTGGCTTTCCAGGTGTCGGTTTAAACTCATCGAGTTTAGGGGATATTGAAATTTTAGCGGTGTTATGTTTCGCCAAATTACTGCAATTATTATGATAGAAGATGTTTATTTAACTCACTTGTGATTCTTACCAAGGCTGAATTTTTCTGCAGTTTTCTTTAACATGGTCAAGTTCTCGCTTAAACACTATTACTGCCACACTTAATGAAAAAATTATTATGAAAGTAACAATTTTTTCATTTTTGCTTAATTTTTTATACATGTCATACAAATTCTTAGAATCTGGTTTTATTTTTGATATCAATGATTGTTATTTTCTTGGCTGATTATGTTAAAAATAATATACTGCTGGCTTATCACTTGCCACAAAATTCTTATCTTAAATCAAATTTATTTTATTATTTAATAAAAGTTACAGAACAAGGAAAAGATAATTTATAGAGTTTTATACCTTTTATTTTTTAATAAATTTATTTTTATAGTTTTCAAAACCGTACAAACTATTATGTGTTTATGGTGATTGTAAGGATAACATTTTAACTCTACTCAATTAATCTATACTAACATTAAAAATAGGCAATTTTTGTTAGTTTGTTTGCCGGGGGTTGTCTCTAATACAACTCTATAAGATATTAGAAAGAGCTCAATCAAAAATGCTCAGAGAGCTGGCAGATGTCCTATGGTACATGGACCAATGAATGATTGATACTCGTGCCACCAATTACTTTGAAAAGTTCCACCAACACCCGAACCTACTAATGTTACCAGTCCTGGAGCCTCAAAATAGTAGGCGTTTAAACAGGAAAGTGCCCCTTGACCTGGTTATGGTATAAAGAGTTACTCTATTGGGAATATTCTCAATCAAGCCCGATCCAGACAGCAGATTTAATAAAAGGACTATTGTCCTGATGGCCAATAAAACACATTTAAAAAAATTTCCAGATTATTAAGGGGGTAGATGCACTTAGAATTTTCTTAAAGTATGATGTTTTAAGAATATTCTCTGAAAATTTCAAGTCAATTCGATGAATAGTTGCCAATATATTTAGTAATTACTGAAGCAACATTAAACCTCTCGATTGTGACTAGAGCAGGTAGCGGACGGCAGCTGCAACTTTAAACGCGTTTTTCTCAAAACTGTGTTTTTTTATTCGGTGACCAATATAACTCGAAAACCATTCGGTAGATATTGATGAAATTGTAATATTATCTTTTTGACATTAAGAACTAGTTTTTAATCGAAGGATATTGATTTTTGTTGACAATTACTATATTTTTTAAACAATTAACTTTTTATCGAAAATCAGAGTCCAAAGTTTCGAATGCCATCATTTTGTGAATTTTCAAAAAAAAAAGCTTCGATTAAAGACTGGATTTATTATTAAATTAAAGGTTTCATCTTGGTTTTTCGAATTCAAATGATCCAGAAGGCTACTGTGATGGTCATTGCGAAGCACTACTCGCGCGAGAGGATCCAACCAATATGGCGATATTTTAATAAATAATATATATTTTTTATTTATTTTTTTCAGAAATGTTAAGTTAAAGCATTGTATAAAAACTCTGTATAATTTATTTTGTAAAATAAACATAACTATAGGTCGCCCGGTAGTCGAAATTCGACCATAATTTGTTACAATTTTTACATACTTAAGGGTACACTTTATTTGTAACTGCCTCAAAAACTTTAGTTACTATGCTAACTACAGCAGATAATGAATTGCATTTACGAATGTTTGGAAAATAATTCCTTGACTAATTTTTTCTTCAAGGTTCATTTAAAGAAAGTGCATCATATAATGATTGAAAATATTTATTTTAAGTTAAGGAAGGAAATAGGTGTAGAGATTTCAAAATATTTATTTTTTTTCTTCCATAAATCTTTTACAAAATTATTTCAGAATATTCTCTAAAAATTTCAAAACTAAATATCAATTCGTTCATATCATACATGTTTTGAGGTCCCCTGAGTCCAAAAAAGTAGTTTTTAGAAACATGTCTGTGTGTGCCTGTGTGTGACAGCCATATCGTATCGAACGCTTTTCCGAATTTCACCAAACTTGGAAATTTTCCTTCATATTATATCTTGTTTTGCCGTGAAGCTTTTAGTTGAAATCGGTTAACCGAAAGCTCCACTTTATTCTCGGAGTTTTTGAGCTTTTTCAAATTTTCTTGAAAACGGCTGCAAAGATTTTCTTTAAGCTTATGATAGTTCTTAGACTTATTTAAACGTTTATTTGAAACTTTTTCTTGTGAAAATTCGATTAAGGACGGTTCTGGGGTGAAGGTTGGGAATTCATGTATACATATATGTTGTATACTTGTATGCATATAGTTCTGCTATGTATAGTTATAAGGTGCTTACATATTTCTTTTAACCAACAGCGAGTTTCATAAACGAAAGTAAAAGAAAGTACTGTGACGCCACGCAGCAGATATTTTTCTTTTTATAATGTTGTATGTCAATTCAAATAACAGTATTCTGAAATATTTTTTAGACAAACAAAAAAAATATGGCTATGAAACATCAGAAGTAATTTCAAGTGAGTTTCCTACGTTCAAAAGTAAAACAAAAGTATCTTTATGTTTAGATTTTTTCATTTAAAAGCCAAAGATAAAAAAATGGAAATAGGCTGCATAAGTCCTGTTTAAAATTTTGAATTAAGCTAAGCTTTTTTTTTCAAATAGTACCTACCTACCTAAATTAAATTTTTGTGTAATTTATTTGAATGATTTTGCCAAAAGAATATAGTATGAATTATTTATACGTTATATAATAATCAAGAAACACCTGATGAAGACCAAATAAAATAGTTGAAACGTTGTGTATTTGAAGTTATACGTATCTTTTAAATATATTTTTAATAATATTACTCAATAATCAAATAATCGGTTAAATTTGTTTCCTTCAATTTCAATAATTACAATTTCAAAATTTAAATTCCTCTCACAATATTTTGTTTAAATAATGACATTTGGAATATGGTTGAAGTCTGTGGTCAAACTGAACAACTGAGATTTAAAAATCTACATTTTTGTTTGTATTGTGTGTCTGTGTGTGTCAAACGCGTGGTAGTGTGTGTGACGTCTTTTTTCATTAATTTAAGGTATTTTGAAGCATTATTATAAAAAAATATTATCTCAAAACGCAACTTCTTCATATAAACTTCAATTGTGCCAAATTTCATACTCCTCCGTTCGTATAATATTCGGTAAAAGGGGTTTAAAATTTTTGCTTCACTTTTTAATATATAGATTACTGTAAAAAATAAATTTTTTAAAATAGACCTTTTTCACGCTTCTGAGTGCATCTACCCTCTTAAAGCGTAATCTTTGTAAATTAAATATGGAGAAATTCACGATCGAACAACGTGTGAAAATAATCGAATTTTATCTGAAAAGTAATAGACGAGTATTCGTACTAACGCAAAGAGCTTATGCAATATGCGATTTTGAGGTGCAGAAAAGCCAAGAATAGCCCATCAACGTTGTCTACATCTTGTAAAAGTAATAGCCTAGGAGACCACCACAGGGTTTCTAGACCCATAACGTATTTTATGAATTTATATACCTATCAAAGCGTTTGAAACAGGACCTCGCAATTCAGTATGATAAAAAGTTTTTTCCGGGGTAAAATAAACCTTACTACTTATATACTACTACTACTTATAGGTATACTTACACTACAAGTACAGCCTTAATATAACGTACCTCAATATAAGACTTCCTTGAATTATCCAATTCTTCGTAATCTCCTTGAACTGTGCATAAGAGTCAATGTAAAATACACCTTTAAATTGCAAACATTTTTGGGAACAACCTCTTTAAAACGAATTTTGTCAACAAAATCAAAACCTTTATATAACGTTCCCACTAATATATATAGGTTTTACATGATTTTACTAAATTTAATTTTGATTATTAATCTAAGCGAACAATTTTTTAACCTATACCCAATTGTTTTTAAATATAAAATACATACAGTAATTTGATAAAAATGTGTTATAATTTATTAGTAGAAGTTGTTCGCTATAGCTAGGTGAGTACGTAATGTTGAGGTGAATAAAACCTTTTGTTAAACCTCTTTATAACAAATTTTAGACCAACCTAACCTCAATATAACAAACCTGAGTTTAACGAAATTACTTGATATAACGAATATTTACTGTTCCCTTCCGATTTGTTATATCGAGGTTGCACTGTATTCAACTTGACATTCTCGACACACAAAAATGTCCAAACATTTCTTTTTTATTACAATTATGTATTAATTCATAATAATATTATACATTTATTTAAATATGATAAAAATTAAAATTAAATTGGAACTTATGGTTGTTGGTCGAATAAGACATTCCCATCTTTAAAATTTGGACTTTCCATCTTTGAAGGCTTTAGTTTTACTTTAAATGCTGGAAAAATACCAAATTTGTCGGTTCTAAGATTTTTACCCCGCAGATATCCTAAGCGTTGTTGCAAAGCATTGAAATTGTATTGTATATCCTCTTGGTGAATAATATCACCAACTTCTAGACTTATTTCAGAACCATCCGTTGCAGTGTGGGCTATTAGAGCTTCTAAGTAGAAAGATTTTCCAAAAGGCCATGTATATATAGAATCTAAAGAGTAAAACAATGGCAGTTCATCAGGATTTAAATGGGCTGCTGTTTCCAATGCTAAACGACCAAGCTAAAAATAAGGGGAGTAATAGATATAAAGAATTGCACACTTTTCTTTTATATTGATACCAACATTTGAAGTCAAAGTGCAGACCATCACAGAAGTTCGAGCCAGAAAATGAAGGTTGAATATCGTTTGATTAAAGTTACTCCCAGCATAGTTATAGACAGGTTTTAACTGAGCAATGATTGGATCTGTTAGGAAATCGTAATTCGTAAAGTTTGCTTTAGCTTCTTTAACAACCAATGGATCATCTGTCGTAAGAAACACTCTCTTTTTTTGTTTTGACGCCACTTTAGTGTGCTGATAAAACTCGTCAATTATTTTCATATATTCTGAAAGTGGTGTGTAAGGTGCTTCATATTTTTTATCGGTACGTCGTACATGGAGTCTAAAAGTTATATTTTTAAGAAATAGAAGTAAAATACCAGAGTTTGGTTTTACGTGGCAATCGGTGGTTGGAGGTTTATAGTTTTGGACATTTCTTCTATCATTTTTATAGTGGTTGGATTATATCTGAGGAGATATTTCACTAATTGACCAATCCACCATATGTGGGGGTAATCGTGAACATAGTTGAGACGATGGAAGATATCATGGGGTATATTGGGAGTGAGGAACGGGGCATGTCCTTTGATCCAATTGCAGTAATTAAAGTCCATGTTTTGGGAATTACTTCCTAAAAAATACATTTTTGTAAAAAAGCTGTTATTAATAAATAATATCATGACGATATACTGTTATTTTTTAGTCATATGCATGTGATAAGTTACTGATAAATAAATGATAGACATTAATTAAATTTTGATAGTTAATAAATTTTGTTAAATAGAAAAATCAGTTCCTTTTAAAACGGAAAGAAGTAACAGTTTCAACTATGATATTTTATTATACGTTAGTTATGTTTAAGCTGCATTTAGATGAAAATACAAAACTCAACCTGGGAATTCTGAACAAGACTGGGTATGATATTCAGTTGCATCTCCACATGTGCCACTTATAGGCAAAAATGCTGCAGTCCATCCCACGCCTTTACTGTATCTCCAATCCTTGGAATCAAGAACTAATGTTCTTCCAGAATAATAAGATGCCAACAAACAATCCATCAAATGATGCAACTCGCATCCAAAACCACAAACCTGGTAGTATTTTAAGAAAAATCAACATTTTTTATCGAAAGTGGTAAAAAAAATAACTAGGGGCACAAATTGATTGATATTTCAATGCTGAGTTTAAGAAAAAAAAAAGTTCTCGTTAACCTTGTAACCTTGTTAACCGTGTAACCTTTGTAGATATTTCTTTTGTTACTGTGGTCGGGCATTCTTGAGAAAAATGCGTTTAAATGCTATTTCACGAACTTTAACAAAACTGAAAATACTACTAAAATACACGGTTCCTGTAGGATTCAATTGTTAAGCTACCAACAGGGTTAGGTAGGGTTACCAACCGTACTTTTTTAAGAGGACATGCACCTTACGTATACCTAATTGGTGTAGCATTTTTCGAATGTTATGTTCTAAATAAAGACCAACATAACATTTTTATATTTATAAGAAAAAGATAGCAATAAAACTGCCACTACGTAGGACGTACAATATCTACTAATGTATTTAATTTGACAAGGAATAATACTGCATTGTTTAAAATAGCTTGGTATTATCACCAATAATTGTTTGTAATTTGTAAAAGATAAAAATGGCTCTTATGAGTTATACTTAAGAGATAGACATATACCGTCGCGGACTTTTTTATCAATCTTTTTAAGATACACAGTTTTGCTGCTCATAAGTTTGATCTATCTTGTAAGGTTTAGTCAGCGTTTGCAATGTAAGTGCACAAAAATATGTTTGTTATGACATCACATTACAAATCTTTGAATTTTCCGACTTTTTTCTACTATAATATGCTTATTTAATACCAACAAACCTTCCTCTTGAATCACTCTAAAAATTACTGAAAACTGCATTAAAATCCGTTTTCTAGTTTAAAATATCTAAGGGAACAGACAGCGAGAGCAACTTTGTTTTATACTATGTAAAGATAACCGCCTAAATTTTACCCCCTATTATAATAAACTAAACTAATTAAACAGAATGAACTTTTTCTTTACTTCTAAAGAAATTTGACAAAATTAATTTTGCTTTGTATACTCTATTAAATACTCTAATTATCTATAATGCCGTACTAAAGCCGGTCTTGACGTATGGAATCTAATTTTGGGGAACTGCTAGCAGCTCCAGCATTGACATCATACAGAGGTTTCAGTCTAAGGTGTTGTGACTAATTGTCGATGCCCCATGGTAAATTACCAAAAGGGACATCAATTAACCTGGCTAGGCATGGCTACCGTCAGGGAGGAGGCAGTCAGATTCAGTTCTAAATACTTCAGGTGCCTTAACGAACATCCTAGCCAGGTTAACCACCAACCTCCTCGACAACAGTGAGGATTCCGTCAGACTGAAACGCGTGTCATTTCTGGAGCCGCTCTACAGGTAGCAGTACAGCAGCCACTCCTTCTAGGGTGATCTGTCCTGTCCATACGTTCACCAGATTCGCTAATTATCTGGGACAGATTGCGAAATAATAAAGAAGAAAAAAAATTTGGTACACGCTCGGTAACGTTCAATTTGAAAATTTTTCTTTTTATCTGTGCCTTAGATGGTCAACAAGCTAATAATATCTTTCGATCTGTTTTTGTTTACATCGATCCGACACAATTGGCTTTACTTAAAATTTTCTTAAACTTTTCTTAATTGATGCAAAGTTGCACTTTTTACACAAGTAGGTTAGGCTCATCTTATTCTTACGGTATAAATTTTACAAATCATTTTCTTCGCTCTAGTACAATCAGCAGGATTTTGAAGAACGTGAAAACGTGTTTGAATCAAATCACTTAGTGTATTAACTTCCTTCATCCGCCACTCATCATGTCCATCAACTTTTTTAAGTGTCACCAAATCATAAAACATGGAGCTAAAAATATACGACTTAACTTAGAAAACATTTTTGTTACTACAATAACTTACTATTTGAAATCGGCATATAAATTTTGTAATTTTGTCAAGATTTTCACACCATGAGATACTCTTTCTGTGCACTGAGTTTTATTCTTTTGTAATTCTAGTCTCAAATTTTCAATTTCATTTTTGACCAGAAATGAAAAATCAAGAAGTGTCTGTTTAAGACGCTTGCGAGTTTTTTCATATTCTAAATTCGGTTTTCCTGGTATTAGTTTGATAGTATTATCTTCTGGGAGTATTGAAATTTTAGGCGTAGATTTTTCCAAATTGCTACAATTATTAAACGTTTTAAAAATGGAAGGATATAAAATTGAAGTGTTACCAAGTATGAGCTTTGTTACAATTTTTTCTTGTGAAGTCAAGCTCTCGTTTTAACACAACTATTGTTAAACTTAGTGAAGCAATAATTATGAATGTACAAATTTTTTCGTTTTTACTCAATTTTTTTAACATTTCCAATAATTATGTGAAGATTCTAAAAATATTTTAGGTCTAAGTATTTGTTTCACAATTTATTGTTTTAAATTTATTTTTTAAGCCCAAGTTCTATTTATGATTCTGGTTTTAATTTTTATAATCATTTATTTCACAACGTCTGAAATAAACTCGAACGTTGTTCAAAAATATATTTTACTACTATACAAGGAAAAAATTCTTATCTTCAAATACATTAATATCCTAGATAGAAATAAAAGTTTATTTTTTTATAGTATAATTGGTGTTGTACCTACTTTAAATGTTTTTTTTATGGTTGTTTTCATGAGCAAGAAAATTTCTAAAATTATTTTTAAATAAATGAAATAAGTTATAAGGTCATAAAAATCTAATCGTGTGATTTTTGAAAACGATTAAAATGCTACAGAATATTTTCAGTATTTAGCAAAAATTAAGTTTTTTAAGGGGATATTCGAGTCTAGACGGTCAACTTTTGTATATTTTTTTAAGCGTAGTAAACACGTCTATAATTAATAATTTTTAGTATATATTTTTATAAGTTTGTTATTAACATTCAAAAAATATCTAAAAATAAAACAACAAAAAACGTCAAAATTGAAACAAAGTAGAGGACGCCAAAGTAGGGGTTCAAAAAAAAACTGCATCCTGATTGACATGATTCAAACCACCCTCGCAATTTTGAAACTAAAAGTTTTGGTGAATTCTTAAAGAGTAAGGATGTCATTTTCGTTAGACGAGAGCATAATTTGAAAAAAAAATTTTACAAAACGATGTCCATATGAAAAAAAAATTTATTTTTTCCTTGTTTTTTCGGTTTTGGGAATTTTTTAAAAGTGTTTCAAAAAAAAAATTCCTTGGTCACTTAGTGGCGTGGTTGACTAGATAGTTGCCCTATACACCAGTGGTATTGGGTTCGAATCCCAATGAAAGCCCACCACATTTTTGAAGTTATACTTCTTTAGGCACGTTATGAAAAAATGATGAGAGTGAAATTTTTAGATGAGCGGCCATCTTGAGACAAAAATTAACAAAACAAAGTTGGCCGCAAAATACTCGGTTTCTTGTCACGCGTAATTTGAATGTTTGTTTTATTTATTTACTAATTTATTTATTTTATATTTAAATTAAAAATAATTATATACACAAATGACACATATTGTTAAAAATAAAGTTATTACTTTTCTCGAATTTTGCAGTAGCTGTTATACCATTTGTCTAGTTAAGTGATGAAAATGACGTCTGCATTCCATGCATATTCTTGGCTATCACGAAATCTGGTATTATGAAATGATACAACCATCCTATAATAATAATTTAGCAAAACAAGGCATGAATAAGATTACATTTACTTTGAAAAGTAGCTACTTACTTTATTTCGCAATTTCTATGATGCTTTGCTTTCATGGCATGCATGAATTGTTTACCAGAAAAATGATCCTGACAAAATTTATAAACGTCTGGCAGCTTCCTTTGGATATTGTTTATTGATACAAATTAAAATATTATTATCTTAATTTTATTTTTAATAATTATATTTTTAAATATATATATATTATTATTATTATTAAATATTAATTTACAATTTTTTAAAATTGATTATTTGAATGCAATTAATAAAAACTAATATACGCGTACATAAGTACACGCAACCACTTTTTTTCATGGGTTTTCGGAATCGACGGACGCTAATGACCATAATAGTTGATGCAACCTTAAATAAACCACAGAAAAAAGCTCTCGTCAAACGAATTTTAGCCTTATTTAAAAGCTCTGTGAAAAATTTAAATCAAATTGGTTCTGTAGACTTTCAGATATTATATATTTGATTGAAATCTTCCCATTAAGGCCTCAAGTTATTATTTAAAATTGAGACAATATAGTTCTTTTGATGGATGAATATATAACGAAGGAGAAAAAAATCTTCCTTTTATGCCATCTTCTCCGTTTATTTATTTTAAACGTATGTATTTCAATGTATGCAAATAGAAAAAGTTTCACTAGCAAATGTATACTAATGCTTGCACCAACTTTTTGCTCGAAAGTTACAAAATAATAACGCTTTCTTTCGTAAAATTATTAATAACTCATTATTAAAACTCAAAATTATTTACTTAAATAACGAAAAGCTTTTATATTTTTATCATAAAACCATTGAGTCACCTTCAACTTCCATTTCTTCAAACCTTAACAGGGCGTTTAAATTTACGAAATTAAAACTTGATAATGCAAACTATCGCAAATATTTAACTTACACTCTATGCAATTGTCTCGTTTAGCGACGGTATTAAAAGAACAAAGAGTAATTAACAAATTAATTGACTTCCCCACATCCAAATAGTGCAGTTTGAATTGCAACAATTTCTCAAGAGACAAAACACAAACTTTCAGAACGCATCAAAACTGCTGCGCTTAATAAAAGACTAGGTATAGGGGCGTAAGAGTTTTCAGAGTTAGATAGTATCTAATATCAGTTTTATGGGCAAATAATATCAAGTTTACGCAAGTGTTATTGCTCCTAAGAGACAACTCTATAATTATAATTATAAATAACGCCACCATAGTTCTCTGCTATGATTAATTAACTCAAGCACGAACGACATAAATGCATAAATGCATAAAAAATAATCAGCATAAAATATTATAGAATATTTTACTCTAATCTAAGTACATTGTTAAACTTTTATTTTATTTTGAAATCAACTTTAATCGTTTAAATTCCAATGAATAATTTAAGATCTTAATGTAATGAAATTGAGCAGAAATTATTTAAGTTATTAAATAATAAAACAATAAATATTTCCCTTTTTAATTAAATTATATTACACAGATGTAAGGCTTGTTGATGACTCATATCAGCTTTCATATTTCCTAAGCTTGTTGAAGGGATGCAATAACCAACAACAAAGCCAAATATTTCTCCTACCAAGCATGAAACTTTCAAAGCTTTTCCACATCACCCACTTTAATAGCGCAAAACGGTGAAAATTTCAATGTTTTACTGATATATCTGTCTCGGTCCAATGTTGTATACCGATAAATATAATTTTGTCATATTAAGCTGTCAGAAATTTGAGGCCAGTCGGTACCACACGTCGATCATTCACCTAAACAGGATCGACAGGACGTGGAAAGGATCAGACGGCGACGAAACAACCAGTCGCATGTACAGCTAATAATAGGCTGTCGCTCCGACATGTCAATGTTATATCGAAACCAATGTCTTGAGCTTAGCTAAAAAATAATTGCTGCATTTCTCCTCAATGTCAGGGATTTGAGTGTGTGACATGCGTCAGAGGGTAGTTTTCTAATTTCAATTGTGTCGCGCATAATAACAGGGAGGTTTATAAATAGTGTAATCCGAAAGAAATATATATATTTTCCCTTAAAAATGCTAGAAATGAAACTATTTGAAGGGATGGTTGATCTGTCAATTGTGAAGGGTTTTGTCATGACTGATTCACCAATAACTTATCCTACGTGTTAGTGTTGTGTAACGTCATATTAGCCCTTCCTAATTCGGCCATAGTGATTTAAATTGTAGTCGGGGCGTCAACGTTTCAATCACAGGATAATGGAAATGATAGCTTAATTACATATAGTGATAGATTTTCAATCCTTAAACCTTAACGCTTCTTTAGGCAATTGTATTGTACAGTTTTTAAGAGTATAAGTTTCTTTTTACAAATTTTAGATTTTTATAAAATAAAATCTAAATTTCAAAATTACTCGAAAGCTAATACTATGTTTTGATTTTCATTGAGTCTTCATTAGCCTTAATTTACCACTAATGTCAATATAATTGGTGTTCTTAAACCATCAAAATACCGTATTAACTAAAATTTTCAAATAAGAAATAAATTTAAACACTTATAAAAAAAAAACAGATTATTAAAATCAGTAGTTTTATAAGAAATTGTAAATTATCTCAGTAAAAACTTTTATAACTTAAAGTTTTAACATATCATCGCTTTAATAGCTTAGCAAAAGATATTCACATCGTTCACATCTTCGGGGAGAACTCGTAATTTAGACTGAGTTCATGGAACTTAGATGTATATATTAGAAATACTGTACTTAAGTATATACGATTAATCGTTTAACCGAAAGCTCTACTTTATTTTAGGAGTTTTTGAGCTTTTTAATTTTTCTTTGAAAACGGTTCTAACGATTTTCTTTAAACTGTCAATAGTTCTTAGACTCATTGATGCATACTACTTTTATTTGAAATCTTTTTCTTGGGAAAATACAAATAAGGATGGTTTTGGGTTAAGGATGGGAATTCGTATATTTTATGGGTACTGTATACAATATTATGACTTTCTTTTGCTACTATATAATAAAAGAAGTATTGTAGTCGGGTCAAATTTTTAATTTCGAGTTTTTACCGGAAATACAGGTTTGTGGTCTCCTGAATCCATAAAAGTGAATTTTAGAAAATTTTCTTTGTGTATGTATGTGTGTGGCTGTGTATCTCTGACAGCGATATCGTATCGAAACCCTTATCCGGAGCTTACTAAACTTGGAATTTAGCCTGCATATTATATCTAGCTGAGCTGCAAAGCTTTTGGTTGACCGGAAGTTTAACTTTATTTTATAGGTTTTTGAGCTTTTTAAATATTTTTCAAAAACGGCTACAACGATTTTCTTGAAACTTGCTAAAATCTAAATCTAAATCTAAATATTTAAAAAATATTTGTTACTTTTATTTTTGAAATTCGCTGTTGGTTAAAAGAAATATAAGCACTTTATAACTAAACATATAAACAGAACTATATGCATACAACCTGTACTTATATGCATAGACCAATTCCCAACCTTCACCCCAGAACCGTCCTTATTTGAATTTTCCTAGGAAAAAGTTTCAAATAAAAGTTGTAGCTACTAATGAGTCTAAAAACTATAGTGAGTTTAAATAAAATCGTTGGAGCCGTTTTCGAAAAAAATTGAAAAAGCTCAAAAAATCTTAAAATAAAGTAGAGTATAAGGTTAACCGATTTCAATCAAAAGCTTCGCGGCACAACTAAATATAATATACAGTGTCATTTCCAGGTTTGGTGAAATTCTAATAAAGCTTTTGAAACGATATTGCTGTCACACACACACACACAGACATGTTTCTAAAAAAACATTTTTTTGGATTCAAGGGACCTCAAAACATGTATTTCCGGTGAAAACTCAAATTCGAAAATACAACCCGATTACAATACCTACTTCCTGTACTATAAAGTAAAAGAAAGTAATATGCAAGATAGTTTTATTATAACTTTTGTACAATTTTTAGTCATTTTTACTTTCTTTTACTGCTATATAAGTAAAGGAAGTATTGTAATCGGGTTGAATTTTCGAATTCGAGCTTTAATCGGAAATACATGTTTTGAGGTCCCCTGAGCCCAAAAAAGTAGTTTTTAGAAACATGTTTGTGTGTGTCAGCGATATCGTATCGAAAGCTTTATCCGAATTTCACCAAACTTGGAATTTAACCTCCATATTATACCTAGTTATACCGCGAAGCTTTTCGTGGAAATCGGTTAACCGAAAGCTCCGTTTTATTCTATGAGTTTTTGAGCTTTATCATTTTTTTTCAAAAACGGCTTCAACGATTTTCTTTAAACTTACTATAGTTCTTAGACTCATTAGTAGCTACATTTTTTATTTAAAACTTTTTCCTGGAAAAATTCGAATAAAGACGGTTCTGGGGTGAAGGTTGGGAATTCGTGTATATTATATTATGTACATATAGGTTGTATGCATATATAGTTCTATTTATATGTATGTATAGTTATAAAGTGCTTATATTTCATATATTTTATACAACTTATACCAATAGCGAGTTTCATAATTGAAAATAAAAGAATGTATTGTGACGCCTCGCACCAGATATATTTTTTTAAAGAAATAACTTTAAAAATATCGTACCTATTTGAAGCTTTGTTGTTATATGTATGTAGATATATTTTTAAAATTAATTCATATAAGTAGGTACTTATCGAATTTTCTTCATGAAATATTACCATATAGATTATAGAATATAATAGTCTCAGTATCATTTATAAAATCATTAATATCATCAAGTGAATAAATATAAAAAAAATTATTGCAGAAAATACTTTTAAATATACTTTTTATAAGCCATGTACAAATACCGTGTGAACTGGGGAAAAGAAGAGTATCTTGAAGAACTATTTCAAACACAACAAAAATACATTGGAAAAAGGTTACAATGAAATTGAATGAGCCAAAAAATTTTAAGTGTTTCAGGAAAAACGTTTCTATTATAGGTATTCTTTTTTTTTCCTTTCAAATATTCTATTTATTTCAAATGTAAAAAAATACAAAATGGTATAATCGAAAGGAGTTTTATTTCTATCGCGTGTGGGTACACAGTATGCGTATTTTTTTAATGTCTTCACTGGTTAGATTTTCATTATAAAAATTTGTATTTTGGTACTGTTTGGAACACTAAAAAGTTAAAAAAACAGTAGCAATATTTTTAAGAGGAAATTTTACAGCTTGAAAACCTGAATTGATTATATTAATCTAACATAAGATTTAGGTATCTATACTGAAAGAAATCCACTCAGGTTTGTTTTTAAGATCGGGTTTATTTTTTTAATTTTTCAAGTTTTGCGACGTTTCGTTACTAAGCCTAACTTCTTTGGGTCTCTACAAATATAAATTAATTACAAATTTCTTCCGTTTATTGCTGAGATCTGAATAAAAGCGTATCATAAGATGTACTAATTGTAAGCTTACAATTGTATGGGATTGAAGCTACCATTTCTTATAGAGATTTTCTTTTCAAGTAACAATTTACACTGTAAAATTGTTAATGGCTTTTTTACATGCAACAAAATGAACATAAACACAATTAATTAGTGTACACTGGTGGATGATGACGACAATAATAAAAGCAATAACAGGAGCATATTATGAACAAAGTAGACACACAAGTAGTGTAAGTAAAACCATAATAGTCGAGGTTAACGATTCTCGTTATCATCCCATCATATGACAATTGCACTCCCTTAATCTCCCGCATCATACATGTGGATTTGATCTGTAACTAAACAAGAGACAAGTCCTATTAATTTTTGGCTCGACAAAACCGAATATGAGAGGAACGATTTTCCGTCTGGGGTTGATCGGGCTTAAATGCCAGGTTTGTAATCCAAACGGGATGTCCAGCAAATTAGAATCGTATTGCGATCACTTAATCTGGCTTTAGATATGTATATATGTGAGGGTGTATGCCGAATTGGCTGAAATTGTAACATTGAACATGGTGCAGTTACCCCATAAGGGAAATTAAGGAGAACTTGTCAAGGGCAAGCTTGTGAAAGTGGGTGGTAAGTAAAGCCCTGCAATATATGGGGATGACATATAGTCTTTTTGTTATTTCTTGATTGTAATAACGACGAATGTTTCAAAGACGTAGAAATTAAAAATATAATATTTTTTGAAGTTTTCTTCAAAGATTTCCGCTGTTAATAGTGTGGGTACTAATTTTTTATTGATTTTTTCAGAAGAAAATAAATTCTTTCTTTAGCAATGAATTACTCATGTAGACATAGTCGGATCATAAATAATATATGAACTTTGGGACAAATGTTTTATTTGGAATATTAATTACAACAACAAGCAATACATTATGTGTCGAGCGCTTCTGACAAAGAATTATGTGTTGACAAATTGATGACGATATGTGAAAATTTTTTCACATTCCCGACGAGGAAGAGTTTTGTTTTTGCGTCTACCAATATACAGATGTGATCGCGTTAAATTTAGTAATTGGAACTGTTCGTAGGGAATAGTTATTTTATTTTTCGTTTGAATTATGATTGTAATTTGTACTTGAAATAATAAATGTATTGACGCCATGTGGCACGCATCAAGCGGATTCTTCGTAGTTTTATTGCTCTTCTTTTCCACATACAATATTGAAAATTTCGTTTAAAATTTTTTAAATTCCATAGAATGTCGTTGCGCGTTTGTGCTGGGATTTATCAACGTAATGAGGTTCAGATAAGGAAATTAGATGCTGTTGTGAACTAAATTTCTAGTTTATCTTGGAATTGTGGCGTTTTGGCGTCACGAGTTATGGCATTACATTATTTATTGGAGAGAATAAAGATTCTGTGGAAAATTTCAAATGTAAATTATATAATAATACTAGCTGATACCCGCGACTTCGTCTGCGTAGGTTATTATGTTAAGAACATATTTAATTTACAGAGGAAAACATATTAACAAAAATATATTAAAAATTAACGGAAAGAACTTAGCGTAGAACATTTGTAATTACTATATGCCAAAAAATTTCTCCTAAGTTGCTCCTTCAGAATCCACTATTGCTTTTAGTGTACAGTTATTAGTTAATCAATAATTAATTTTTCAAAACTTTGTATATTCAAATATAAAAATTGCTATATAATCCAAAATAATCACTTTTGTTAAAAATTGTTCAAAAAATGCTCTTTCCAGATCAGGAATTTCTCCAGGTGCATAGTTAATTAGTAATTCAATTTTTAAACTATTCATCTTAAAAAGATCCAACGGCAGTTGATGACGCCATAGTACAACAGTACATGTATAAATAATTAAAAATAATTAATTATTAAAAATATTGCATAAATTTGAACAATTATTATTTGCGTAATGAAAAGAACAGATACAGAACTTTAAAAAAAAACACAAAAACTACAATTAAAAATTATTTTGGATTTTATAGCGATTTTAATTCTTGAGTTTGAAAATTTTTAAAAAAATTAATTATTAATTAACTATTAACTACACACCAGGAGCAATTGCGGATCCGGAAAGAGCATTTAAGGAGCAATTTAAAAAAACATAAAAAAGTGACATTTTGTTTTTACAGCAATTTTAGTTTTTAGTTTGCAAATTTTTGAAAAATTAACTATTATTCAATTAATAACTATACACTTGGAGAAATTGCGGATTCTGAAGGAGCAATTTTTTGGCATATAGTTTAATTAAAACAAAATGTTTCTCGATAATTTAACTCTTTCTGGTAAAAAAATATATGCAATAATAAAAGGGAGTGTTGAAATGTAATTTGATTATTGTAACGGTTGTAACTTAAAAATGTATTTTAAATTTGTATTTACAGTAAAATATAAAAGATGCTAAAAGAGAATTTAAAAAAAAGCTACAAAAAATTTGTAAAAAACAGAAAAGAAAAATAGTATTCAAAAAATATTTTATTTATTTAAATATCTCGCTTAGATGCATGAAGTTGTACCGCGTACGCTCAAATATTAAATAATCATGAGGCAGTGGAAGGAGAAACATTCCCTCGCTAGTCCACTCTAGTCACTGCGCATAACATGGTTTGCCCCACTCTATCAAAGTAACGAAAGAACAACGAAAGCAAACGCGGTCTGCTTGGAAAAATCGCAATTTTTAAAACTTTAATTACTTTGTTTTTAATGAATATATGAATATTGTGATAATTGTTTTTTTAGATAAGGACCAAGTATATAAGAAGTAAAACAAACAAAAAAATTGATCGAAATCTATCCAGTAGTTTTTGAGTTAAAAGCGTACATTGGAAAACAGCTATCATTTTATTTATATGGATTTGTGGCATTTTCTGTTTTAAATATACTTGAAACTGTTTTCATTTAATAATTTCTTTTACGAGTACAACTTTAAGATATTTTGATTGTACGAAAACCATTTTTTTTAAATTTTCTTCCATATGTGATGTGTAAAAGTTTGACAATGCTTTTATGAACGTTTTCAACTTCAATCATCCAAAAGCAGCCGGTTCTTGTTAAATATCTCACAAGCTGATGCGCTATTATTAATCAAATAATTATAACAAGAAAATTCATGCTTGAGAAATATGATTTTAATTTAGTTCAATAAAAACATACGCGATGTTTCTGATTTATGAATTTAGTAGAGCGTTAAATTATGAGTGGATTTAATTAGAAACTTTTGCGTGTTAAATTTTTTTTCACTATTCCAATGTGGTTGAAGCTTATCATATAAAAAGTTTTATTTCAGAATTTTTATTTATATACATTTCCAAGATATATTTCCCCAAGTTGAAATTACATTCACTCAAAGACAAATAGAAATACTTCCATGAATGCATCCACTGTGAAGCGATCTACTTATATTATAATACAGGGAATAATATGTCATTGCCAGATGTAGCTAAAATCATAATATTTCATACACATATTTGTGCGCGGAGCAAACATTTTCTTTTTAGAAGTTTGCACTAAGTGTAAATACACTTGCCGTGAAAAAAAAAAATATATATATACGGTGTGGAGTGAACATTCTCATCGCCATTATTAGAAACAAGTGTGCAGAAAGATAAGCGGAAAATGGGATGGTACATGACGGTGGTGACGAAAACGATGGAAATTCTGCGAATGAATTGTCATAAACCATAGGCGAGACCAAATATATTAAATGCGACATATGGAGTGTGGCTGGTATCATCATATTGTGACTAATTGAACTCCATCAAAAAATACACGATGGGGGAATTTGAGGAAAAATGTCCAACAAGCAGTTACAACAGTATAGCTATTTCACAATTCCTGCAACGTACGTTTTAATTTTTTCTCTCATGAAACTATAAATAAGCATTAAAAATATAAAAAAATATTCTTAAAATTATAACAAAACCATAAAAATTGAAAAATCTATTAAGAAATGTTAAAAGTAAAAGGAAGAAAACAAGACGAATCACTATTGACGATACTAACAAGAAACTATTCTTGTAAAATAACAGCAATGCCATATTATTTGATAGATATTATTTCTTAGATTTTAGAATCTACTACTTGTTGCAATGCTAAAATAGCCATAGAGCTTTTGAAACCTTTCTCACATTTCAGCTATTAGCGTAAGTATTGAGAAAAAAATTAAATGGTTTTCGTGTAATTAATTGGTGTAATAGTATCGTGTATTTATTGGCATATAAAAACTAGAGCACATTCATTAATTTTATAAATATATTCGTAAAATGTGCACTTGAAAACATAAAAGTTTGCAGGGATATCTAGGGCAACAATTTTTTTTTTTTTTGTAGAGCTGTGTATTCTATGTGAATACCTAATATACATAACCTATGTTAATAAAATCCACCAGTCGTTTTAACATGAAAAGTAACGATTACTCAAAGGAACCAACCATTTTGTGAAATAAAAAATATTTTCTGAGGTGTATCAAAATCTAATCTTTATATATATATATATATATATATATATATATATATATATATATATGTATATAAATCAATTGCTGTTCGTTAGTCGATTTTGCTAATTTTGGTCTTGAAATATTTGTGGAAGTTCAGGGAAGGTTTAAACGGTGAGAAATATAAATAAATCACTATTTAGGTCACTTAGTGGCGTGGTGGACTAGATAAATGCCTTATACGCCAGTGGTCCTGGGTTCGAATCCCAATGAAAGCCTAAGATTTTTATTCTGGGTTTTCGGATTTGACGGTCGCTTATGACCATAGTAGTTGATGCGACCTTAAATAAATAAAAAAAAAATCACTATTTCTTGGATAACTTGAGTTCATAGAACGCATCCCTGTTGCGTTCTCAATCGCTCTTATATGGATTATGGGTAAACCATTTCTCAGAGCACATTCTAGAAACTTCCAAAGCCGAACCTTTTGAATGTTAACAGTTAACGTTAACTTTAACAGTCGACAATAAGAGATTTGGGATTTCCACGGTGGCGATATTTCTTGAATGTTTCATTTTTTCATCACTCTTCGTTATCTTTGTCATTGTTCGATATAATATCTTTTTTTTTGGTGTATTTATTTTGAGTTGCATCAACATTAACTATCCCTAGCGACTGTCTATTTAGGGAGGTCTTTAGGTGGATTCAAGAAACTGAGGTTTTTTAAACTGTTCTTAACTTCTTCCATGGAATTTTGGTAATTGAGTTTAGCGATGCAATATATTTTTACCAAAGTTCATTTAAATTAGTTTAACCATTTTATGAAGGATACAGTTTTTACAGGATATTGATTTTTTGAGAATATTCTTTACGTACAGTCTTTAAGCTGTAAATTAGGTATATCATTACAAAAATATATACTATGCTGATATGAGATACTTCTTTTTTTTATTTATTTAAATTTATCCTTTAGGAACCATGTATTTTTCAGGATATACAGCGCTCTATTCATATGCTCAATCCTTCTAGCTGTTTACAACAAAAAATACTAATCTTCCAGAATAATGCGTTTTTTCGGGATAAAAAAGCCAAAGTCCATCTAGATTAACGCATTTTTCAAATGGTGAAAATATTTTTCAAATTAAACCCCACATATGCACAAACTCACAAATTCCCCTCTCTTCTTATGGTAGGTATTAGTATAGATCAGTGTTTCTCAAAACTTTTGGTCTACGATTCCTCTACGAATTAGTACCTATGTGTAAAAAAATACATGGAATATGAAAAAGTAGGTAATTTTAAAATCAAAATGATTATTTTACGGCTTTCTAAATATTTTTTGCGAATTTTGAAAATCACTTACGTAGTTTGTACATTATATCTAAAAACAATTGTAAATTTAGCGCTATAACTAATGTCTGTAAATACTGTCTATCTTATAACAACCTAAAACCGTTACAACTATATTTTTTTAAAATAAATTACAAGTAATAGTGTAAAAAATATTTAAACAATTATTTAAAACATTTAAAAAGGACTTACAACGTTAAAATTGCCAACCCTCATTTAAGTAAGTTTGATATACCGACTGATATACTTTACTACAAAATAACCAAAACCAGTTAACATTTTTTTTATACGGTTGATAAACAAAAAGAAAACTAATCATAAGAATATGAATTTATTTTCTCTACTGACGTCACTATAAGAGCATAAAAGAGAGATGATACTCTGCGATAAAAATTATTAAGATAATTGTTGCGTAAGTTCACTTTCCTTCTAATTAACATATAAGGAAACTATAATAACCCTATTTATTCTCCATATACTCTTGACACAATGAAAACACCTCAAGCATTTAGATAACAATTCTTATAACAATATCTAATTTACAGTATATCAAATTATAACATCTAAGACATTCAAATAACTCATATTAATTTATACAAACTACAAAGTTGCAATCTTATTTAAAATTTATTCAAAGTATGATTCATGTAGTAAGTAAACGATGGTAGCTTCAAGGGGGTAAATGCCCACTGTTTTTTTTCCTAATAAATGATAACAAATTATTCGAATGTCACCGCTATCTGCCTCGCATCTTGCAATATGTAAATTAACATCACCATTAAGGATTGTGTTACTAAATATGGCAATGATAATTTAGATAACTGCCTTGATCAAGTCTAATTCTTCCAGCTGCCCTTCCCTCATAAACACTCTAGGGTAATAACTTATTCCCGCGGTTTTACATTTAAGACAGGAACCATTTGCCCGGTGCATATTGTACAATGTATTATACGAAAAAAGTTTCTAATTGAATAAATTTTTGATTTGTTAAAGTTTATCACGAGCGATTTTTTCTAGGATTTGATGCATGTTGAATTATTTGTAGTTGCGTGTATTAATGGTAATCTCGTTAGCTGTCAATCATTCGTCTATTTATTCATATTCGTATTAACTTTCGTTGGGGTCTTGATTGCATACGTATTCATGATATCGACCCCCACGATTTGCCCTCGTGTCACTCGGGAATTGCAACTTTTGAATGCACCCTTAGTTAGTAAATATAATACTTGTCGTAATGGGGGGTGATTTAGTTGCGTAAATAGTCTACTAAAATTATATAGTGTTACGTTTCTCAAACACTTTGCGAGCAAAACATAGTTTATGATACACTCATTTACTTTTATGACATCACAAAGACTTGTAAAAGTTTTCTAGCTTTTACCGATAATAATTATTACAGCTTTATTATGGTCGTTCATAGATAAATTACACATAAGTATCATAAATGTAAATGTATCCAATATCCATAGATATTAGATACACAACTTTTATCTATAATTATTTTGAGAACTGTGATATATTTTAAAATTTAATTTTCCTACTTCCTACTTATAATTTAATTCTTTAATAGATAAAATTTAAATTTTGTAGGAACTATATTTTTAATAATGTATAAATTATCAAGTTTTTCTAGAGATTCGTGTAAGTCATTTTAATACTAACTTTTAATTTTAGTTTCACCTTATATCCTTGAAATTTTAGTCCTTGCTCTGAGTAACTTGCAAATCAGGTGAAGTATCCAAAAAATCAAGTAAATAGTGAATCCTTAAGTTTTTCTTATATAGTAGAATAATGAAGTCTGAAGTAATTTTATTTTTTTTTTGGTTCCAATTTACCCTAATTTAAGTCTGTGTATTTCCACATCTATGAGTTGAATTTCACACAGCATCACCCGTCTAAGTTAAACTCTTAATTAGAACCAGTTAAGTCGAAATTTTGACATTTGCCATTTATTCTAGCGGGTATAATTTGAAACTTTGAAGTTTATTTTAACTAAAAAATACTAAAAATACAAATTCATTGGCAATGTTTTCCTGATAGCTTAAACTTTTTACCTCAACAAATCGAACAACGGATAGGCAAAATTCCGCCGTCGATAATTCGAACGTTTACTGAGTTGAATTATATAGATAAGATAACTATGGATTAATAATAGATTTATGGTTCCTGAGAGTTCCACGAAGGTTCACTGTATTTCAAATTAAATTATGAAAATTGAAAATTTTACGATTTGGAATATTTAAAGCAAAAATAGTGTAATATGATGTAACTGAGGGAGAATTTAGAAAATCAACGAAAGACAATCTGTGTATCTTTTAATAAAAAAAATAAAAGTGGTTCTGTGTACTTATGTACGCGCGTGAGAAGTTATACTTCTTTGGCATGATTAAAAATTAGTTTATATAAATTGCATTCAAATAATCAATTTTAAAAAATTGTAAATTAATATTTAATAATAATATATATATTTAAAGATATAATTGTTAAAAATAAAATTAAAAGAATAATATTTTAACTTATATCAATAAATAATATCCAAAGAAAGCTGTAAGACGTTTATAAAATTTGTCAGGATCATTTTTCTGGTTAACAATTCATGCATGCCATGAAAGCGAAGCTCCATAGAAATTACGAAATAAAGTAAGTAGCTACTTTTCAAAGTAAATGTCTTAATCTTATTCATGCCTTGTTTTGGTAAATTATTATTCTAAGATGGTTGAATCATTTCATAATGCCAGATTTCGTGATAACCAAGAATATGCATGAAATGCAGACGTCATTTTCTCACTAAACTAGAAAAATGGTATAACAGCTACTGCAAAATTCGAGAAAAGTAATAACTTATTTTTTAATAATATGTGTCATTTGTATATATAATTATTTTTATTTTAAATATAAAAAAAACAAATTAGTAAATAAATAAAACAAAATAATCAAATTACGCGCGACAAGAAACCGAGTATTTTGCGGCCGACTTCGTTTTATTAATTTTTGTCCCAAGATGGCCGCCCATCTAAAAATTTCACTCTCATCATTTTTTCATAACGCGCCAAAAAAAGTAAAACTTCAAAAACTCACAAACGTTTCCAAATTTTAATTGTTATTCAATCGTACTTTTTCTATTTTTTAAGTTGCAATTTACTTAATTCTATTTCAATTAAAAAACGTTTTATGAAATCATTTCTTACGTTTTTTTTCTTACACCGATTTCATTTTTCCCTCTTTTCCGTTAAAAGCGTTCAAGTATAGATTCCTTGTTAAAGTAACAATACACATTAAGATAAATATTTAAAAAAAAACAATATTATAGGTCGTTATTGAATGATTCTGTTTGTAATGAAAAGAAATTTCATGATAGATATGAGATTAACAATATCGTATAAAAATTCAAAATACTTAATCAATATTAACACTATCATAAATATTATAGAAACTAATAAAAATAGAACTGAACAAAAAATAGAATCTCAACTATCAGTTTGCATAGAGTTCATATTTCTGGATTGAATCAATGCACTTTTCATTTCTTTTACATCTATGAATGTTACGGTTTCCAATGTCTTAAAAAACTTGGATCAAACATCATCAACATTGACGTAGCT
Source organism: Sisyra nigra (assembly GCA_958496155.1). Taxonomy (NCBI): domain Eukaryota; kingdom Metazoa; phylum Arthropoda; class Insecta; order Neuroptera; family Sisyridae; genus Sisyra; species Sisyra nigra. The sequence continues at coordinate 38,603,930 of OY292316.1, forward strand.
ACACAGTTTTTGTAACAAAACTCCGCTGAAACAAGTTGAGTGATTCTTATGAAATTTTGTGTGTATATTCAGTAGGTCAGAGAATAGAACGTTAACTATTTTTTATACACCTAAGTGATAAGGGTGGCCCACGTCAATTGTTTTTTATTTTTTGGACAAAATTTTTTTTTGAGTTTTATACCATTTGGAATTAAAAATACATAATACCATAGATTTTTACCCATCTACCACCAACCCCTACATTTAATAACAATATCAGTACTTTAGTATATGTAAAAACTATAATTTGACTAGAAAATGTATCACTGTAAGTACGAAAGCGGTTTATTTTTTTTGCTTTATTTAAGGTCACATAAACTACTATTGGTCATTAACGACTGTCGAATCCAAAAACCCCTGAAAAAAATCTGAAAATGGTTTAAGAAAGAAAAAAAAAAGAACTGATAAACTTTTTTGAATCAAAATTATATGAAAATGGAGTTCAAAAAATTAAAATTGAATGAAAATTAAAAATGGAAAACGTTTGTCAACGACTACGCATTACTAAAAACTTAACATTAAAGTTAACTGACAACTTGCACCGTTTTACACGACTTCTGGAATACCTACCCTTAATCATAACAATTTTAATTTTCATAGTGAACTTTTAATCCAGTGAACTCTCGAGAACTTAAATTCCTAGAAACCATAAATCCATAGCTAATTTATAAGTAGGTGGTTATCTTATCTATAGTTCGGGTCAGTAAACGTTCAAATTATTAAGGTAGCAGTTTTATTTATTCATTATTCGATTCATTGAGAGTAAAACTTGGAGTAACCAGGAAATAATCTACAGAGAATATGATTGCAATCATTCTTAAAAATAAATATCCAAGTTCTAAAACGGCACCCGTAAGAATAAATATCCAAAGTATACAGTTCGACTTAAGTGATCCCGATTAGGAGTTTGAATTAAAGAGGTGAACCGTTAAAATATATAAAGTTACACAGGGGTGAATTGAAACTAAAAAATAACTTAAACTCCCAATTTATAGGGACTTTAAAGTATGCCAAACGTAAATTACGGGTAATAATCCAATATAAGATGGCTGAGCTGCAAATAGTGTAATTTCTAGGCAGGTAATACGAAGATAATTATTATTTTAGAAAATTTACAATTCATAGTTCCTAGGACATAGCTAACATGGATTTTTCATATTTTTGCTATTGTGGTTTCTTGTAATCAATCAATCATCAATCAGTTTAAGTTAGCCATGTCCAACAAAGCTGGCGGGTACCAGCTAGTAATAGAATAAAACCACAACAGTCAAACAGAGTAAGTCCACTTTTACATTACATTTTTATAAACATAAATTACTATATTTTTGATTCCTCCAAATAATTTTTATTAAGCCTGAAGACATAACGACTAAAAGAGCTTATGTATGTTTAAGTGCTTATGAACAATGTATCAAATACAAAAAAAAAATTAGTTAACGGAAAGTTGTCTACTGTATTTTTCCAACATTTTTTTTTTTATTAGTAGGAACAAAAATGTTAAAAGTTTATGCGCAACTTCTGCATTCTCGCAATGCTGTACACACGTTTGTTATGCAAATTAATCGGGGATTAGATTATGATAGTCGAATCTTAAATTTTTATCAAGATTTGAAGTTTTCCGTGAACGGGAACCGGAAACAGGCGCTTTTCTCTGTGCAGTGGCAATCGTCGAAGCGCGCTTATGTAGATTGATATAAGCTGGGGGACGCCGAATGCGGTAATTTAAATCAATTTTTATGCAAACATTTTAAAACTTTTTCATATGAAACAAGTTGAAGATAAATTTGTTTGTTTTTATGATACATTACGTTGGATTTGAAACTTATTTCATCTTAGTGTTTCTCGTATTCGTGCACATTTGAATAGCTAACAATTGAGAATTGTTTGTTCTGGTTTTGAATAAATGTGGTACAATTGATTTGTTATAATTCTTATCAGCTTCATGAAGTTTTTTATTTAATTATCATTTTTCTACTTAATTAATTCCAATTTTCTACAATATTCAAATATGGATAGATAGAGATAGACAGTGAAGTTATCAACTTGATAAAAGAAATAATGTTCGATTTAATTTTTTTATTACCCACTTTAAATATCTCGATTATCGTATTAAAAGGTCACTGCATTTACAAAATTATAATTTGATAATCATTTGAAATTAGTATATTTTAAGATGATAATTGCGTTGATTATAATTTTTTGTGGTGTTTTTGTGAGATTTATGTGGGTGAAATTGTTTAAAAGAAAAAATACAGTAAGTTACTGATTAATATTTTGTGATTAGTTTTTGTTACTTATATTCATTTTTAGGATGCATCGATAAATTGTTCTGTACTAAAGAAATTTTTTCCTACGATTTAATCTCTAAATTCATTTTATAAATAATGAAAAAGAAAAAAATAAAAGATGATTCAATTTTTTTGGTTTTTACAATTATAAGAAGACCAATTTTATGTGCAATAGAAAAATTTTTGAGGTAAAAAAATGTTTTTGAATTTAATAAATCATTGATTATTGTAAACTTTTTTTAAGACCAACTTGTTTCTTGATACCAAAAATGTGAGCAAACATTCAAACTGCTATTAAAGAAAACGATTTCATTTGATTTCAATTATGGAAACTGTCAGTTTCATTAAAGCGAGTATTTTATAATTGCGTTGTATAATTTTCTTAAAATAGTACAAGAATTAGCCTAGATTTTGATGATTTGTTTTGAGTTTTCTATTGTTAGAATGAGGCATTTTATTTGTATCAACACTTACAAATGTACCCTTAAATAATCGAAAAATAAAATATTGTAACAAAGTTTGTCTTAAATTTGTATTGAATTCCATATTCAGAGTTCTTTTATTAACCGAAAAATCAAATATTTTAATGAAAACGACATTTTATTTTATAAACACGAATAACAAAATTCATATAGAATGCATTGCAGAGTCACACTGAATTCTATAGAGTTCAACAGTTTTCAGCAGACCTTAGAATACTTGCCGTCAACAGCTTATACATTCGAGCGGAATGTTCTAGAAGTTTCTTTAGATTTTACTATGTTGGTAACAAAACTTTCTGGAATCCTCGATTAAAAACTATTGTCAATCATTCCAGAACGTTATAATGTTGAGTATTTGCTAAAAATTGCACCTCTTTTAAAGTTGCGATTCATTATTTCCATCCTTGTTCATCGAAATATGTTAAGAATAGAGAAAATTATGAATAATAATGACTAATTTTTGTCTTCTTTACTCTTATAACTAACTTTTATAAGATTTTAAACAATATAACGACTGCAGCTGTAACTTTAGTAATGTTGCAAACTAGAAATGTTATTTTAGAGTTCATAAAGTGGAAATATTAGAGCATGATCACCCGGGAGGGTGGGGGTGGGAGTGGGGTCACTTCCTCCCCTGGATTTACTGAAAATAGTTAAATAATGTTACTTTTATTTTAAATCACTTTGTGCTAGCATTGAACCCCTCCCTCCAGAATATTTACTACGGGCGCCCATGCATTTGAGCTTGTTAATAAAGAAAAAACGTTGTAAAAATAAAAAGATTAATTATTTTTTATTCCAAAATTTTAGTTCGAAATTCTAACAAAGATTGCTTTCATACTCTTTAGTAAATATGTGACGCAAATTTTTAATTTCGAAATACAATAAATCTTTATATATAAAAGAAAAAGCTGATTGGCTGATAGGCACAGTGATGGCTAAGCCATTGATGATAAAACATAACTTTTTAAAATATATTTTCTGTGGTTGCCACTAAAAAAGGCATTTTTGAATTTTCACTCTTTATTAGTTCAAAACAGAGTTGATAGTTTTGTTTTCTTTAAGTTTAAAAACATCAATTTTAGCTAATTCTATTCTTGGAATTATCAAACTACTAAAAACTTCTGCTTCTGTACTGTTTAATTTGTTCATTTAAGGGTTGAAAACAGTTTTCAAATAAATCAGTGAAGTTTTCAAAAAATGGCGTATTTTAACACATTTATTTATATTTTTATAATGACCTTTATACTATGTGTATTTGCATTGTTTAGTTTTTAAATTACAATTCTGAAAAAGTGTTTTTTTGGTTACAGTAATGTGATTTTGATATTTCTCACGCCATATGTAGATGGTTTTTTTCTTACGCTTACCGTCTTTACTACCGTGTTAAATTTTACTTGGACGAAGTTACGGGTAGCCTCTTTTTTTCCCGTTGGGAGAAAGTCAGGTTAGGGCTCGTTCCCCCCGCACTGCAGCCTAAGGCTTAACGGGTAGCCTCTAGTTGTATATAAAATAATGCAGCTTGTACTCTAAATTTTTTATATGTTTAATGTGGTTAAATTAATTTTTGTCGAGTTTCTTTAAAAATAAAGTTTTTATTTAGTTAAATATAGTATACAATTATTTTTAAATAAATTAAAATATAAAAGAAACCTTAAATAATACAGAAATCGATTCAAAAGTCTTTTAATTCTAATATTGTAAATTTTTTAATAAAAACACTTTTTATTCTTCATCTATTAGTTTTGTTCATAGGCATCTGAGATCCCCCTTGTATCCATGGGCATCTAAGATGCCCGAGAATCAAAATTACATATGTTAAAAATTTTTTTGGACTACTTAGTAAATGTGTAGTTTCTGACGATGTGACGTCAGAAGTTTAAAAAAAATTAAGAAGGCTTCAATCAGACAAAAACTTTTAGTGAAATAAGATATTATATCAACTGGTACAAAAGCTGTGATTTTTTTTTAATGAGTTTTGCTTCCCAGGTCAGCTAAAAGCTACTCACTCTCATGGGGGTGTGAAGAAAAAGTGTGAAATAACCTAAAATATTAATTTTTTAAGGAAATTCATGTGAGAAAAAAACTTTTTTAATTAGTTGTATGTTTTTATGATAAGAAAAAAACATGATTAAAATATTTTTTTGGGGAAGAAAACAATTACAGTATGACAAGATTAAACCCCCTCATTGAATTATTTATTTCTACGATGAGGATTATTTAATTTTTTTTTATTAAGCTTATATTCAAATTTGGAAACAAGGAGCCAACTATGGATTAGCATTCTGTCACGATGAATGATTGAGTGAGGGATTTAATAGGCTTAAATCGCGGAATTTTCACTTGACGAACAATAAATTAAAGAAGCTGTTTTTGTTTGATTGATTTTTTTCCCGTCTTACACTACAATTATTCGTCAGTGAGTGCGATATTTACATTTGAGTAGATTCGTAGTGTGAAATTAATGCGTTCTGTGTTTTTGAATAGACGATTATCAAACGCTTCGGAGACTCCAAACAAAACGAAACGAGTCTGTAACAAACGATTTCTCCCATATACAAACGGGCGCTTTTATAGAGTGAATTAAGATAGAGCAAACACCACTTTAGCTTCGGGACAAGCTTAGTGGAAATCTCTTTAGAGTCCTGTTACTGCAATAGAAGCAACTTACATCCCTATTTTCCTCCTGTTTGTTCCTACACATCCTACATGCACATATGATGATTCTGTGTTACATAAGAGCAATCACAGACTTCTAACTGATTACTACTCCGATTTTCATTTAAACGACTCTTAAAATATGTACTCTTAGTCTTATGTATCTTATAATAAAAGAATGTGAATATTGAGTAAGATAAAATGAAGGCTTCTTATATTATACTAGCTGATACCCGCCCGCTTCGCTGAGCGTATCTAAATTAATCTGATTGAATAATAGAAAACTTTACCCAAAATAAGAACTTTAGCTATTTTAACAAAAAACCTTTGTTTCATAGAAAGTTTATGAAAATCCGTTAAACTACTTTTCCAGGAACAGATATGAGCTATCTTATAGGTAGGATCTTTACGTTTTTTTGAATATTGTTAAATAACTATAGTTGTGTTCCTTTAAGACTTGAGAACCTTTTACACCAAATGTCATATGAAATCATTTAATAATTTTAGTACAATGGATTAGTAACTATCCTTTAGGAAGCGTACCTTTTTTAGGATAAATTATATTTAATGTGTTATCTTAAGATCTGAGGTATTAGGTTTGGTTGCCTTAAAGATTCACTATTCTAAGATATAGTATTATTTTAAGTCCATTATGTCTTATCGGCAAGTCTGTTATTTCCCGGGTTCCAAGATTAGACAACAGGTTTTTATAGATCTTGCTGAAATACATTGAAAATTAAGACTATAGTTTTTTGGTAAAAAAACAACGCCATGGTCACATCTAACTTGCTATTTTGTTTTGAAAAATAAGTGGACTGGATTTGTTTTCGTTCTGAGGGCCCTACCTAACAGCTTCACCTCTATTAGTCAAACTCCTAATCGGGATCACTTAAGTCGAACTGTCTGTTTTGGTTATTTATTCTTACGGGTGTCATTTTGGAACTAAGATATTTATTTTTATGAATGAAATTATATTTACTGCAGAAGATTTCCTTCTCCTCCCTCGATAATACGAACGTTTACTCAGCCGAAATATAGATAAGATATTAACTACCTGAAAATTAACTATGGATTTATGGTTTCTAAGAATTTTACTTATTGTCATGGGTGCTACTATCATCGTTATAATTTTCAAATTTGCGAACATTAATTTATAAGAATAACAAATAAGTTTAAAATCATTTAGTCTCTGTCATATGCTATGTATGTATATATGTACATTGTATCACAGCTGCCTGCCGATGTATGTTTTTTCGTTGCACAGTTTTTGTAGTTTTTATTTTTATGCTCTGTAAATTAAAATTTTTTGGGAAAAAAAGTATTTTATAGCACTTTTTGTAATGCTTACTATCTGTATGTGAAAATTTCGTCCAAATCGGACCAACTATTTTCAAGTTTGCCGATAACAAACAGGCAGACAGACAAAACTATTCGAAATAAAAAATTAGCCTTTAATGTAAGTTATAATATTTAGTAATTTTTTGTGAAATTTTCATTGAAATCGACCCAGCCGTTTTCAAGTTTACCCTGGACAAACAATGTTTTTTTGAGTAAAATTACAATTTAAATGGCATTTATTTTTTTGTATAAAATAGATGAAAATGTAGGTAATAAAGACGATTCAACAAAACACCTTACATTAGATTAAATAAAAATCTCAGCTGAGAAAAATGATTCCGTTTTTGTTCGCTCGCGCAGATAAGACGGGACGTTTTTATTATATAAGTATTCAAAAAGCTGAAATCTTCAATCTTATTATTGGTATAGATATGTATATTTTGAGTTTCAATGTTGTGAAACTTTCAATTGAATTAGAGGTGAGATTCAGTATTTAATTTAAGAGAATTGCATCGAGTTTTCGATTCGAACTAGACATTGAAGTCTGTGGTTTCGTTAAATCTTCATCTACATACACTGCCGGCCAAAAGTTTGAGACCATATAGATTTAAGCCAAAAAAAGGAAATATTTTTAAAAATTCAAAGACAAATACAGTAAAAATGTTTATTAATATTATAGTTATAACCTTTAAACATACTTAGTATAGAAAATAAACATAAAAAATTATTCTATAAAAAAAAATGAACTAATTACTCAAACTGTTTTTTCATCAAAAAATCCTCCCTTGCACTTTATTACTTTTTCTACTAGCCTCGGCATTCTACTTATTAATTTATTTAGGGTTTCTTGAGCAATTTTGTTCCAGCTTTCTTGTAGTAGTCTCCACAAGTCTGCAAGTGAAGAAAGACACTCCTCTCGGACATTCCTATCAAGCTCGTCCTACAAAAGCTCGATTGGATTGAGATCCGGACTTTGCGGTGGCCATTTCATGATTTTTAAAACTCCTTCTGCTTCTTTTTGTAATAAAATAATTTTTACATAGCTTGGAAGTATGCTTTGGATCGTTATCTTGCTAGAAAATGAACCCATTGCCAATTAAACTTAAGCCTGATGGTACAGCATTTTTTTTCGAGAATTGTTTTATATTCCTCTTTCTTCAAAATTCCATCAATTTTAACCAAATTTCCAATTCCATGGCCTGAGAAACAACCCCAGACCATTATTGAACCACCACCGTGCTTAACAGTTGGCACTACACAATCTGGTAACATCTTTTCTTCGGTGCTACGCCGAACGTAAATTCGTCGATTTGAGCCAAATACTTGGAATTTTGACTCATCAGTCCAAAGAACTTTTTTAAAATCATCTTCTGTCCAATCTCGATGGAATAGGGCCCGCTGCATCCTTTTTTTCTTATTTTGCGGCCTTAGTAAAGGTTTCCGAACGGCAACACGACCAAACAGTTTAGCGTTCCTTAACCGTCTTTTCACTGTGGTAAGCAAAACTGGTTTATTTAAAGATTTGTTCACTTCAGCACGAATTTTTGGTGCTGTTAAGCGTCTATTCCTTTTGCTGGTAATAACGATAAACTGATCCTCACTAGAAGTAGTAGCTCTCGGTCTTCCTGAACGTGGAAAATCTTGAAAACTACCCGTTTCCTTAAACCGAATAATTGTGCGATGAATACAAGTCTTCGAAAGTTTAAGTTGAGACGCAATTTCACGTTCGGATTTGCCTTCATTATGTAAAGTAACAATGGCAGATCGAGTTTCGATATTTATTTCTCGTACTTTTCCCATTTTTAAAACGTTTTAACTATAGAAACCCCAAGTTAAGACTAAATTAAATTATTCGTACAAAATGGTACATAACTTAAAAAAAAATTTAAAATAACCTGTTTTAGAAAGTCTAAATAATAACAAAGAATAGCCAGTGCAAAATTAAAGAAGAATAGAATTAAAGAACAATTAATACGGAGCTACTTTAAATATAATGATGACCCTTCCACTGGCCAGACACCCTGCGGTCTTGGATGTTTTTAAACAGAACCCATTAATTCTATTTGTACCCAAGAAACATACCTACAAAAGTCTCTTTAGATGTTCATCAGTAATTTAAAAATATGTATGGACAACAATTTTTATTTTATTACCGAAACTTTGAATACAATAAGTGATAGCATAAATATATTACAACTGGTCTCAAACTTTTGGCCGGCAGTGTACATTTGGTGATCGTCGCAGTTTCTCAATGACTGTAAGGGGTTAAACTTGCTAATAGCTAATAGCTATTAGATTACTTCTAACAGCGTCATATTTTACAAATACTACGTTATTTGGCTGGAGCTTGAGGCGATTGAATGTAGTGAGTAGTTTCGTTCAATTACATTATTGACATGTATTGTATCAAACCGGGATTATAACATTCATCTGGGGAATATTCCTTTGTTATTGTTCTTAAATAAAATATGAAGTCATAAGGGAAGTATGAAATGAAACATTTAATACGGGAAAGTTAAGGAGTTGCATTAATAATTGATATGAATCAGATAGTTTCAATATCTAGAAAAGTTTTCAGAAACTCATATTCGAGAGTAATAATGATTTAGTTTTCGGGCGGAAAAAGGCTTTTTATGTTCTTGCATCACGTAAATAGGATATATGCACACTTTCCGTGATTGAAAGGGCTAATGTCAACAGGGATGTTCTACGTTATTTCTCTAAGGTATAAATAACGACGTGTCCTTCCACTGTTACACATTACTACTTTACAACCCCTAATCCCCGACTCTTGGGACCAAACATTTTTTTTATTTTACTTATACAGCGAAACACTCTAAATTTTTCACCGTCAACTCTCGTTGTGTATTAAATATTTTAGAAAATAAAATAAAAATTACATTTGTTTTTGGCTGAAAGCAAAAAATTTGTGAAACATCTCGTTACATTTGCGAGAGGATTGAATGTTATGTTTGCATATTCGAAAATAAGAGGATCAAGTATTGTTGAATGGCACCGGTGGATACATAACAGGATTCTGTTTAAATTTTAGAAATTTCGGACACAGTGATAAATGAGAGAGGGACTTGTTAGGCTGTGAAATAGTTTTGGGTGAAAAATCCACGTCAATGAAGACGTTTGAGTGATTTATTACCCGATAATTAATTTTTATGTCGGATAATGCATTACGAGAAAATGACAAATACAACACAATTCACTCAAAAGTAGTTTTGTTTGCAATTGAAAATGTAATTTTTACAGATCGTTTTGTGTTCAAAAGGGACGCTCCCCCTGTATATTCCTCGTTTTACTGAAGTTGAGGCAAATTGAAATTAATTACAACTATTTTCACCCAGCAAAATTGCATTTAAATGTTATCCTATAAGAATTTAATGTAAAGGAAATATTAAAATTAAATCAATTGAATGTCGCAATGCTAAATACAAATTAACATATATAATTACCAAGCTTTGAAAATCTTGATTAATTGCGCTACTTTTCTTTGTCCAAAAAAAAAATCAATTGTCACACTATAATTAATTGTTGTGTCAAATGTTGGCTTTAACATAAGTAATGAAACTGTGTCGCCATAGTAGACAAAAAAAATTGTATTAAGTGACCAACAATAACGTAAAAACAAACTAATTATTTCTTTAACACTATATATTGTATCAAATATAAAAACTTTATAATTTTAACTGTAATTTTAACGGTTTTAGTTATACTAGAGGTCGCCCAGTGGTCGAAATTCGACCATAATTCGTTACAGTTTTTACATAGGTACCTAATGGTACACTTTACTTGTAACTGCCTCAAAAACTTTAGCTACTAAGCTAACCACAGCAGATATAATGAATTGCATTTGCGAATGTTTGGAAAATAATTCCTTGACTAATTTTTCTTCAAGGTTCATTTAAAGAAAGTGCATCATATAATTATTGAAAATATTTATTTTAAGTTAAGGAAGGAAATAGGTGTAGAGGTTTCAAAATATTTATTTTTTTTTTCTTCCATAAATCTTCTGCTTTGTATAGTTATAAGGTGCTTATATATTTCTTTTAACCAACACCGAGTTTCATAAATGAAAATAAAAGAAAGTACTGTGACGCCACGCAGCAGATTTTTTTATAATGTTGGAAGTCAATTCAAATTACTGTATTCTGAAATATTTTTTAGACAAAAAATGACTATGAAAAATTAGAAGTAATTTCAAGTAGTTTCCTACGTTCAAAAGTAAAACAAAAGTATCTTTATGTTTAGATTTTTTCATTTAAAAGCCAAAGATAAAAAATTGAAAATAGGCTGCATAAGTCCTGTTTAAAACTTTGATTTAAGCCCAATCAACGCAGGATAGATTCCTTTCTGCAAAATATCGTTGAAATATTGTAATAAATAAACATAATATTTAAAAATATGTTATAGTATAAGTATTATGTTAAAATATATTTTTAATAATATTACTCAATAATCAAATAATCGGTTAAATTTGTTTCCTTCAATTTCAATAATTATAATTTCAAAATTTAAATCTCTCTCATAATATTTTGTTTAAATAATGACATTTGGAATATGGTTGAAGTCTGTGGTCAAATTGAACAACTGAGATTTAAAAATCTACATATTTGTGTGTATTGTGTGTATTGTGTGTCTGTGTGTGTTAAATGCGTGGTAGTGTGTGTGACGTCTTTTTTCATTAATTTAAGGTATTTTGAAGCATTATTATAAAAAAATATTATCTAAATACGCAACTTCCCCATATAAACTTCAATTGTGCCAAATTTCATACTCCTCCGTTCGTGTAATATTTGGTAAAAAGTTCCCACAAATTTTTGCTTCACGTATTAATATATAGATATTAATTAAGCGTAAAATAAAAATATATTTATAAATAAATATTTTATTAAATAATAAGTTTCATGTAATGGTCAAAGAGTTTTAACAGGGGTTGCCAAATTGGGAAAAATATAAAACTGGATAAAAAATAATTTATATATTAGTGTGCCCCTTATATGAATTTTTTTGGAACCACTTTGGTACCTGTGTCGAATTTTCGAATCAAAAAATTGACTTACAAAGTTCGTTTTGAATTTTACTTGTAAAATTGAATAGGTATAGATAGCATTAGTATCAAATAAATTCTTTGAATCGGATAAAACATGATAAAATTGCGAAAACCGAATAATTTAAATTAAAGTATTAAGTCCGGTTTTAGTGTTTCACTGGACATTGGACAAAAAACATAGTAAAAAACTGATTTTCCGGTTCAAAACCAAACGGTTAGTAACGAAGAAAATTAGTTGTAACTTCTAAAAAAAAATGATCATAGAGAGATAATTAAAAAAGTAAATAGGTAGTACTTTTGCGATTCTAGTTTTTGGAAAGTTTCTAGCTGGAAATTCTATATGAGTAACGAGTTTTGAGTAAAAAAAAAAATACTAAACCGTAAAAATATAAGCGAAGAAAATAATTTTCAATTTTATTTTCTTGTTTCTTAAAAGTATAGAGTACATTTTTTAATTTTTAACATCTAATTTTATCTTTATAACGATTGTAGAGACCTGTACAATAATTTATTGCAATTTTATTGCTGAACAAAGTTGAAAATTTATTTTTGAGTATAGAAAATTATTAATTGGGAAACAATGGCTGCAAAAAAAATCTGTCTAGGGTTTTGAAACCCACAAATTTTCTGTACAATGTAAAATTATGGAATTTTGAAGAAAAACATTTTTTGGATTTAAGACATAAATAAGCTGGAAAACAGGCTAACATTGCAACACTAAGGATATTGGGGTATCCTAGTATAACTTGGAAATGTAATCCAAAGATATATTTTGTAAGCTTTCAGCTCTTAAATTTTTTGTACACCTACATACTATTTTGTGATAAATACTTTATTATACTTATACTTTATTGATTAATACTTATTAATATTTCTTTGACTGTTTAGTATTTATAAGTAATTCAAAAACGAAAAAAGTTATGAATTCCACATGTACCTATAAATCGTTTTATAACACACCACGCATAACTTTAAATTCATTAAATCATGTTGTTAAGTTTTACTTTTATACCTTTTAAAGGCTACATCTCTAAATTATATTTGTGTCGATACATAGTTGAACATTGCATTGTTGTTCGTTTGTTTAGCACCAGCTCAAAAATATTTAAATTTAAGTGAAAGCTTGTTAAGTTAAGATCTTGAACATTTATTTTATTTTACTTTATTTTGTCCCTTTTTTAACGTCAGCTTAGTTTTTTCTAAAGAGTTTTTATTAAAAATATTAACTCAGTAAGTATAAATAGGTAAGCATAATAAATATTTGGAAAACTTAACATCAAACTCATTTAAAAATATTAGAGTATCACATTGTATAATTTATGAAGACAACCAATATTACAACACTATTTGTATTTTAAGCCCATTGTGATGATGAAAACGAAAATTTCTTTTGAAAAAATGGTAAAAGTGAATATCAACAAACAAAAATGAATATTTTCATTATTATTTCATAAATTAAACATTTTTAGCGTCACTGTTTTATTTCGTTCCTCGATCTTATAATCAAGATGAACGAAGTAGTGTCTCTACTCTCTAAAGGATGGCAGCATATACATTACATTGAAACTCCAAATCTACCATTCTTACTTATATGCTTGTTGTATAATACATGGATATTTACTATTAATAAGTAGAGTAACCTTTCACTTTTGAATTTTTAATTTAATGCCTTACATTGACTATATATCTTCAATAAATATTTTAATATCCTATTTAAATATGAAAATATCTTGATTAATTGTTTCTGTTTTCATTTAATGACATGATGCATTGAACCAGTGTAGATAGAGTTATTCTTGGCTCATTTACTCCATGTATTTAACTGGCACTATTTTACATTATTTTACCGAGTACAACAATGTTTGGCGTGGGCACTATTTGGTAACTGCAAAACGTGTACCATGGGTGAAACTTTATGGAATTTTGTACACATATCTCGCATGGAACAGTCACTTGCTGGAATTCATTGTCAGATGCAGCAGAATATAAATTTCAAATCGCAAAATCTCATTCTCGCGGAGGCAAAAAATTGCATTATATTTTGCATTGTCGTATCAGATTTCCACATTTCATCTAATTTAAATTTAAACAAATTGTATGTATTTTGTCAGAGTACAATCATGTGTGAAACATTCTCATAAAGTGTGTGGATAGCCGTTCGGTTTATGAGGAGAGATAAAACATTTCGATTCCGTGTAATATTCTTGCGGTTCGAGTATATTTCACCTTCTTTTCTGGATTCAAGACGTTTTCACGTCGCTACCGGCGATATTTTACCGGAACCCGTCCAGACTGTAATGAAACATTGCAGTGTGGAACGATGATAATAATCATCCTTTGGCCTCGCTGGAGATGCTGCTGCCTGCTTCAGTAGCATAGATTCTGACTGTATTGTTGACTCATACTTGAACAATATAAAAGTTTCAACGAATTTTATGTAATCTTTAATCTTATAATCAGTTTTGTTTGGTAATAGTTCCACTTTAAAATTTCAGTCCTTGAAAATACTTACATCAAATATTTCATAAGACCAGGAATTTAATAAAAATTTTTTCATTAAATATATTTAAGTACTAAACGAAAATTTGAATGTTTCATTTTTGTTAGCAAAAATGCTATTTCGAGATAATAAGATTTAGTATTTTACTCGACTACGGCGACATCAAACGGAGGTCGGAGAGTACCTACATGTTTTAATCTAAACTTTTTTTTTCAAATTTAACAAATAAGATATCGTTAAATATGTACGACGTAGTTGTTTGATGTTCAAAGGGTTTGCAACGGTTGTACTAAGCTAAATATGACCCCTTCTAGAAGAAAAAAGTTCTTTATTGAAACAGTATTTTCGAAATATTAGCACTTGTTATAAAACAGAGACCCCAAAATAAGTTTAAAAAGTAAAATCCAACTATAACAAGATTCATGCTTTAAAGGGGGCAGTTCATTTAGACGACTCAAAATAAATATTTTTTTTCAATATTTTTTTTAAGATGATAAAAGTAATGTAACTACTGTTCAAAGTTTTTCTCATAATTACGCCTAAACTACCTCATTTTAGTTTATGAACAATGCTCTGATACAGCTAATATTTTATAAATTTCAATTCGGGTAGCGTCGGTTATTTTAGTTAGTTCCATACCATTCTCATTTTGAATGTACTTTTTTTAATTGATATATAATATATCAATTAAAAATTAAAAAAAATTAAAATTTCACCTTTCTAAAGAAAAAATTTTTTTTTTTAAAAGGTGGTCCAGGATAATTTTTATAGAAGTCTGAATTTTGCACTACTTCTTCGACATTTTCGGCCATTAAAAATTTGTAATTGATTGACGCAAAATGTCTAAAACTTGAGGTACATCCTTTCGATTACCATGTAGAGAAAATTCTCTCAAAATTTCAAACAAAATCATCCATCAAATTTTTGAGTTTTGAAATGAATAGTTTTTAAAAATACAGTTTCGAGATAATTGAATTTAAACTTTAAAGTTTTAGTTCAGTATATAATCAGTTTAAGTGATGCTCGAATATATTGCTTATAACTTCGTTAATATTTAAGATTTTTCTTTTTCTAGTTGTACGAATACTCGCAGGACATTGTATTTTCAAATTATGAAAAGAATTTTTTTTTTAAACTTTTCTAAATGGATTTCTTCCCTAAAATAATATCACTCATTAAAATATTCTATAGACTAACTTATTCTCTACAAATATAGTAGTATATTGAAAGGTAGATATACAACTGTAGGATAGTTGACTGTGAAAGTATAGTTGACTGTGGTACCTATACAGTGTAATGAGAGCCATGAAAACAACAGTTTTAGCAATTATCTTAAATCTGGAAAAATAAATCTTGTATATTAAATATTTAATGTTTCTTTCTGGTTTTTTATGTACTCCTGCACTTCTATAAAATATTTCACCAGAAATAAAATAAATTAAGTTGAAAATAAAAGCTGTTATTGTGCTTGTGGCTGGTTGACGTCAAGGTCAAATAATACTGTGATATCCACTTCCAATAAAGGGTCAAGACGATGGTCAATCATTATGCTTTTGGTGGTGTGCTTTATGACTGAATGTAGGCTATCACACTCCTCTAGTTTCCTAGAGACCTTTTATATCCTGGGACCCGTAAAACGGAAAAACAAGGCTCCACGACGGCTTTTCAAAAAAATCTCATCTCAATTTTTTCTTGGCTTACTTTTATACATATTAAAGTTATGTTTATGTACCTACATATAAGTATATAAGTATATTAGTATTTTGTTTATATTTATGTTCATACTTACGGATTCATTACTAAATTTTATTTAAGACTATTTAACTTGATTATCAAGCTATTTGACTCGAATTAGACTTAAAATAAAGTCAAGCGTTGACTTTCAAGTCAAGTAAATAAAAAATAATATTTTGTTCAAAAATGCCCAACTACTTGACTTGATGATAGATACTTAGACTATAAGTATTGCCCCAGTTAGAATAACTTAGAGCCCAATTTGTCCAGAAAGTAAAGCTCAAAGCTCACAAAAAGATTATAGTTATGGCTCTGCTGACTGTTTAGCTGAGCGTTTTATTCTTTGGTAGCATTATTCTTTACAATCATTAAAATCCGTTCAACCATTTAGCAGGGTGAATTAGCTCTCAGGTGTAGGGGGGACCATTTATTTTTCCAGCATAAAAATTTTCAGTATGTTTTATTAAGTGTATATAAATCTTAGTTATAATCAAATAACATTTCATTAAAATCAGTTCAGTTGTTTTTGTTTGAAGAAATTTTACGTTTTCTAAAGGAGTTGTTTACTATAAAATATTTTATTGCGCCCATTCTTATACACACAGTCTGTATATAAAAAATCCCGTTGTTTTGTTGCCCCGTTCCTGCGAGTAAGAAGCGTAGATCAATGAGTAAATGTGAATATTTAATATTATCTCATAAAAACCGTGCATTTTTCCGACCATTAAGCGTGCATCCTTTATTATCCTCTAATGTCTAAACAACAATTTACGTATGTGTTAAATTTAAGTTTGTTAGTTGTTTACGGAATATTATTATAATTTTTTTAAAATTAGATTCATTTTGAAAGATACGAAAACAAAAAATTTAAACTGTAAGGTACAATTGATTATAGGAATTAAATATTAGTGGAATTGAGTTAAAATCTTTATTGAAGGCCAACATTTCCAAATTATAGAGACCAAAGTTAGTTCATATGCTATAACTGCATCCATGAGCAAATCATTTGAAACAAAACACATGAATAAACGTATATGATGCTGAATATTGATTGTGCCATCAAAAATAGTTAGATGAAACATTTAAATTCAATTAAAACCAAGTTCAATGGTCCTCCATTAATGAATACCTTGGTCACAGCTAATATTTCCTCACCATCAACCAGTGGCGTGCTGTAAAATTTACGAGTAGGAAAGCTATTTTTTATTATTGTAAATTTTACTATGAAAATGTAGGGTAAATTTTTACACAAAGAAGCTATTTTTACCATCGTTTTTACTTTGAAAATAACAAATAATTTTTTAATAGCGCTAGATATACTTAACGTAGGGTTTGGCCTTTTGTTTTTAATAGCTATTTCTTTTTCTGTAAACGGTGTGGAGCCAAACATTTTATTGAAAAAATTTTCAACCATACAATTGTAATCTAAAGTCATGGGGATATAAAGACTACATTTTAAAAATTAAAACTTCTAGAAAATAATTTAGAAATGTAAAGAAAACAAACGCACTTTTATTACAATATTATTTTTAACAATGCGGCTGCCAGATATAGATACGGTCGTTCCACACGTTATACGTTTATTTGGCTCTCACTATGTTCTAGTGAAAAGAGCTATGGAATCTTCTATGCGGTATTTCAGTGTGAAGCATCCAAGCAAGCAAACCGTTTTAGCAAGTTGGGTCAGTAGACACCACATACGCATGCGCGATCATGTTGAATCGCTGTATGTTAAGTGGATTCCACAACCTAAGCAGCTTCCACAGGATATTTACATAAGTCTATCTCTTTTCATCATACCATTATGATGTATAGTGGCCACTCTGTTCAAGCCACGGATTTAAAATATGTTGTTGGGTCTTATATATGATTGTTAGTAAGTTAAACGTTTAAAAGTTTTAGATTTGTTTGAAATCTTACTAATATTTGAAACTTAATTTTAATATTTAACCAAAATTCTAATAAGTAATGGATATACTACATATGTACGCAAATTTGAAATATTTAAAAGAAATGTATTTACTCTTACGAGTATATTTTCAAAAGAAATTAGGGAAACGGCGCTTCCACAGCTTCCATGGACGCACGCAACTGCCATTAACGTATCCGATAAACGCAAATAAAAAATAAGATTTAAACTAAACCCAAACTGGAAAGCTATTTCTTCTAATTTTTTACAAGTTTACACGAAGTCGTTAATCAATGTTTAACACCATTTTTAAAGTCTTCTAATACATTTTTAAAATAAAAGTCTACCTTTTTGACATTGGTTTATTCATATATTATCATGAATGAAACGGAGTTACGTACATACATTAATCACTCGATGTTCATCCCTGGACTAAGTATGTACCCTTTTCAACCCCTTTATTACGATGCTGAGTCAGTCATACTCATTCAACCGTTAATCGTTTCGCGATTGATACGCGACATGCTCAAATCATTTATCAATTAATCAAAATTATCCTAGCCGGATGATAGATATAGATCTCACTGTTATCTCGAGTATGTTTGATGTCAGGGTGATAAATAGATTTTTAGTTTGTGAAAAATTCCAAGAAAAAATTATTTTATAATTTTTTTTAAGTTTGTAAATATTTTGACATACAACCATTTATGATCCTTATGATTTATTCACTTTTTAAATTTGTCAGATTATTAACTTTTCATTTGTCACAACTCGTTTTGATACTCAATGTGAACATTTTCATGTTGATCTACATGCATGAGATAACAAGGTCCAGTTGATTTTAAATTATGTAAGTGACAAGTTTTCGATCTGTCCAAACTAAGATTTTCTGTTTGAACTGGTTGCAAAATTGGATGCAATCAACAACTGCATTGCAGTGATTTAGGGTGGAAAGTAATATGGAAAAGTGGGTGCGATTGTCAGTAAGTCTATACGCCACGCAAGTCTTTGACAGATGATAATCTCAACTAAATGAGTAGCAGAATAGTCGTAGTATAGTGCAGTCATATCAATAATTCACAAATGTTAGGTGCAAATGGCACCTTTAATAATTCATGCGCTTATGTAAAATTAACATGTGTATGTATTTCAGTTTCCTCTTTGTATTATATGCACAACACATACATATTACATCGGGACACATAGGATATTAAAGGGCGATGTCATATTATAATTTGTATGATATTATAATGTTGCGACACTTAAATATTCCTGTATTATGTCTCGTTATGATAGCTCCAAGTGCGCAAAACAACTCAATATTCTACTTCAGTGATGGATCAAATTACTGTCTGTGTCGTCATGACTCGATATATAGTAAAAAAGACGCCCATTTACAATTAATAATTCTGTTAGTGATTTTCTACTTTAGTATCGTTAATGAAGAAATCGTAATATGCAACAACAACATGCAAAGTTTACAAAGATAAAACATAAAATATTACTGTAATTTATTTAAAATTGAGCTACTAGAACTACATAAACATAATACAATTATATTTAGTATAATTCTAAAATTTATCTTTTAAATTATAAAAAATGTCTTTCTCTCTCATAATAAAATTTTTAAACCGTCTCACACTTAAAATATTTGCTGCGATGCGGCACAGAATCTTCTTTTACATGAAACTCGCTGTTGGTTAAAAGAACGTAAATAAAGCCTACGATTAGTTTAAAAAAAAACTATAGAATAATCTTTAAATATTAAAATTGAACAAGGTATATGTATAGCCTCTAAAAATATACCTACTATCTCTCACCTTCTTCTCTAGAACTTTTATTTGAATTTTCTCAGGAAAAAGTTTGAAATAAAATTTGTAGGTTTTAATGAGTCTAATCAATGTAGCAATTTTGAAGAAATCCGTTGGAGCCTTTTGCAAAAGGAATTGGAAAAACTTTCAAAACTATTAGAATAAAGTATAATATATAATACATGTATAAATAGTTAAAAATAGTTAATTATTAAAAATTTGACCAATTATATTATTTGCGTAATGAAAAGAGTAGAAAGAGAGCTTAAAAAAAATTTAAACTAAAAATTATTTTGGATTTTATAGCAATTTTAATTCTTGAGTTTGAAAATTTTTGATATACACCTGGAGCAATTGCGCATCTGGAAAGAGAATTTAAGGAGCAATTTAAAATAAAAACTTGACATTTTGTATTTTACAGCGATTTTAATTTTTAGTTTGCAAATTTTTGAAAAGTTAATTATTAATCAATTAATGACTATACACTTGGAGAAATTTCGGATATTGAAGGAGACATTTTTTGCATACATTTTAATTAAAAAAATGTTTTCCGCTAATTTAACTCTTTCTGGTTAAAAATAAATGCAATAATAAAAGGGAGTGTTGAAATGTTATTTTGAGTATTGTAACGGTTGTAACTTAAATTGTATTTTGAATTTGTATTTACAGTAGAATGTAAAAAATGCTAAAAGAGAATTTAAAGAAAAAGCTAGAATAAATATTTTAAAAACAGAAAAAAATAGATTTCAAAAAATATTTTTTTTGCTAATATCTTGCTTATAGCTGCATGACGTCGTACTGCGTACGCTTAAATATGAAATAAGCATTAGGCAGTGGAAGGAACAATATTTTTTATGCGCATACCACCATTTGTCCCACTTATAAGAAGTAAAACAACAACAAAATTGATCGAAATCTATCCAGTAGTTTTGAATTAAAAGCAAACATTAGAAAATAGCTATTATTTTATTAATTTAGATATTGAAGACTATATATCAATAATACCAAAAAAAAATTGAAAGAGCAAGCTTAGTACTATTGCCATAACCTAATCCTACATACATTAACCTATAATAGTTACAAATAATAGTAATGAAATTAACCCCACTTTTTACGTTGTTGGCAATGGCATATTAGCTTGATTTTTTGGGTCTTCCTTAATTTTTTATTTTTGACACTTAGACCATTATTGAATTGTCTTCAATTATATAATTACATTTTCAATCGGATGATGAATAATTTTTGTTTTCAGACATGCATTAAAATGAAAGATATGATGTGTTTAATATGAATAAGCTTTTTATAATGAAATAAGAAATCAATACTATTGCGAAAAGCTTATATGAAAAAATATTAATTAAATATGTCCAACAAAAGCAGTCGTATGTCATAACAAAAATATGATCTGATAAAAATTTAATTTTACTACTCTTTTCTATCGTGGCTGATTATAAGAAAATCAATAATGTTGTTAAAAATAAACCTTTAATCTAACGAATATGGCATATCTTAAAATTTAAAGAGTGATTGTAAAAAACATGGAAGTTTTCAATTGCATTATGCACGACTACATATGTTTTTTCTAGTGTGATCCCTGATTTTTTCTTAATATAAAACGGCTTATTTATTTTTACTATTTTGAGAATGATCACGTCCGAAGATTTAACCCTCAAGAAAACTATTTCCGTTTCGAATTTTTTAGTATATTTATATAAGCACGCGGCCGTCTTAACGTATGTTATATGTCGAAAATAAATTCCCTTTGATTTATTGCAAAAGTATTGTATTGAAAACCATGAAGGTGGGTTAGTGCGATGTGTTTGTCTGGAAAACCAAGGGGATATTTTAGACACTCCAAAGATCACATATTGGCTCATCCCAGTCTCCCGAGGGAACGTCAGATTGAAGATAGAAACAAAGACTTCATCGCGTCTCCCACACTCACAATTTCAATCATAACTCCACGTTTCCCTCAAATTGAAAATCTTTCATTCGGCATTTTACATATTTGACTTAGGTTTTTCTTTCTTAAAATAAAAAATAAATTAAAGGAAACAATTCAAGATTGCATTTATGGTGAAGTTGACCATCACAGTTTATTTGTCAAGAAACAAATCGTTTTGTTTAGAATTTTGGGTTACGACCACTTTGGTTTAATGTAATACCATTATTGTTAACAACCCCTTTATTTTTGGACGCCTAATGAAAACCATTTCCATAATGATACGTGTTGGGTTCAGTTTTCCGCAATGAAATAAATTTTTACGCCGATCCAACTAAGACATGCTATAAAAATCGAAATAAAAATTATGTTTCGAGCATAATTTAGATAATGTATCCAACAGGCAAGCGCTCTGACAATTTATTTGTCTCAATAAATCTAAGATTTAATACACAATATATCCACGACTTATTGCCGTATAATAAAATTGTCAATTTCGAAGCAATCTCAAAGGTTTATTACTCGAAACAATGCGTTAAGAAAATTAAAGTAATCACTTACATTTTTTTTACAACTATACTTCTAATCGGTTCCAGAATCTTTTTATATACATAGTTTCTCGTTGAAGTTTTTGGTTTTATGAAAGCGGCAGGAGGTCCCTGACTTCTCGTTGAAGACATCAATTTTTAAGATAAAGCTACCAGTTTCTATTTTAAAACGACCACTGGGCCATTTTGGCTTAATCACGGCAATATGTATGTAAATGAATCTACCTCTTGAACCATTTCCGTAACTAACATTTATTCTAATATATTTATCGTTACATTCTCTTTAATGCTGTTTAAAAAAAATCTTAGTTTCAATTAACTGAAATTATAAATTGATTTTCAATGAGTTTTGACTTAATTATAACGGATTAAACTAGAAGAAGCTACTTGAATATAATTGAGCTAATTTCCATTTAGTGGAAGCAAGAACTACTCTTGAATTCGATTAAAGATTGTCTACGTTAACGATAGTGCAATATTGATTATCAATGTTTTGGTGTGAGATGAAAGTTTTTAAAAATATTTAGCTGATAAACCGAGTTTGAGTGGTAATTATTAGATTAATCGAAAAATAATCCGGGGTTCATATTGGTTTAATTAACTTTTCCACCCTGTCATACGACTGGTTATCAAAAAGGCGTTATTATCAACACAGTCTTGATGAGAGAGTTCATCATCAGTGGGCCACGCTTCGTTTTATCGAATAAACTTGCGGAAAAAGGGGAAAATCGAGAGACATGCCACTAACTACCCCTTTTCAATACTGCATCATACGCCAAGTTTTTTGCTTACACTATGTGAGCGACGAAGGAATCCAATAAACGAGTGAGGGAGAATCAGATGTTCGATCGAAAGTATCTTTTCACAAGTTGCAAATTGCAATTATCTCTCCCTGTGTCTAATAGGAAACGAGGAAATGTAATAGAAAAAAAGTTTTAATTTTTTAACTAACATAATCTGGAAATAATTACTTTTGTTCAATTTGCATAGCAAATGAAATGCATGACGAACGAATTAAATTAGCGAATATGCAAACATTTAAGTAACAAGGGCGTTGTTTTTTTTTTTTGTTTGACTAAATTTGAAGAATTCGTGACAAAATTAACACTTCGAAAGATAAAAATATTTAAAAATTTAATGAAGAATAAATCTATTTGAAAAAGAAATGAGACGAGGATTATAATAAATAAATATAAGGACCTCAACCAACTGATATTTTTTAAAATATAAGAACCTCTATGAAAGTTTTCAATTGTAAAAAAATTCAATTTGAAATTAGACTCTAAATAGTTATAGATACAATAAAAGTGATGTATATTTATAATATTTGAGTTGATCGTTGAAGATCTCTCGCTCACATTTCTGATATTAGATGAAAATGTATCAAGTTCATGGCTTTGTGTGCTTTAAAATAATATCAAAGTCTTTCTAGATACTACATACATATATTGGATTTTTTATGTTTCGTTATTAACATTTCATAAAAATAAAATTGTCAATTTCTTTGTATGAAATTTTACAATTTTTCATTTAATGAATCTATCTCGTTATTGACTTATTTAGGTATAATATTTGCAAACATATCAAACATGTTATATTAAAAATTCATGTAACATCATACAAACGTAAAATATGTACTTTTTATTGACTTAATAAAAAAATTTGAATTATAAAGAAAAATATGAGAAAAATATGTGGTGTCTGTCATATCATTATGGATATTAATTTAAATTTTTCGTGTGTCTGTAGAATGCTGAAAATATCAGCTTAATAATTTAAAGATTTAATTTTGGATTCTATGCTCAAGAGAATGCTCCACAAAGGCTGAAAGCTTTCAAAATGTGATCAAGTGGAAAAGCTCATTTTACAAAAATGATATTTGTTTGAAACTACAGAAAAAAAAATTTTGTGTTAAAAGCAAAACACTACACATTACCGTGTATGGTTATATCATAAAACATATTATACATATAGTTTTTGCCAAATATCCTAAGACTACTTTTCTTCAAGGTGCAACTTAAAGTAAGATAAATTGAGTCTGGTAATTTTTAATAATGTCTAGCTTAAAAATATGAGTAGTTAACACACTGAAGGAGGTGTAATATGCGATATAGGTGAGTAAATTTTTAAATAAGAGGCCTAAGTACCACTATAATTGGTACTTATAATCTAATTATGTTACACATATTTTATCATTAATTCGTAACAAAAGATTAAAATTTTTACACTAATGCTCTAACCAACAAAAAGAAACCCAGATATTCTATCTAAACATAGAATACAATTGTCTATAAACCGAGTATACACACAAAATAAATAATTTGCAAACTAAATCATTTTTTGGGAAATCTTATTCCAAAGGTTGGTGCTATCGATACATGGCAAAATCCATCTTTTTTAAAACTTCTCATATGATCCCATATTTTGATCAAGATCTGATTAGTCGTTTTTGAGTTATCCTTAATAATGCGTATTTTATTAACTTCAACTACATTATGATAGTGTTCTCATTTGAAGTCGGTTTTCTATTATGTTAAAATTTCCTATAGGAAATTGATTCAGTTAAGAAATCTCGAAATAAAAACTTTAGTGTAATCAACGACGTTTCTTTGGTTTTAACATGAAATTAATGTGTGGTTGATATTTTTAAATAGAAAGCCTAAACAACGCCCGTCAATAGTTGCTTAGCATCGGTGGTGACTGGAGCCATGGGAGGGACACTCAGTGTTAAACTGCGGTAGCTCGTGGGGGTATTAGTACGGCGCGTTGTTCTCAGAGGCGCTAGTGTCGTTTTTTTTAACTAGCCGCGCGCGATTTGAATTTTGATTTTATTTATTTTCTTATTTATTTATTTTTTATAATGAAAATAAAAATAATTAATTCGTTTGTTATAGTATAAATATTTTATTTAGAAAACAATATATACATTTTACATAGAAAATACCCACAAATTAACAACTGCGACAACGAAATATTATTATTAAATAAATTATTGCTTTACTCGAATTTTGCTGTAGCTGTTATCATTCAGGGATCTATTTTGAGTTTAGGGATGAAAATAACGTCTCCATCTCTTGCATATTCCTGGTTTTCACGAAATCTGGGATTCTGAAATCAATCAAAAAAATCAATTATTCGAGTTCTTATCCATAGTTAATAAACAAGTAATTAAATATCTGTTAAACAAGAACTTTTGACTATTTATAAAATCAATCTTAGAATAAAAATTAAGTTAAACAAGCCATGAATAGGATTAAAACATTTACTTTAAAAATTAGCTACTTACTTTATTTGGCCATTTCTATTGAGCTTCGTTTTCATGGCATGCCTGAATTTTTCACCAGAAAAATGATGCCCGACATATTTCATAAACTTCTTGCAACTTTCTTTGGGTTTTATTATAGTTTTTCACAGTATTTCAGCCATTAAATAGTCATAAAATTATAAATTTATTACAAAAACGGAGATTCGAAAAAAACGTGTTAAATAAACGTCAAATTAATTTGGGCTGTTAGTATCACGCGTTGTTTTTAGAGGCGCTAGTGTCGGTCTATTTTATCATCACAGCGCAAGTCCGTAATGCTGAAATGTATTGTGGACATTACCCCGCCTTCTCTGTTCAACGCGCCGTACTAAAATTCAGGGGTACCGCTCGTCTCGTAAAAGTGTCACCCCCATGGGAGCATCAGTCAGGTTAAGCAACTATAGGTCGAATCCTGACCGGTATGGGGGCCGTATAGGTTCGATGCTGGACGTTGGCGAAAAAAGTGAAGTGACAAAGTGCCAGTTGTGAGAATAAAGAAAAGCAGTCAGTATGGCAGAGCAGGTCTAAGTATCATAGTAGATATAATAACAATAATCAAATTACTTTTCAACACTCCCTTTTATTATTGCATATATTTTTTTAACCAGAAAGAAATAAGTTCGAGAGAAACATTTTTTTAAAATTAATCTATAGGCCAAAAAATTGCTCCTTCAGAATCCGTAATTTCTCCAAATGTATAGTTATTAATTGATTAATAATTAATTTTTCAAATATTGCAAACTAAAAATTAAAATTGCTGTAAAATACAAAAAGTCACTTTTTTAAAGTTTTTTTTTTTTTTTTTTTTTTAAGTTGCTCTTTTCGGATCTGTAATTGCTCCAGGTGGATAGTTAGTAGTTAATTAATAATTAAATTTCAACAGATTTCAAACTCAAGAATTAAAATCTTGAAAGTAATTGAAGTTTTTGTTTCTTTTTAAAGCTTTCTATCTGCTCTTTTCATTACGCAAGTAATTGATCAAAATTTTGTAATATTTTAAATAAGTAATTATTTTTGACTATTTATACATGCATTGTTGTACTATGACGTCATCAATTACCGTTGGATCTTATAAACATGAATAGTTTAAAAATTGAGTTACTAATTAACTATACACCTGGAGCGATTGCGGGTCCGGAAAGAGCATTTAAGAAACAATTTTAAAAAATGATTATTTTGGATTATGATATTTTTATTTTTGAATTTAGAAATTTTTGAAAAGTTAATTATTAATTAACTAATAACTATACACTTGGATCAAAAGCGGATTTTGAAGTAATTTGAAGTGCAATTTAGGAGCAATTTTTTAGTATATAGTTAACAATGTTCTACGCTAAGTTCTTTCCGATTATTTATAATATATTTTTGCTTTCAATTTTTTAAGTGTTTTTTCTCTGTAAATTAAATATGTTCTTAACATAATAACCTACGCAGACAACGTCGCGTCACAAGTTTCAGCTAATACAATATAAAATGAAATGTGACATTATTAATATGCAATTTGGAAAATAAAGATTTTTTTTAGATTTTAGTTTCTATTTTTTTACTTTCTTTTACTACTATATAGTAAAGGAAGTACCTACTGCAATCGGGTCGAATTTTCGAATTCTTACTTTCATCAGAAATACACGTTTTGAAGTCCCCCTGAGTCCAAAAAAGTGGTTTTTAGAAACATGTCTGTGTGTGTGTGTATGTGACAGCCATATCGTATCAAAAGCTTTATCCGAATTAGAGCAAACTTGGAATTTTGCCTCCATACTATACTTAGTTGTGTCACGAGGCTTTTGGTTAAGAACGGTTAACCGGAAGCTTCACTTAATTCTAGGAGTTTTTGAGCATTTTTATTTTTTCGAAAACGGTTCGAACGATTTTCTTTAAACTTTCTATAGTTCTTCGACTTATTGATGCCGAAACCTTATTTGAAACTTTTTCATGGGAAAATTGAAATAAGGACGATTCTGGGGTGAAGTTTGGGAATTCTTATATACATATAGGTCGTATGCATATAGCTCTGTTTATATGTATGTATAGTTAAGTGCTTATATTTCTTTTAACCAACAACGAGTTTCATAAATGAAAGTAAAAGAAAGTAGGTACTGTGACGCCACGCAGAAGATATTTTTAATTTAAGTAGAAATTTTATTTTAAACATCATAATCATTATTAAGGATCATCTAGATCTAGAATGATAAAAATAATTATAAAATTATAAATTTTCGTGTTAGAGATTAGCGTGTTTGGAGTACCTAAGTCTTTCAATTTTGTATAATATATTTGGAAGAGTGTATATTTCTGAAGGAACGAGTTATATTTTCCTTATTAATTTAAAAAGAGAAAAAAGAAAGAAAATTAGCAAGCGTTTAAGCAAAGATAGCACCGTTAAAATTTATAAAGGCCAGAAAAAATTTAGAAATATTTTTGAATTTTTGAAATTTTCCTTTAAAAAAGTGATGAAACGTTTGTTGAGTAAGAATTAGAACATACAAATACAATGGTTAAGAGGTAGGTGTTACGTGTTAATTATTTCTTAAGATTTAAATGACCATCTCGTCGCCAAGAAAAAAACAATATCCCATTTTGGTAAGAGTCATAAAATTACCTATTTAACAAAATTTTCCTCTCCAGGGTTTTTCCGTATCTGAGTTGGTGTCTCAACGTAATAGTCTTCATCATTGGTACATACATTCCGTGTAATATACTTGATATTATATAATGTAATATAGTAGGAAATAGTAGGATGATTCCTCTCTTTATATATGGGTATTGTCTGCTGCATAATCAGGACACAGATGTGTATTCAGAGACCATGAGACTCGATCCTCATTACGAAAATCCGTGGCAGATGGAGAGCTTCGGGACTTCTAATAATACAACTACTCATTTTACACAATTTGTGCTTGAAACGAGAACATTTCTGTTACTGAAAGTTCAACTGTCGTGCCTGAAGAAGAGATGTTTACATTGTCATGGTAACCGCATACCATCTTACATATCAGGAACATATAATTCATATGGAAATCTGTGTTATTCAAGCGAATATTTTCCAAAAAGATAAACATGTCAAGTCACTTGAAAATTTTCTTGAATAGAAAAAAAAATTTATATGTATATTTCAGTTTATTCGGGATAAAAATGACGAGGTGTTTCAATATAATGTGAAAATAAATGTACATATTTTCAGAAAAAAATATTTTCAGTAGGTTTTTGAGGATTTTATAAAAATAAATGGAACGTTTTATCAATGAGCTAATGACAGAAAAAGAAATGGAAAATGATTAACAGCTTTTAAGAGCTTGACACCAAAAAGAAAAAAAATTTACTTTAATTTTGAATGAAATAATTTGCTTTTTTGATACAAAAAAATATTTTTTCGAACGGTTTGAAGAAAAAATTTTTAAGAAAAAGAAAAAATAATGTTTGAGATAAATGGAACGCTTTCTATATTAAATAGTCAAAAATAAAATATTGAAGGAAAAATCACATTTTCTTTGTGCGACAAAATTGAATTTCTTGTTAAAAGCACAAAACAATGTACAAAAGAAAATATTGTTCTTATGATTGAAATACACTTGTGAATTTGTGTCGCCTTGACGATTGATATGGCACCGTGTATATATGGAAAAGGTGAATATGAAAAATTTGTCTTTCCATTCTTCCATTTGATTCGATCGAGACGACGGATTTGAGAGTCTTTGTTTTTCAATATGTTTGTATACAGCGTAATCCGACATAACTTAATATTAAAAATCCATTATTTGTTTCCATTTGAAACGAACAAAGTTTCAAAGCAAATCCGGCCAGTGTGAAATATAAAAGACGTAATACATTTTTTATATGTATGTCTCTCACAGGACTCAAAAGACTATTTAGAGAGTGAATGTCTTTAGTTGGAAAATAATTGTCTGTGATGAAAATATGATATTGTAAAAAGAAATTGCTCTTGGAAAAACAGATAAGGTTTTCATGTGCGGTAAATTGAAAATAAAATAGCTTTACTATGCGGTCGAATATAGAGAAGTTGAGGTCTAAATGGTCTTACCGACGAACCCTTACGAGAGATATCTCACGTCGCAACTCTATACCTACAGTGTAGGCTTAGAAGAATTATCTTTAAAGATATCCCGGTAAAAAAACGTAAATGTAAAAGGTGACGGGTTTTACCCTCTTTGCTGTTTCAAACTTTTATTCGATATAGTGAAAACATTATTGTCACTTGATAGAACCTACAAAAAATCAACCCTAAACATCTAAAGCCCTTGGCCAAACGTATTTGCCATTCAGTTATTTTGAAGATTTTATGAACATTTTTTAGAAATCCGCTTCCTTTATTGAACTATTAGAAAATTTAAGATATTTGCATGTATTAAAAATGAAAACTCATAAAAAATTTCAGTTAAAATCAGCTTAAATCTATATACACCATTTTTGTATTTTTTGACGCCCGAAATAAACACAATAGTTGACCTATTAGGATTAGAAAGGTCACTAACAATAAGTGGCGAAGTGACTAGATTTCCGTCCTGTCCACTTGTAGTTCTAAATTAGGGGGTGACAATAATCGATTTTACTTTGCATTGGAACTAATAATGCTGCAGTATATTTAAGCATAAATTTATGACAATTACTCACTTAATAATTTTTAGAGGTCCCTAAGAAAATGGCCACCTTAAGTTATAGCTTGTATAGCATCAACGTAAATCCTGCACTGTACACAATGTTAAATTAGAACATTAACTTATTTAGTTAAAAATTTAATACCTTTATTTGAAACCTTCTTTTAACTTTATACAGAGAGTACGAAATTACAGCTACATAATATGAGAAAAAGCTTACAAGCAAGCTTAAAAGCCAGATATGTTAATAGAACATTGTGAAACAAAAATGTACACTCTATCTTAAATTAGATATCTATTACTTTATCAGTTGGTAGTGCAACAATATTTTATTATTCCAAGCATAAAAAAGTATCAGAACACAAGATACAATAGATTTGTTCCAGATAACAAACAGTACATTTTCATACAGAATATCACAAAATATCGTTCCAGATAATATGCGAGTGTTTTTGGACTGGTTAGATTGTGTATCAAAAGAGATTGTGCTTTTATAAGTTCGTTCCATGCAACCATCCAGCACGGCCATTTCACGCGATGCTTATGGCGCGTTCACACGAGTGACGAGTCAACTTTAGTTGAACAATTCTAGTTGAACGACAAAACTTAAAAGCGACTAGAATGAGTTTTCGTTCTGAAATCGCTCGAAATATTTCAACTGTTAGTATAGTTTTGGGAGAAGCGGGGAGAGAAGTGGTGAAGAATATCCAATAATACCAACAAAGCAGAAAGCAAACTGACCGGTCTATTCAATATGAAGGGTTCACGCATATCAATACCTGACTCAACTCGAATATGACTCATCACTTGAACGACATAAGTTTGACTCGTTTAAACTTTTGTTGAGCCATTAAAAAGTTGATCAACTTTAATTGAAACAACTGTTCACACGTGGTTTTTTGTTCAACTATAATCGTTCAACTAAAGTTGAAACGTGTGAACGTGGCATTACTTATGCACTGCCTTAAGTTTGTGAGTTTGTAACTCAAGCGAACTTGTTACGTTATGATGATCGGATCTAAACACATTCTAACCGATCCTAATTTTTGACGCTGTATCGTTTGAGTCGACTCTCAACCTAAGCTGAAACAGTTTTTCACTCACTCTTGTCAGTGTCGGTCAATGTTTGTGCATCGCCATAGCAGGATGATTGGAACAAACACATATTCTCTGAATCTGAAACAATAAAACTAGGACTTTATTTCGTTTAAAACTCTTAAAACTATGTAAAGGATAGACATGGGCATAAAATAAGTATACTGGTACAATTTTTATCATGTTGTTAATGTACAAAAATTTCATGTGCAGCGAACCTTATATTTCTCAACGCTATGATTACGTTTATTAATATTTCGTGTAACTTGTGATATTATGTAACTTGTAACTTTTAATTGTTACGTCACTAATCGTAAGTGACTTTGAATTGTGTTCTTTAGTTTAAAGTAGATACTACATCGTATCTAATTCACTTGTCGCTTGTGTTCGGCAATTGTCCACTAACAATCCCGCACCAGAAATTATTTAGTTATATCACTAATTGTATTTAAAAACTATGTCCTATCAATATATAATTAAAATTAAGTTTTCATCTCAACTAACTGTCCCGATGTAACCCTAGGTACTGTACCGAGTATTTAACCGGCATGACTGTTCCGTTTAGATGCAGTTGTTTTCTGTACGGTTCGTATTTTAGAGTAAATGGTATTAATTTTTAGTTTTTACTTTTCTTAATCTTATATCATTTCACTAATAAACACCAAGTATCAAAGCACTCGTTAATTTATATTTCAGACAAAACCCTTAATAACTAAAACTAGAGATATTTTGTTCAAACAATGGTTTTAGCTTTTGAGGTTAATATTTCATCTAAATGTATCCACTTTTAACAGTTGTGTTAATCTTTGATCTTTGAAAAAAGCAAAGGAAAAATTCCTCGTCTTTGCTCCCGGTTTCTTTTTTATGATGTGTTAAAAAATTTATCATTTCTAAAACATAAGGAAAAATCCCGACAAGAAGAAATTTAACGAATTGAAAAAAATATATTATTGCTCACATAGTAGAACGACGCTCTCATAAAATGCATTCTTGGCTTTTCCAACCCATTACATCATAAGGTCATTCATATAAACATTATTTTCCGTTGTAGGTAATGCGATAGTCGGGCCCTTCTTGGGGTTGGTTATATATAAACACACACACGTAGTATATCATTCGTAACACCCCTGTAAAACATCTATAAGCTTAGATATTTAGCTGTCAAAAGTTGTGTTTTTCTCTAGTTTTTCATGTGCAAGAATTTTTCCTTCAACGCTGCGTCGTTTTTCTTCTGTCTCAGCATTGTACGCAATCACTGACAAATGTTTGCGAAGATCGCGACCAAATGATTAATAATAATTTATAGTTTTCACGCAACAGATGTTGCAAGTAAATATGATTTAGAAAAATATTAATGATTTTTTGCACGGCTATCTTTTATAGTTGAAATCATTTTTCATGTCTTTAATTAAATCCTTTGCCCTCCAATTGGCTGTAATTTATTGCAATTTATTGCAATTTTTAAAATTTTTTTTTTGGATTTAATAACTCGTGACCACAACGCAACGAAGCAGGAAATTTTAAAATAGAATTTTTATTGTAATTTTTATTTCATAAATCAAACTTCAAAAAGGCGAGCTTTTCTACACCATTACCATTTAGTGTTTTGGGTTTTGTTTACCAGTGTTTTCTAATCTAAAATATTCTGAAGTATAAAAATTCGCGAGACAAATTCGAATATTTTAAACGAGATAAATTTGTATGAGGAAAATGTGTGTTGTAGTTTACGCACTATTTGAATTCATTCAAATATACGGCACTTGTGTTCATTGTGTGTTACGAAAAAATCTTCCCTCAACCGACAAATTCCTTTGCCATACACAAACTTATCACCATAATATGTAGAGGTTTTCTCCGTAGAATTCTCCACACTAACGTGCGCGAATATTGTGATCATCACATTGTGTGTTTCTATTGTTGTGGTGACAATATTCAAGATTATCTCAATCATTTTTACAAATTGAATTTACAAGGGAATATTTTTCCCGTCTCACAAATTTCACTAGTCACTATATGATGTCAGTTTGAAAACTACATATGTTGTGTTAATTTTTTTCAGAACACCTCGTAGTTTTTAACAATGAAAGTGAACAATTTTCCATCTAAGAAATTATCATAAAATTCAATTTTTCAAATAAACCAACAAAGATTTTTTTTTTAGAATTTTAAACTTTTATATTCTGTCTTTATATAAATAGGTAAGATATCTTATATAAGATTATTGAATTCGTTCATATAGCGTTCTGAATACCGGAAACACATTCACCTGAATTACATTTTCTGTAAGTGAGACTCCCTCTAGCCCACTTACACCTCAACCCCTGGCGTCCTACACCGACACACTTCACATTAGAACCTTTTCAAGCAACCAAACACGATCTTAGGAATTCTGACTTGAATTTAAAATCACTTGAATTTATTTTCTTTAAAATACTTTTTTTATGAACATAATACGGAAATATTCGATATCCAATATATAAATGGGTGTATTTTTGGCTCTTAGCTTCTTTGAATTAGGTTTTTCCTCCTTAGAAGTCAATATAATATAAATATAAAGGAGCTTATACATTTTTCTTTTTAAAATTCAGAAGATAAAAGCTGAGCATTAGAATATAAAAATTAAGATACACTCTCATTTCTATTATTATAGCTGTTTGTGGATTTAACGAGGAGATGAATTGGTTTAAAAATAATAAAGAGAAAAGAAATATTTGAAGTCATTTTCATAATGTTTAAAATTTCCTTTTACAACTTCTGGAATTAACATTTTTCCAGAAATTGAAATAACTCAAATTTTAAGTATTGATTAAAAACGGTTTGGTGGTGGGAAGATTTTTTCTGGGAATTGGATGTGGCAAGAGTGTTTTGTTTGAGTTTAAACAGTGATACTTAATCAGCGAGTATTAAGGCAGGGAACCATAAAACTATTGTTTGTTGTAATTTAATTTGTCTCCAAAAATTTTAGTTGAAACTCAACTTAAAACGAAAGAATCCTAACAGAAAAACATTCTTCTCTCCCGTAAAGAAGTTTCCTCATCCTTCATTTATATTTTCTCAATGTGTTCTTTGGCCTTGTTCCGACAATATAATTTATCTTAAAAATGAATTTATAGTCCACAAACTTATAAAATCGTAGTAAAATTGTATTTGTAAGTGTGACTTATATTCTCCCTTACATCTCTCATTTTTATAAAAACATTTCAAATATTTTACTTTTTTTGTACTAGCGCTTATCCGTTAAGTATCTGTAAAGTTGATTAGGAACTTCATTTCAAAAGTATAATAAATTTTTTATCTTAATTTTTTTTTAAATAAATTATCAGATAAAGACGGTAAAAGCCACATTAACTATCCTTGTACGCTAGAGTATTTTCAGTTCTATGTCTAAAATACTGACAGCCTAAGAAATTAAACAAAAAGCTTATTTGATAAAGGTTTTCTAGGTCTGGGTTAAGGTTGTTCCCAAATAACTACACCTATTTACAGATTGCAATTAAATCTTAAGAGGTATATGTAATATAATTAGTACCGGTATAATTTTGTACCAAAATATAAGTAAAAGAAACAATATCTCAGAAGGTTTATTTTAACAATGGTACTTATGAAAAAATAGAAATAACTGACAGAAAAGAAAATCCACCATATTTACAACAAACAAATTTACAGAAATCGACGAAACTGTGTAGGAAAAAAACAAAATTATTAAATAATTTATTTTTTTGTCATACGCTATCGCAGTATATGTTTAGTAAATAGAACATTCTTTAAATACTATAAAGTTCACATACGATGTGGGAGAAGAAAGGACCGAGTGGGAGAGAAGGCACAGATTCTGATCACAGCTGATAATGAAACAACTTGTAGAACTCTTAAGGTACCAAAGAACAAAATAATAAAGAATACATAGATTAAATGAAAAATTATCAACTTATTAGGAAGTTTTTACGTACGTGCCAGAGTACAAAGTGGCCACAAAAACATATTCATCAAATGAAAAATTATCAACTTGCCTGTTTTTTTTTTCAGTAAAGCAGAAACAGCAAAATTGGAAATATGTTTGTTAGTAAAAACTAAAAAAAAAAAACTAACAACCTGTAATCTGTACCTGCCTGTAACATTTAAGAACTATTACTTTTTGATTTTTAAATTCCTGTAAAAATATTTAAAGCTAGTCGGGGAAAAATAGATAGTAAATAAGTAATGGATAGTAAAAATAATTTTTAGATAACAAAATCATTCAGCTTAAGCTTCGCTTTTATAACAGTTTGATCAATTTGGCATTTTCATAGACAGCTTTTATTTTAATTTTAGTCACTCGTTGAAATGTTAAGAACCACATCTTATTTTAACAAAAAATGTTTTACCATCCTTTCAACTAATTTCTTAAATACTTCCTTTTACAAATTAAACTTTGACTAAAAGTTGTAGCTAGTAATTGTATACCTATTCTATAAATAATTTGTTCACCTGAAAAGAATCTTGTTAAACGAAGTTTTTTAAAGAACCATAAACTAGATATTAATTGTGAACTGGCTCCACGATAATTGAATGCATTTCAAAACAATACACTCTTAAATGCGACAGGAAAATAACTTATTAAATTTTGCAAAACTGAATAAATCTGCAACTGTGTCGACAGTAGCATTGGATACAGTTTGGTCATATAATTCAATTAAATTTAATCAAGCACGTTGTTTAAGGTGCAATATTATACGTTGTGGAAACGGTCGAGTCGCTCAAATGGACGTGTATTTAACTCGGCACGTCGTTATTAAATAATAAAGACAAATGTATCTCGTCTAATATAAGACTTTATGACGATGTCTTTGTTGAACACATGACAATATATAGACATAAACGTTTTAAACATAAAATTTAATAATAAAAATTTAATATTAGAATTTTCACAGTTTCATACAAGACCTGATTTGTAAAATTGTAAGTTCATAATTGTTAGACGCGTCTCATACTTAATTTATTATAAATAATTAAACTATAAATTATTTGAATATTACACCAAATAAACTTAAATTGAAATTTTCTCTTTTGATAAATCTAGCCTTTGAATTAGCCGAAATTCTGTGATTTAATTTATTTTCTGAGAATATCTTTATTAGCATCGCTTAATGAAAACATAGACATTGTTGAAATATTAATAATAATGTTTATTTAATATAATTAATATTCACCCCGTCAAATGAGTGATGTTCAAAGTAAAATTTTTGATTTATTTTATGGTCGCTTAATTTATTAATTGCTCGTTATGAGTTCTTTCCACTTTCCACTTTTCAATTATCCTGAATCCTTTATTGAATCTGTCATGTAAATGGATATTAAAACTTTTTTTCGGTTGTGTGTCGTGCGATAAGAGTTGACAAAACATTTAGCTAAGCTGATATTTGTATTGGCTTTATTGTTAAATAAACGTGGCTGTTTTCAATTTAACTTTGTATTTTAGTTTCGGCTAATGGTAGACTAAATTATTTTGTTTTGCATTTTTGGAGTTTTAGCGTTGATCAGGAGTGGTCATACAATAAATAGAAATACAAGTTATTTCATACTTAGCTACTTTAAAGTTGTTTTAAAGGTAAAAATTAAAATACCTTTTAATTCAAAACAAATGTGTCTTTACGAACAAAAGATTCATTAAGGGAATGTTCTCACTGTTAGTATAAAATATTTTCTATTGATTAACGCCGGTCCTGACTTTATTATTCACACCCTTTGAAAAGGAACGTTGTGAATTTTTGTTGAAACCTATTTTGAATATAACAAACATTCAATTATGATAAAACGAGATAAATTTGAAATGAATACAATCTCCATTTGGAATTAAATGAAATTTTTAATCAGATTTTTCAGAATTAAATGAAAATATGTAAAAAAATATTTTTAATGAATCCATTTGATTTTTACCAATCTATTTGGATTTTTTGAAAACTAATTTATTAAAAACGCTGAATGAAGTTTCTAAAATAACCATATAACATTTTTAGGGGTAGATTTATTTGTTTTAGTTACTTCAGTTTAAATATTTTACTCTAACAATAAATCATAAATTTTACTTAGAATTTTAAGTTTCTTTAAAAAAAAGCATAGTTATTATTTATTTTTAACCATGCATTTTTACTAATTTTTATAGGTCAATCAAATGTTCGAGGCTTTTCCTAAAAGGCCGTTAAATAGAGGTGAAGGTAATGATTTTAATTTCTATAAAAGCAACAAAAACCACATGTACCTATGTCAACAAAAAAATTTTTTTTCAGCTGTATACATATAAATATGCACCTACACTTACTTTCGACGTCGCTTGTGTTAACTGGCCCTAGATCAGAGTCCGCTCTGTCTTTCATCCACTCGTTTTCTTCTCTTCTTTGTTGTTCTTTGTATGTGAATAGTAAAGTATTTGAAGAATATTTTTTTATTATACAGTCACAGTGATATTTTAGGCAGAAAAAATTGATTACATTTTGAAATGATTTCGACATTTTCCTTCACAGTTTCGTCGATTTCTGTAAACTTGTATTTCGCAGTGACTTTTTTTCTGTCGGATATTTTAATTCTTCTATTAGAGCTCACAAGCAATTCAATAACAAA
Organism: Sisyra nigra; assembly: GCA_958496155.1. Classification (NCBI taxonomy): domain Eukaryota; kingdom Metazoa; phylum Arthropoda; class Insecta; order Neuroptera; family Sisyridae; genus Sisyra; species Sisyra nigra. The sequence goes on from OY292316.1 coordinate 38,641,850, forward strand.
GTTAAAAATCATACTTTGATCCTTACGAGGAATGTATCCCAATGTCCTCTGATTTCGTTCATATTGACATATAAAAATGTTATTCTAAATCAAAAAAAAAAAACAAGCCGCATTCTTATGAGCAAAAAAATTCTTTAAGTAAGTCCTTAAAAGTTAAAACTAAACTTTATTTTTGCAGGTTTTACATGTAATAATTTTATTTGAAATGGAACTTTTTTGTAATTGATCAAAATTTCAAATGATAAAATTTGCAGTCTGTTCATGTTAATCGGAATGAAAGGATAACAGATATGGGGCTTAAAAACAAAAATTTTGGGTAGATTCTACGTTAGCTACGACAAAACTACAACTGCAGAACATAATGCAGTATCTCGAGCCCCACAGGATAGTATATTTGGGTCACCAAATTTTGCTCTAGGTATATCTCGAAAGTAGTTAATTTTATAAAGATTTTCTAAGAATGCAACTTGTAGGTAATTTTCTTTATTACAGCTTCCTAGACGCTATGAAAAAATAATTGTAAAAATTGAATTTCAGTCGATAGAAAATATCAACTGTAAAATATCATAAAAATCTTAGAAAAGGAAGATACCTAGGATACCTTCTTTATTAGTAACAGAAATAACAAATCTCAATATTTTTGGCAAAAAATGTTTTTTTATTGAAAAAAAAAGAAAAAATTAATTTTAAAAATGTTTTTATAATAGTAATGCCGATTCCATGAGTTTGATTTCCAGACAAAATATCCCCGACAAAATATCCCCATGACAAAATATCCCCACGACAAAATATCCTCAGACAAAAAGTCCTCATAGAATAACTGCAAATCGTATATGCAGCATAATTATGATTTAACATTTAGTTTTGTGTAAAACTTCGCGGTATCAGGAAGTTCACATTCAGTCAATGAATGAAAATCGAGGAAACAAACAATGACTCTATTTTTTTTGTTTGGGGCTCCCCAAACCTTCGCCAGGGGGACTCCCTGGACCCCATTGGCATTAATTAACACAGTTTTTATGAATTTAACACGAACACATGGGAGTCAATTTAACACTATTTCAATAAATAATTGGGGGCCAATTTAATACAGTTTTTGCGGATTTAACACGGACATATGGGGGTCAATTTAACGCTATTTAAATAATTAGTTCGAGGAAATTAAACAAGTTTTTACAAAAAATTATTAAATATAAAATCTTAGTTATTGAGCTCAAAAAATTTTTTGTCCATGGAATTAATCAAAGAGTGTTCTTTTATCAGAAAATTGTAAAGTTATGAAATTGCATGAAATATATTTGTCTGAGGATATTTTGGGGGTATTTTGTTTGAGGATATTTTGTCAGGGATATTTTGTGCAGGAATCAAAACGCCTGATACCGTAATGCCAATATAAAATTAACAAGTTTTGAAGAGTTCCTTTAAAATTTCTTCGACATTTTTAACGAAAAACTTATTATATAATAAAAAAAAACATTAAAAATTACTCTAAAATTTTTTTTGATGATATAAATTTGTTCTTCTGAAAATAACTTTTGCTTAAATTCTGTACTTTGCACATAATATTATACAATGTGTATATACATATCTAATATGCGTAGGCATTCTTTATTCTTTGATTTCCCCAATCAACTAAACTTCCAAATTATTGCTGGTATAAAATGTTAGATGTAAGCACAACTGATTCAAAGTTTAACCTCATTACAGTTCGAAAAAAACAAATAAAAGAAACTTTAAAGTTGAAATAATTAAATTTTGTTACGAATGAAAATGTATTTGGAAAACAAATTTAATTAGTTGTAATGTTTTTCTTTGTACTGTACTAATGTAATTATTTCAAGAAGTTTCCTTTGTTATTTCATACAATAGATCGCGTATAGAAAAGTTTTGCCTGATTGATCAAATGGATTGAACAATTTATTTTATATATTTAATAGGTTAAAATATTTCAAAAAAGCCTTTGAACTAACTGGGCTGTCTGATTTGAATGGGACCTTTAATATTTCATCCATTCAAATGTTTATTATAAAATGAAATGTGAAGGAATCTATCGTATATCGATACAAAATATTTCAATTTTAGGGTTTCGACTAAAGATATGGGAACATAAAAGATACTCGAACCCGTCAACTGTTGACTGATGACACTTTAATGCCAACGTGTTGCAACATCAGCCCTAATCTTTGCATGAATTCAATAGCATTTTCTATATCCCCTCGAACGGATAAGACTTGTATTCATAATATACAAATTACATTCATGCTTGATATGGCTGTTCTAATGGTTTGAACTGCTATCAATTTCTTTCATATTCTTTGGTATTGATGAATATTGTATGAAAGGGATGAAAAGTGTTACTCACGACAAAGTTGTTTCTTTATTTTATCAATCAAATTGTTTTAACGACTCTGCAACACAGCAATTCTCATTAAAAATTTAATGTTGATGACTTAACACATCACTTGTTTCAGTCATATTAATATTATGAATTTCAAGCTTAGAAACTTTTTAGAATTATAAAGAACTAGCTGATACCCTCTCACTTTGCTGAGAGTATCTAAATTTAATTGATTGATTAATTGATTCCCTTCACAACAAAATTTAAAATTTAATCTGTTTTGTCAGAAAAAGATGATAGATACTTGCAGACTTTAGATCCAAAGTAAGTTCATCAAAATCCTTAAAACTACTTTTCTAGGAAGGGATATTAGCTATCTTACAGGTTCATAACAACTTTAAATTTAAAATTATTCTTTAGACTTGAAAATTTTTCATTTCAAATATCATTTAGAACCGTTCAGTTATTTTAGTAAAATATATTTGTAGCTATCTTACAGGAACCGTGCCGTTTTTTGTTTAAAGGTATTCAATACGTTAAGATCTAAGGTATCTTTAACAAAAATTCATTAAAATTAGTTCCGCTAAGTAATTGTTAGTTATTTATAAATTTAGTATATTATTTAAATACGTTTATTTCTAATTAATATCTTCGACAATGAACAATAAAGAAATTCAAATATTTGTTAGAAATTTCATTATTAATTTTAGGGTGTTTATTGAAATTCATATTTATTTTCAAGTAAACTTTGTCAATTTGTTAATTTAAACTTTGTAGAGATTTCTTTCGTTACTGTGCAAAATTGGTCAGGCCTTATTGAGGAAAATGCATTAAAATGCTATTTCACGAACTATAACAAAACATACTGAAATTCACGGTTCCTGTATGATTCAATTGTTATGATATCCTATGTAGGGTGACCAACCGCACTCTTTTAAGAGTACATGTACCGTACATACCTAATTGGTGTAGAACTTTCGAGTTTTTATTCTAAATAAGGACCAACCTAACATTTTAATATAATATTGAAGAAGATACCAATAAAACGGCCATTACGTATGACGTACAATATCCAGTCGCTCTGACAACGCTTTTTAAATCTGTGATATCTTCTAAGATATTCAATTTTATGATATGATATAAAGGGCAATATTGATCTAAATGAAATGAATGCACAACGTATCGTATGTATTTTATTTTATTAGATAAGGAATAATACTGTATTATTTAAAATAGCTTGTTAAATGACCAATAACTTTTTTGTAATGTGCAAAAGATAAAAATGGTTTCTGTGGGTTATCCTTAGGAGATAGACATATACCGTCCCAACTTTTTAATCAATCTTTTTAAGATACACAATTCCGCCGCATATTAGTTTGATTTATCTCGTAAGGTTTAGCCAGCGTTTGCAATGTAAGTGCACAAAAATATGTTAATTATAACATTACATTACATATCTTTAAATTTCCCGACTTTTCTCTACTATACTATACATGTATTATACCTCCAAACCTTCCTCTTGAATCACTCTATCAATTGCTGAAAACTGCATTAAAATCCATTGTGTAGTATAGAAGATCTAAGGGAACAGACAGTGGGAGCGATCTTGTTTTATACTATGTAAACATAATTAATAGAGTTAAAGCTTTGAATTAATATTTAAACATATTTTTTTTTACTCTAAATTCTGTGTAAAACGTTAAAAATATTAGTCATTAAGTAAATATGGCAGTTTTAATTCAAAGTTTGTTAGTTGAAGTTAAATAAATGCACCACTGATTTTCCCAAATCACAGTGGCCTCAGTTATATTTATTTTAATGTTTATTTAATTCACTTTCCCGTTGCCGTAATATACTCTGTATTTAATTCAAATAATTTTCTCAAATACTTTGACACAACGTATGTAAATGAAATACAAACGACACTAAAAGAGTCGAGCTTTGAGATGTAATCTTCAGTGTGGCTTTCATATCAATACGAATTGGTCAGCGTCGAGGATAAAATCACATAGAAGCGCGCCATAAAATGCATTAAACTGATACAAGTTGACATTAAATCTCGACGAGGTCGCTTCAATGTTTCAGAATAAAATATCAAAGGTTTAATTGAAGCAAATACTTAAAAGCTCGCATTCATCGTCTTTCAAATGAAATAAAAAAAAAAGTAATTCCTGTGCAAAAATAATAGTTCCAATTACGAGACCATTCTCAGTGTTAATGTTGCAAGTATAAAGTCAAGTAGTGGAAAATATTTCATTAATTGGAAACAGAAAGCTTAGCTTTGTGATCACTATTGTCGCTAGCCCGTAATGGGTGGTTCTTCTAGAATAACATTAGCTGGGAAACAAAACATCAAAGAGCTTAACCCGTTGTGTTCCTGAGGGATAAGTACATAGCACGCATACGTTAGCACTAGAAATCCTTTCCACATGCATATGACTACATAAGAAAACACGTGAGTGAGAATGTGCATCTCGCGTACAATTTAATTAAATAGAATTAAGAAGTGCATCGTTTGCACTGTCTAAAATCAAGTTTAATTATTTTCTAACTATACATGTTTGTTCATTACCAAACTTATTTTCTCGTATTTTCTTGACAACTATTTTAAATGATCAAAGCTTCACAGAATTAGTGTCACACAAATTATAAAAGTAAACACATTTTTCAAGCTGATAAAGGGGACTTTATATGAAGATTTCAAGATTGCTCCAACAACGATATAAAATTATTCTCAGATTAACATCAAAGGCAAGAATGACCAACCAAGTTATTTTTGTCTTCAATTTTTTTGTGTGTTTAAAAATGCTCATTACGAAGATGAAATGATTCTGAATTTATTGTGTTGGTTAAGAAATGCCATTACATTTAAACCGTGATTTTTTTGTTATTTAACGATCTACTTATATTATATTTAAATAAACATTCTTCGTAGCTTATAAGGAAGAACATCTTTTAATTATAAAACAAAGCATACGGAAATATTACGCTATGAACTTGGAGCTACATTTGCATAAATACATAAAACGATCGTAGGTAATAATAAACTTACAATTTTACAGAGAGACATGGAAAAGGGAGTAAAACAAAGTTAAATTGCATTTTATTATAAGATTGATTCATTGAAACTTAAACTTTTTAATTTATTACCTAAAATAAAAAATTTAAATAAATAAAATTTATAACAAAATGAAAAACCTACTTCAAAATAAACAAAAAATCATAAACAAAAAATGCATAAAGAGTAACAAAATAATTACGTATGCTTGCAGTGTCTACAACTTGCAAATTATTAGGATGTTATAATATACAACTATTGTTATTTTTGAAGTTGGTGTCAGCCAAGGAAATACGACTATATTGGTACTTAGCAATAAACGAGTATACCTTATGAAATTTATTTTTCAAATGAACCTTTATACAATGTACTAGTACTATGACAATATCTAGCGACCTTTAAACTACAAAATACCAATAGTCAACTAAACCTTTTTACAATTAACATTAATATTTATTTCCTTGGCTGATACCAACTCCAAAAATAACAAAAGTTGTACATTATATCATCCTAATAATTTGTAAGTTGTAGACACTTTAAGGATACGCGATTATTTTTTTTTACTTTTTAGTGCATTTTTTGTTTAAGATTTTTTATTTATTTTGAAGTCGGTTTTTCATTTTATTATAATTTTTATTTATTTCTCGATTTTTAGAGATCTGAAATTTGATAACTGATTTTATTTCTTTGAATATGGGTAAACTTACTAAACACGCTGCTCACATGAGGCAGCGCCGTTAAATGTTAAAAGCTACTACATCATCCCTTTTTGCTCTTAAGGGTTGGAATTTTTTACTTTTAAATGTAATGAAAGAACTATGTGTAATATCTTTTCCATAAGAAAAAAAAACCCATCAAAATCCGATGATTAAGTTAAACGTCATTATTTCATCCCATATTTTCATCCTAAGGGTGTGGATTTTTTCTTCAAATTGAAATTTGAACAATTTAAAGGTACGATGTACGTAATAGAAAGAAAATAATCGAAATCGGGTTAGCCAGGAAACATTTTTTATTCCATCCATATTTTTTTACCCCTTATGAGTTTATTTTATAAAAATAGATTTGAGATTAATTTAAAATTATGTTCTACCAATAAAAAAAAGAAAGAATTATTAAAATCGAGCTATCCAATAAGAAGTTAATATTCCATCCCTTAGTTTTCAACCCTTAAGAAGTTAACGATTTCCTTCAAATTAAAATAGGACGACACGGAAAGCACCAGCTTTCAAATTAAAAGAGAATCATTAAAATCGGATCACCCAGTCAAAAGTTCTGAGGTAACAAACATAACAAAGTACAGTCGAATTGAGAACCTCCTCCTTTTTTGATGTCGGTTAAAAATGAATTTCATTGTATACCCGGCGTGTTTTTTTTTGGTTTTTCCAAAATCACCAATCCATCCAGTGTACGTTTATGGTTGTTCCCAATTCAACTAAGTTTTGTTACAAACTTTAATGAAAATTAACAAAATAATCAATTATAACATTAAAAACAAAATCCTAAATCTTTAAAGGTTGAGGGCAGTTTTGAACCAAGATATATAAAACTTAATAGATAAGAGAATATATATAATAAAAAAACGAATATATAACTAAAACAAATCATACCTTAGAAGTTACATTTTAACAGAGGTTCTTATGAGTAAATGAAAATATCTGACAGAAAAAAAATCACTATAGAAAAAATTTTTCAGAAATCTACGAAGAAGCTAAAATTAAAGAATAAAATGATCCATTTTTTTGCTCTAGGATTTTACGCTATATGTTTAATAAATTAAATATTCTTCAAATACTATAAGGTTCACATATAACGAGAGAGAAGATAGGAGAAAATAAGCGAGAAAGGAGAGGTGTGGACTCTGATCTAGAGACAATTAATATAAGTCACGTCGAAAGTAAGGTGTGTATTAGCGTAATAGCTGATGAAGGAAAACCTTAAATGCGGTAGGCCCTAATATTCTAGATCCCAAAATTCTGAATATCTAAAGCCTTGATTGTTCCAAAATTCCAAAATCCTAAAATCTCGAATACCCAAAAACGAATGAAATTACTTTGTGTTTTTTAAAACTTTTTTCACGGTAATACATTTTTGCTTATACTAAAATTTAATTTTTGGAACATTCAGGAATACAAAGTAATTAATAAATCTACTTCAAAATTTTCAAAAGTAAGACAGAAGTAATTTGAAACGCATATTTTTAAGATTATTTTCAAAATATGTCTAACCGTTTTTAACCATAAAGAATAAAAGAAAAAAAATACCTTTGTTAAAGAAATAAACTGATGTTTAAGAAGAGTCTATATTAATCCCATTAAGGTTTGTAAGGTAATCACTCAGATTAGATTTTGTAGAATAGTAATTTTCTTTAGTGCACTTGGTTTTAAATTTTACCATTAGTCTGATCAATCTACGGAAAAATTGGTAATTATAGGGAATAAAAAAATGTAATCCTGTTTCTAAAATTTGTAGTGTTATTTGTTAAAATTATTATAGTCTTATTTCTAATAACTATTATCACAACTACAGTCAATTCTGTGACAGTCTGTTTGTAAAAGGGCTATAAAAGCACTACAATTAGTTTAAGGATCGTGGCATAAAAATTGCTCAAACAGAAAGGATTCAATTTACTTTATTATAAAATGAATACTTTCTATTTTATTTATTTCAATTGCAACATACTAGATATGGACAAATAAAATACATTATATACCTTATATCATACATGTAATATAATTGATCACGAATTCATACCATATTCAATATCATATTTCTTTGTATTTATTTTATTTCGAAAAATCTTATTATATTTTGGATAATGGTAGATATTGGCTGCAACAATAATTGAAGCACGTTTGTGTATCTATTCATGGAATCTGTCAATGAAACAGGCAGATAATTTCAATTATTGACGAGAATTTTTTGCGAATTTGTTACGTTTAAATGGAAACTCTGAATTCAATGAAATTGTATCGTATTAAGATAGAAATAATCGTATGTATCACATGTATGTATGTATTATTATATATTTTAACTAGCTCCATAAACAGCATAAAAGCTGAGGCTATCCGACTAGAATCGGAGCCAGTTTAAAAACGAGTTACGAAGATGGTACAAATGGAGATGACGACTGAATGGCATTGTTTGAACTTGAGCTAAGCTGTTGCGTAAATGAAGGGAAGAGTTTCTATTTGCCAATGCGACAAAAGGCTTATTAAATTCTTTTTGCGCCTTTTTTAAGCAAAAGCTTACATTTCAAAATGTTTATTTTAAGTGAGTGTTGGTTTTGAAGAAATATTAAGTGTTTGAATGACTGCGCTTTAATCTATATGAAGATAGCAGAGAAAAAATCCAGACGAATGAAAAAACATTTTTTTTACTCTTACAATAAAACACAGCTTAGATGAAACGAGTAATGCTATCTATGAAAGTGGGTTATAGATTAAATTTTTTGCCAAGCTTGCGAGAGAATTTTAAAATATTTCTATTTTCTTGGAGCAAACTTGAATAGAATATATATTAAAATAAGGAGATAAAGTGATCGAAAAAGTTAACATATAGCATTACATGACGAGTCAATACTACGTTAATGTCCCTTGAGTAAATAATACATAAGGTTAGACTCATAAATCTTTGTTCTTATGAAACAATGTTCTTTTAAGTGGAGTTTACATGATAAAACTACTTTCATCAATACAGCACAAAGAAACAAAGTCAATAAACAAAGAAAAAGTATCATGAAGACGCTTCCATGAGTTTGATATCAGCAAAGTTTTACTACACGTATAAGAATTCTTTCAAGTCTATGACAAATATACCCTCAAGTCACTGCATTTTAAAAAACTAAAAAAAAGTTTATATTAAAACTTAAACATTTTATTTAACAAGTGCATATATCTACTATATTTTACACAATTTATTCTCTTGGTTTTAATTAAAAACAATATAATTTAATTAACGAATGCAACCTTTGAAAATTATTGGACCTCTGGATATTTTGATATGTGTTGCTTAATTAGTTATTGTTTCGAAATATTTTTCGGCTACGTAACAATATAAATATTCATAACTAATTGCGAACAGTTTAATTATTTTGTACAATTAATCAAAACGTGACTTTTACAATTAAACATCAACGCTTATAGGTACCTAGTTGAAATATAGACCCTCGTATTATTAGCTCTGAAAATGGCAACATCTGCTCTTGCACTGCTGTTGTTGCAACCCTTGTAGCAAGAGAAAAATACCAACTCACCCTTTTATGTCTACGAGGAAAAAAAATGTTTTCCCTAAATTAATAATTTTATGAAGTTTCTAACAGAAAAATATTTGGTTGTAAATTTTGTGACAAAAACTCTTTAGGATTTGTACCTATTTAAAATGATAGCATTTTGTAAGTATTTTAGTATTATCAGATCCTACTACTACTATTGCATTGCTTATGGTTGACAAATGTAACTTACATTTAACTACCATTTGTGTTTTAACTAGTATTGTATTGGAATACTCTCAAACCTATATTGGTTATTGATAAAAAAAACTTTATTTAGGTGCTTATTTTAAGAAGTTGATAAGCAGTTTATCACAAAAATCACTCGGTATCAGTTTTGAGGTTTCAGGTTTTGATCCCTGGACAAAATATCCCTGACAAAATATTTTCGGACAAAATATCCACATGAAAAAATATCCTCAGACAAAATATCCCCATGACAAAAAATATTTGCGATAAAATATTTCATACAATTTAAAAACCTCACAATTTTCTGATAAAAGAACACTCTTTGATTAATTCCGTGTACAAAAAATTTGTGAGCTCAATAACTAAGATTTTATACCTAATAATTTTTAGCAAAACCATGTTAAATAGATCCCCAATTATTTATTGAAATATGCGTAATTGACCCTCATGTGTCCGTGTTAAAACTGGAACAACTGTATTAAATTGACCCCCTATTATTTATAGCGTGGCACCAAGAATTGACGACGGTTTCTGATAGAACAAGCGAAAAGAAAACGAAAATGAAGAATGGTAATTTGCGAGTTTTCGCTTCGTTTTCGATAAAAACCGGATTTCAAGACGAACTTTTCTCATGGAAAATGATTTTGATAAATTGGTCAATTAAGACGTAACTATGGGTAATGTCATGTATTTCAAGTTAATTCGTATAAATACACCCAACAATTAATGCCAAAGGGGTCCAAAGGGTCCCAATGGCGGGAGTTTATGGAGCCCCCAACAAAAGAAATTATAGTCATTGTTCGTTTACCCGACTTTCATTTATTGGCTGAATGTGCACTTCTTGACACCGCAAAGTTTTACGCAAAACTAAATGTTTTAACATCATAATTATTTTTTTTTTTGAGTAAGTAATTCTCAGGTACTTGCAATTTTTTGTTTGAGGATATTTTGTCTGAGGATATTTTGTCATGGGGATATTTTGTCTGAGGATATTTTGTCGTGAGGATTTTTTGTCCGGGGATATTTTGTCGAGGATATTTGGTCCGGGGTTCAAAACGCATGAATCCAATCATCTCTGCTTCAATCACTTTTTAAATAGTCTGTATCACTTTTTTTTTGACCCACTTGTATTCACTGACTGAATCACTTCGATTCTAAGTGATTCTTAAGACGTTCGGTTATTCTAAGTCTTAGAATAACCAAACGTCTTTATATAGGCAATCGAATTCCTTCTCGAACCTTCTAGAAAGTTTGGTTACCAAACTTTCTACAAGCTTCCAAAATTGATTGTCAATAATGAAAATATTCAAATGACATAGATGAAATATAACTTATTCCCATTCGGAGTAATGCAAATTTGAAATGGTCAAATGGAAAAGGCCCTTAAATTCGATAATTAGTTCTAGAGATTCCCTACAAAAAACTTACAAACATTCCTTTTTATAATGTTAGTAGCGCTTTTAAAATCAACTGGAAGATGAAAATTTATTTGATTCATCAAAAAAATTGTGCTCTTAAGCGAAAAGCTTGATTTTCCGAAATAGCATGAAACGTCATGCAAACTGCTTTTCATCAAACACACCATGATTTTATTCGTACATTTCAAATTTAAAAGTTTAATATATTTGTACTTTATATAAAATATATACTATCCTATAAATCGTGCTCGTTTAACCTGCGATTTTTACACTTCTACAAAAGCTGTGACAGCACTTCACTGACGCTCGACATTGGTGAACTTTTAAGCTCGGTAATAAAATTTGATATCTGGCGTTTACTTATCAAAGGCCTAATGTTGTGAACGGATTACGAACGAGTTAGCTAGAAAAGGTCATAATTTGCTAGCAAAGGTTATTACTCATGAATTATATCGGGCTTTAAAATCGAGTGTGACACGGTAAAGATACGGAATATGGCTTCAATTATTTGATAGGGCACAAAATTTAAATATTTTAATATAAAGTATTGCAAGTGGCAGTTTCGTTTTATATTTGTTTATTTTATATCTACCATCCGTTTTTTACCATTAATTTTTATCAGCAATAAAATGATTTTATTCTTTTTCAGTTAATGTAATTTGTAACAATTGTAATTTGCTTTGGAAAAATTTGAAAACATTGAACATGCTTTTCAAGAATTAGACATGATCGTGTGAATGTTATATATATTTGTCTTTATTATTACGCAGAACATTTAGTCACAGCAAATACAAGGCGTAAGTGATCGAAAACTTTCACGAGTTTAGCTGCTATTATCTTCACGTTTGTTGTCTCAACGTTGTATAGTCCCAACAAAATTTACATAGTCCAGCCATATTTATCATTCCGTCGAATATTAAGTTGAAATAATGTCTATTCAAACTGAAACAATGTGGTGAAATTTATTTGAATTTTCGTTGAGCTTTTCCAGTGCATCGTTGTAAAATATTCATGCAATCACGATTCCATTGTCTCTAATTGAGTTAGTTGAAACTTGGCACGGGGCTAAAAAAAGCTTTTTTTTGGGATTCCCTTGATGCGCGTGTTATTCTTATTGGACAATGAGAATTCCTCTGTAGCTCGTATTTGAATTTGCGACATCATCCGCTTTCCATTAATCAGTTAACGTTAACATTCGCTTGCTGCAACATCCCTCTGGAACTACATACATCAACCTCTTGTCCTACATTTGATCACATACCAAACATGATCATGATCCTTTAGGATAATGCACTCGGCTCCACTCTTCTCCTTCCTCCATCCATATTCAAACACTACCAAACGTTTAACGTCGTTAATAAAACGAACGAACGTGCGTTTTCAATATTTTTCATAATAAAATTTGGAACCCATATCAACGAAAAATTTCAAGACATCTTCCTTTATAAAATATTTTCATTCAATACTCCACAGAAAAATAAATAATTTTTTTTTAAATTTCAATTACAATTTAATGATTGATAAGATAGGTTTTAAAGTATTTTAAATTAAGAAATGCAATGAGTAAAATTTAAAGAGTTTAATGTAGCTGTAAAATGGGACTTCATCAAGTGTCTTATCAAACCACTAGACGGGTATAGCTTTTATGCATCTGTTACAGAGAAGTATTTTTGGTGATGTTGGATGATGTTATTCAAATTGAATTGCATCTGGGTGTAATAACACTAAAAATAATCATCAAATTGAAATTTACGTCTGCCAAGAGCGATTCCATTTGTTAGTCGTTTACAAACAGAAACAGAATTATTTTAAATTTTCATGTGATAATTGATGTAAGGAAAATATTGACTCGCATTAATCTTTGTTAAAAATTTAAGAATCAATTTTGTTATCAATGAGAGCAATTTCATTAAAATCAACAATTCATGACTTGGAGTAAGCTTTTTGTCAATTCTGTCGAAGGTGGTATAAACATTTTATCTTATTAAGTTTTTTTTTTAAATTCTAAAAACCGTTTGACGAATGTACTTCCCTAACTCTGAAGATAATACTACAACTTAAAAAATTTTTTAATTTTAATATTACTACGTTTTTATCATCATCGTCTGTATCTGTTGACGAAAATGAAAAATCGATATTCTTACTTCATTCCGATAACTATTCAATTCCACATTTCTGCATTTCTTTTCTTTCTGTTTCTAATAATGACAACTAATTCCAACATAATTTAATGATGTTGATTGATGAAACAATTGGAACACTAATGGTCTCTAAATAATGATGCTAAATTATGACTTTCTTAGTTTCTTTTTGTTGGCAACTCTTAAACCTCTTCATGTCAAGTAAATTCTAAAAGAGCCAAGAGTTCAAGTTCTTAATCCTATTAAATTATTACAGAGAAAATGTTTGATTAACTGCAGAAAGATACCTATGGAAAATATTTTTCTAACCGAAAAGTGATTATGATTATACAGGGTATTATAAAGTAAAATTATTTTTATTGGACGACCTTGGACATAAAACAAATCAATAAATAGGCGTTTTCAGCATATTCTTAGTTTCTGGGTATTTATCTCAAAAAACTAAACATTGTGGAAGAGCTATTATTTCTTATTATATACTATTATTTAAAATATTATGTCTGAATAAACGTCAATGAAATGTTTTGTATGAAGGTATTGTTACGTTTTTCGGGTTCTTAGGATTTGTGTTTAAATGACAACAATTTATTAGCAACAAATGTTTATTTATTTACACTATTTACACTCGTTAACAGTTATTAATTTCACTGTTACAATATAGTCACAGTCACTAATTGTCACTCACTGTTTTTTATTTACCTTTATGCACTATTTATTTAGCACTGCACTGTTCACGATTTATTTAAAACTCGCAACTCACTGTTTATGTAAGACTTACGATTCACAATTTATTTAGTACTGTATCGACGATTTATATATCCCTGCGTATTTACGATTTATTTATCACTGCATTGACGATTTGTTTATAATTGTCCTCAATGGGATTGTCCCCCACTTCATCTATTTCTAGAACATTCAATTCTATTGTCTTTTGATCTGTCCTTTTCCTATCCATCAATAATTACAGGTAGAAACTTCCAGAAAGATTGTATTTTTTCTCATCCACCAAGTAATCCTTTATTGGTCAAACCCTCGCGGCAGGTGGTCTCAAAGCCTAAGCTTTTTGAGAATGTTCCAGAACTTCCCATTGCTTGCCGCTTTGTTAGCCGACACCCCCTTCTTCTATCCTTCACACCCACACAAGCATAGGCCCAACCCTTCTGATTATCAAGTCCGCGACAGTATCTTTAATTTTAATATCATAAAAACTATAAAGCATATTTTTTACGTCGAATGTACTTTTAAAACTTTTCTTTTTGGCTTATAGTATAAACAAAAATATTGGAACGAACAAAAACAACGATAGTGAACAGCGATGGAACATTCGAGATAGTTCCACTGTCGACAATCAACGACCTAAAAATTTTAAAAGGTTCGGCAATCAAAGTCTCTGGAACGTGTAAAAACAAATGGGCTATCTATATAAAAAAGCGACTAAGGACGCAAAATTCATTCAATGAATTCAAGTGATTTATGCAAATGAAATTTTTGACCTCATACATGATCAGGGTTATAAACGCTTTGAAAAGTGATTGAATCGAAGTGATTTCTTTGATTAATTCCTTACTGACAAATTAAATCAATAACGCAGATTATTTTATCACACGTTTTGGAAATTTCCGTTGAATAAAAGAACCCTCAACGAAAAGCTTAGTACTGCAGATTTGAGAGAAATCCCGTTACATTATTTTATATGACTAAAATCAATATAAGTTAAGCAAGAGAGATTTTTTGTGTGATATTATTCAGATTTAGTTTTGTATGGTTACAAAAGATATTGTCAAAAAAAGGACTAGATTTTTTATTTGAAACTTTGCGTTGTTTTCATTAAAAAATCCAAAAAGTAAGATTTTATTCAAATAATTTAAAATATTTAAGTTAAAGTTTTCCTGTAATTTTGTACTTGATCATATCTGACATTTTCGAAAATAAATCCACCTTGATACGTCTCTTCATTGTATAAATTAAATAGGTTATCCCTCAATAAAACGACCAGGATCGTTTAAATTGAAACCATACTTGATCTGACCACAAATTCTTACTTAAGTATCTCCAATAATCGCATTTCATAAAAGGAATTTGTTCTAAAATTCGAGCAATGTAATAATAGTCCTATTTGTAAATGGTGTAATAAAGGATTAGAATGGTTTGACGCAATTTAGTTTCCAATATTGTGACAATATAGCTCACGATTAATATCACTATGTCCTTTGACATACAATGCATGTGCATACGTGATGATTTGTACGAGTACATACTGAAGCGGAGACAAACTTTGTTATAGATTACCTAACTGGAAAATACTGGCAACCTAATAATTGAGTCATTAATTTATCAAAGCACTTGTACGTCCAACCCTTTGGAATATTAAATGCTATTAAGGCACAATTATTATTGATGTGCCAGTGATTTGCAGCATTATTATGTTCATTTAGTCCTGTGAAAGGCTCGTTAGAAACAAATTTTCCACATCTTAGATTTTAGTTATCATTGTGAATCGACCATCATATGCATTGAATATTACAAACAATGCAATGATATACAATTCAATGGAATACCGCAATTATTCCTCATTTAAATGTTTGATCTATGAACCGAAAATTGACTGAAAGTTTAATTCGATTCACAATTGATTGAAACAATAAAATAATACACAAAATAACAACGGTTTGATATGAACGACATTATCCGTATCAAAACGTTATCTTTTAGTAATAACGAGCCATGAAATGGGGATAAAATAAAAAAGTGGTCGTTTTTATTAACTTATCTTGTCTATTAAAAATCAAGGGTTCTTAGTGATGTATCCCACTTCATTAAAGGCTATATCAAAATTCAGTGGCCATAAAACGCGTACAAATTACATTAAGTTGAGTAATCCTTTATCAACCCTTCTAGGATTAAGTCCTTTGGTAGTTAACTTTGAAATCTATATGCGTCACGTGCAAAAAGTGTATTAAAAATGTCGCGCCGGTCAAATAGGGTTTAGTAAAATTTAACGTTATGTCTGCAACTAATTTAAGAAGAGGTGTTGAAAAAAAATTAAATAAACGTTAAACTTTAATTCAGCTAAATACTATCTATCTATAAACTTAGTAAGAGATGTTTTAATATTTTTAATTTTTGTTCATTTGGAGATCGTAGCGTTTTTATTAAAAAGCTTTTACTAGGTTTTCGGATGTAATTCGAAGCGGTTATTGTTTCGTCTAACGACAGCGTTGTGTCTCGTCGTTCCCAATTTTCTCATTTGTAGTTACATAAGTGTACGAATTCATATGTGCGCTTTAATATTGCAGGGAAATAATCTGCAATGCAATTTCCTTTGAATCAATACTATTAATTACTATTACATTCGGTTGGTTGGCTGGCATTAATAGATCCTCTGTGCTCCATTATGATTACATCTCACCAACTTCTTCCATTTCTCGATAAGACCTGAACGAACTTATCTATGAAATAATTACGAAAGCAGTTATTCAAAAATAATTTCATTTTAGTTTTTACTGCATAGTTTCATACTGCATAAAATTATCTTTTAATTCGTTTACGGCGAGCTTAACGGGAGAGTTTTTTGTATTATTTTTTCATTTATTTATTTTTTTGGCTATTTAAGTTGCTTTAACATCTAAGGTCATGTTACGACTATCTAACCAAAGTTTTTTTTTTTGGTAATTTTTATCTTTGGCCATCATTCTTATATATAGGACTCAACGAGGATAGAAGTCAATACCACTTGATGCATAGAACGGAGATCAACCGCTAATAATTGAACTATATCATTTAAGTGTATTTGTTTTTATTTGTTATGTTCATTGATTTTCAAAAATACCCTAAACTACACAATATATCATAATTTGACAAATGGGGTATCGTTAGAAGTGTCTTGATCATTTACTGATTGTAAGGTCATAACTTTAAATCTATTTAATGGGCATTTATTCGTTAGGAAGTTACTGGAATTCATAATTATTATTCAACACTATAAAATTCACTTTTTAATAAGAAAATGTCAATGAAACGAGGTAAATATCCTTCTTCAAGTCTTCATCCAATTTGTATTGGTTAAAAATCACTAAGAAGCAATGACAAGGTTAAAATTTGAATGAAAGTACTTTAGAAACGAAATTCCTTTATTGAATAAGACCGTGGAGACTATAACGTAACAAAAAAGCAACTAGATTATTTTCTCTCTCTCTTCTCTTTGCTTCTAGTTTCCGATTATTCTCTTTCTATCTGTTTATGCTCATTGCCATCAGTGATTGGTGCATTGACGTGATTCCAATGAGAGGGGGGAAATATTATAAATTATAAATAATTATATATATTATAAATAATTAGGTACTATGTACTTGTTTCGGTACTAACTGCTGATACTCTGTTGACTTAAATAAATTTTCAAAGATGTAAAAATATATAAGATTCTAACTTTATTCTGTCAATGAATGTATTTATTTCCTGAAAATGCAATTTTAATTTTTGTAAACAAGAAATTATAAAGACATTTATGATTGATTTTTTAATTTTTTTAAGCTATAGTGTATGTAAAGTAAAAAAAATAACGTTATGAGCTTAGTTTTTTTTTTTTTTGAAGAAAATGATGAGTTTTTGGTTAATCTGTGTAACAACTCCACCTATTAAAAAAATTGTTTTTAATAAAATTAAAGGTAAGGTTAAAAGTAGAAGCGTAGTGAGAAAATTCTAGCTTACTTTTAAATTAGTGGAAGAACTTTTTTTTGGTGATGATATTAACACTAATAGGTAGATTGCAATATCAAAATATATAATTACGGGTTTTCAAGGTCATTTACAGTACGTACTTTCGGATCCTAACTGCGAAAGATTTATCTCGAGAATTTTAAATCGTATGCGATTTTATTCCAAAAAATAAACTAATGTTATTTTTCTATACACAATTACACAGCATATCGACTCTATTCGTATCTAATTTTATTAGTGTTCATTGGTCAGTACCAGTCAAAGGACATGTATCTTATATCCTTGAGTACCAGTCAGTACTCAATATTCGTTCGTTCCCCACCACTTATCATACAAACTGTTGCAAATGAATCGTGATGAGAGAAGAGAATATATGAGAGACTATCGCAGCGTTTAAATCTTAAAAGGAGACAAATTAATGAACGTCGAGCTATTGCTAATAATAAAATATGTGATTTTCGGGAATTCTGCTGTGTCCCAGGCGCCAAAATTTGACAACGGACCCTTATGAATCTTGCCAAAATAAAACGAATATTAAAAGCACAGTTTTTCGATTTTTTGCTTCGACTTTAATGTTTTTTCGTATAAGAGATAAATTTTATGAGTGTGGTCATTTTCAAAACTACGAAGTTTTGGCACCTCGCAACTATCTTAGAAACGGGACCCAGGGGTGCAGCCTCCGGCGGGGGTTTGGGGTAGAGCCCCCAAAATAATAAGAAATTCACCCCAATTTAATTTTCAAGAGAAAGTAACACGTTAGTTGTAACCATCGCGTTGTTTTTTATTCCAATTACTTAACGTTTCCGATGCAGCCTATAAACTTTGATTTACCTACCGAAACTAAGCGAAAACTCAAAAAATTTTATTTTTCATTTTCGATTTATTTAAGCGAGATCTTTAAGAGGCCGTCGTCAAATCTTGGCGTCCGGTCAACATCAGAGTTGCAGAAACATTTTATTAGCCAACATCTGTAGTACATACAGGCTATACTTGTGATTTTTCACGGGCTAAGCCTCTAGTTTAGGAAACAATTAAAAGTAAGCTATGTTCTATAAATTTTGTCTACTTTTGGTTTAAATAATAATACCCTAAATTTATTGCTAAATAAGCAACGCTTATTAGTTTAGCAACGAGCTAGCGACGTTTTCGAGAGAGTATTTTAGGTCGGCCAGTTTTATATATGTTATCTCTCGCACTATCCCGGACATCACTATCACGGGCTGTCTGGCTGTCGGGAGGGGTTGCGTTTATTAGTGTGCATCACACCTGTACAGGTAAAATATTGAAATTTTCAGAAAAAAGAAAAAGTATGAGATGAAATTTGTAGAAAATAACATTTGAAATAAAAATGTCCAGTGGCTAGTTTGCCCGCTACAAGCTTGGAAAGGCTGGCTCGACGTGACGTCATTTGAGTAGCCGACCGTTCAGAGATACAGCCGTTGTCCCGACATGTATATAATGAGTTTTACAAGCTTGTAGCGGGCAAACTAGCAACTTTACGAAAATTAGTCACTGGACATTTTTATGTAAAATCTTATTTTCTACAAATTTCATCTGAAACTTTTTCTTTTTTTTTAAAAATTTCAATATTTTACCAGTCATAGGTGCGATGCGCACTAATAAACGCAACCCCACCCGACAGCCAGACAGCCCGTATGAAATCCGGGATAGTGCGAAAAATAACATATATAAAAACTGACCGACCTAAAATTATTTTTTTTTCGACGTCGCTAGCTCTCGTACTATATGATATTATTATACAACTATGGCAATTTTTCGAACATCATTATAATATGTTTCTATGTATTAAATTGAAATGCGTATTATTTAAGTAGCTTAAAGAATATTTTTTGTATCATATATCACATCAACATTATTACATCAGAGGAAGATCGATTGAATGGTACAGAATATGGTAAAAATAGAACTATAGTCTATTGAAACCGTTGAAAAGCTTTATTCAATAGACAAGAGCTGGTGCTGTTTAAAAATGATGGCCATATGTACCTATATAATACTTATACCGACTTTATGTAGATAGTAATGGCAATGTTTCTTTTTTATGTGATAAAAACTGAGCTGCCAGTGTTGAAATAAAAGTTGTATTTATTTTTAATGTCCAGCTAAACATCGAGCTGTGAAATAAGATTAAAACTTTGCCACCCTTTCAGTGAGACACACAATTTGCGACGTCATAATCTTCTTTTCTTGCACGTCGAAACAAAAATACATGGGGACATGCGGTCATGAACGCAACGTTTAAGTTACGATATGCAACAACAATATGTACGATTATTGTTCAGAATAAAACAATTAAACGACAAGACAATAGTATCACATTGGAATTCATGCGATTCGAGAAGAAAAGCGTTACTCTCAACACTCATATTACCATCGCATCATCGTCGGCTTATAGAAACATCGCTAACGATTACATCATTATAGTATATCAAAGATTGGAAATAATGCGAGGAATAGAGCACATCTATGCCTGAATATTTACAATAATGTTTGTAAAGGAAACAAAGCATTCAACTTGAAACCGGTTAAGGCATATATTTATTTGAGAAACGTTTAAAATTAAATCAAAATCGACCATCATTTTATGGAGAATCGCAGGTTTTTCTTGGAATAATTCCACGTCGATAAAATAGTTATTAAAATTGGAATTTAAAGTTAACAGCGTTTGATATGCAAATCAATTAAGTAATTTTAATCTAGTTTTTTAATATTTAACGATAAAGAAGCGGTATTGAATAGGGAAGTAAACATTAAATGGAAGCGAAAATTGCATCGATACACATCTGTAATGAGTGAAATATGAACGAAGTAATATAACTCTTCTTCTTAATGCCATTAAAGCGATCCTAAAACGGAGTTTTGTAAAAATAAAATTGCATACAAATCGCCTCAATTTAAATACAAATTCAATCTCTGGTAGGGAATTGGTTCGCTTATCAGCCATTATACGTTTTCAATGTGCATGTTCTCGTTCATTTTATATAATTTATTTACACTTACGTATGTGTGAGAAATAATATTTAACTGAAAGTTTTAAGTGGATTGTGTAACTGTGTTGGAATGTGCTCTGGTTTTGCAAGTAGTGTACTTGGAAAATAGCTTCCATAACAAATGTGGACCTTACGTTTGGATTTGTTCTATGATAAAATTGCTTCTTGAATTCTTCACACAATTGTCGAGGTGATTTGAATTTGAAATGCATTTGTGCGATGTTGCATGCAACTAGTGACAATTTTCAAATTTTCGTTTGAATTTATCGTTTGTAAACTAAATATTTCTCCCTTTAAATTTACCAACATAACTTTTTTAAATAGCATTCAAAAACATTAATAATATTTTTATTGTCAACATTTCAGTTTTTTTCATTAAATATTATGAAACAGCACGTTAAGTGACAAATTTTGTTAAGAAAATTTTGCCTTAGAATATAATTGAATAATGAACAAAAAAATTAATTGATGAAGTTTCAATTTTAAGTTTCTATAAACCTTTAAACTGTATGTTAAAGTGTCAAACGATTGTTTAAAAGAAACTTCATCCTTTTATGGAAGTTTTCCAGCATCAATTAAATAGAACCAAAAACCATAGATAGTTTAAATTTGAAAAAAAAATGATATCTAAAAATGGAATATAGCTTGTCATAAAAAAATATTTGGGTTTCGAACAAACTTTGTTCTGTTTTAATTGGCTGTAGACAAATAAGGATCAAAAATTTAACCTAAAGTTTAATGGCAATGCATTTTCAGTAGGTGTATCGTAAAACTATATATAATGTGGAGAAATGACAAAGATTTGACCTTATATTTTAAGATCTCAGGATGGTTAAGGAATTTTTGAATCGGATTTTCTTTTTTTTAACTACTGAATATTTCCAGTCGGTAGCAACAGGTATTAAATACGAGGCGTCAAATGCATTTCAATTTTTTTTAAATTTTCAGTATCATCATTAAGATGATACTGACAATTTCGATGGTCCTTTAAAATAACTAAAACCAGACAAAACTAAGTGCTACTAAAATTAAAGTCTAGCAAGATGCTCTTATAAAAGGACAAAGACTATCTACGTTTTAGAGATTATAGAAGCATACATTAAAGTAAAAAGCAGAAAAAAATTTTGATTAGCACAATCGGAATGAGAAATAAGGAACACTAAATAGGTACTACTGTGTTTCTTTAAGAAATCCTTCTCATATGTTTATTTTGTATGTTTGTGTGTGCTGTGTGTAACAGCGACATTGCATCTAAAACTTTATTCCAAATTCCCCAAACTTGGAATTTTTCTTTCATATTTTAACTATACTCAGTACAAAGATGTACTGCGAAGTTTTTGGTTGAAAGCGGATAAAATATCTCTAATGGTTTAATTAAACATGCTATGGTTATCAAACTCATCAATAAAGCCTACAACTTTTATTTAGAAATTTTTCTGGGAAAATTCACATAAAAGGGATTTTAGGGAAGAGTCAATTTATGCATTAACGCTGTATACAAATATAGACCAGAGCTAAAGCCTTTGAAAGTGAAAAAAATTATAGTAGGACTAGGATGTTACCCATTAGAAAAGGAAGAGAATATAACGAAAATGAGAAAAAAAATTTACGGTCGACCTGCGGTCGGAAAGTAGAAAGGGGTGGGGTTTAGGGTAGAAACGGTTTATCTCAATTTCCGACAAAACTACAACTCCTGTGAAAAAAAAATTAAATGGAAAAGTTGTAGGTAATAAGAAGATCTACAACTTTTATATTGACACTTTTTTCACATGACCTCAAAATTTATGTGAAAAATTGCAATAACTAAGTTTTTGGTTTTTAATTTTTATCTTTTACAAAAAAATTTTGTATAAAAAAGTTTACACGTTTTCCTAATGTTGCTACCCCCCAGTTAACATTCATTTTTGATATCTTTATAATATAATAGTTACAATAGATTACAACTTATAAGGTACACTTCATTTCTATCGTATGATGTCTTACAGTCTGTAAAAAAAATGTCTTTGTAAATATGCCCATTCACATTTAATATATTTGATTTCTTTCTGAAGTAGTTTTAACTTATTAAGTTTAATTAATAAATTCAGGTAGATAGTTAAGCTTTTTAATGAAGTCTATAAATGCATTATTGTGGAGTTACTACATTGAATGTTTTTAGTTACATTTTGCTCTACTCTTCACTCTTAGTAGGTACATAAAATTCATTCATTAAAGTTCATTTTGAGAACTCTTTATAATTGAGGGGCTTGGCGCAAGAACCCGGTAAGTCCTGACTGACAAAGTTTCGGTAATCGTTAAATGAAAATAAAGATGACAACAGGTAAGTCCTTACTTTTCCAACATTATTTACCACACAGGAAAACCAAGGAACCAAGTTACCAAGGAAAAAATGCTATTAAATCAAAATTAAAAAAATTGGACTTACCGGGTTCTTGCATCAAGCCCCACAATTCTTTTTTTGTTGTTAATATATTTGTATAAAACTATAAAAAATAATTATTTTAACATCATAGCTTTAATTTTACTAATAGAAACTTATTTGTAAATGGTTGTATACCTACTAACATACTCATTGTTTATGAGTAACAAAAACATTTTTTTTGATATATTCTTGATTTTTATATTGATAATTTAACTTTGTCATTATTTTCTTTTACGCGACAATAAATTAAATTCCACAAATAAATCTTCCCAAATTTTTAATTTAATTTTAAAAATTAATAAAGCAATTTTAAATTCCCGTCTTTTCACGACTAAATAGGTTATAATACTCCCAGAATACTAATTTTTCCATTCTTTTCCGTTTTACTTTTACTAAGTAACTCTTATCGTGTTATATTGCACAGTTACGACGTGATAAAATATTTTAATATCCGAAAGGGAGTCACATAGTTTGTAACAGTAGAAAATACACACATATATAGTCACGTGTCGCCCGTGGTTTAATGGTTGTTTTGGGGCAGGTGGAGTCGTCTTTGTGGATTGCAACCAACAAATAACCATCGCTAAAACTAAGAGATATGTGTTACTTCGTTTACACGTTCATAAAACCGGATGTGGGAATCATTACGAATGAATGAAACAAACTAAGTATTTATATGAGTAGCTCAGCGCTTTGATGGTGCATCATTTGCGTACAATGTTAAAAAAAAAGTTGGATATTCTGAAGATGAGGAAAAATAACTAGTTGTACAATGAGCTGACTTAAATGCATTCGCGGTAAATAATTTAATATTGTTTTATTTCTGTTTCAAATCCGAGAATTCTAACTAACACGAACAGATCGTAAAACTGATTCATTATCACCGATAGCGACGATATGCACTGCATACACAGTCATGTTAAAAGCGCATCTGTTAAGGTTAATGCTTTTATTGTTTCAGTTAATTCAAATTCTAACAACAAACCTTAATAGATATAACTGCAGATTTAAATTTCCATTTCAAATTAATTTCGACAGTTTTATACAGTAAAATCGAGGAAAAACACAATTAATGTTATTATGAACAAGATAAACGCTATTTAATCATTAGTTCAATTTATCAAGGTAGAACTTCTCAAATTTACAACTTTAATCTTAAAGAGAAGAGAAAGGATTTTAAGATTAAATAACCAACAATATTATTTACCATATCGTTTAATCTTTGAGAAAAAATTCAAGGATTTTTTAGAAAAATTTATTTTTAAATTACATATTTTTTCTTTTTCATTTAAAAATGTAATAGTAAGTTAGGTAAAATTGTCGATTGAGAAATTTTATTGCAACATTTAAGAATTGACCCATTGAAAATATTTAGATTATAACCAACTAGGTAGGAACTAATAAGCTAAGATTGTGACTAATTGCATTGGATGCAAAATTCTTCCACAGATATTAAGTCTTGATTGTGACTTCCTATTATGGCGTTTCATTGATTTTTTTTCGAGTCAAAATTAAATATTAACAATCTGATATTAGAAACGGGTTTTAAAATTGCCAAGTTAACCTACTTATAGTTTATAATGTGCTATAATTATGTTTGTTACGTTCTATAGAAAATCTAGAAAGAACGATGCAGCTACGTAGATAAACAAGGTTAGTGTGGATGAAGGGCGCTCATTGTAAAGTAATGCATAATTTCAGTTTAAATAGCAGTTCTTGATTCTTATAAGTTCACTGGCATTGTGCCATTGAAGATAATTACATTAAGGCATAGTAAACGGAAAGGTGACGATTTATTTTCATGTGAGTGAAATGAAGAATGGAGATATGACTTTTCAACGAATTTAAAAAAAAAAAAACTTTTAAAAACAGGGTGTAAACAGTAGTTCCACCATTCAAGGGATGATTAAGAATTATTATCAAATTTTCATAAAAAAATAGTACGTAAGCTGATTCTTACGTACTATTAAAGTAAAAGTTAAATTAGTGTACGCGTATAAGTGGAGCTTTTATCTGGGGTGTTTTAAGTCGCTTTAATAGCTAAGGTCATATCACGACTGTCTACACACAAAAAATTTCTGTTGGTTAATTTTAATCTTAGTTCTAGGATCTTAAGTCTAGGATTCCACGGGGATCAAACCCTTTTATCTACCACTTGACGCATGAAGTGGTGAGAACTACTGCTCTAACCACTGCACTAATATACCATTTTTATGTTTCTGTTGTTTGAAATTGATAAAATAATTGACTAATAAGAATTAGAATTTTAATGATTTTTTTTTAATTGTTGAAATTTTTATAAAAGGGATCATTTTTATGCCAACAAAAACTGAAATGGAGTGCGTCTTGAAAACTCGATCTGTCAAAATAATTTATTTTTTCTCGTCGAATTGTATCTGATATAGTGGCATTATTAATTAATAATCTCTCTTCTGGTCATCAACGAGATGCCGCTTATTGCGGACGTGAAATTATCCAAAAGTGAAAGTGCATCAAATTGACAAACATCCAATACAACTACAATCAATCCAAAATACGAAAATAAGTGCACAACATCACCGGTGCAAGGCCACCTACACAAATAAGTAGGCAAATACATTTTATTACAATTAATAACACTAACTACTACAACAATCAAAAATGACACCACCAACCACAACTATTAACCATAATCAAAACCAAATATCATACGCTAATGCATTAACAAACAACAACAATAAAACAACAATTCAAAATTTCCCCAACAAAAACCAAGCCATATTATTCGATAGTGTTGAGCAATCCAAAATCAATGACTACATTCAACAAGTAGGAACTCAAATCGGACCACATAACATATTATTTGCGTCTCGACTATCAAATAACCGCATATGTTTATATCTGTCAACCGAAAACGAAGTAAACAAATTCCTTGCTAACAATGATGGAAAAATAAAAATAAATAATCAATTAATCGCAGCTCGGAGATTAGTAACACCTTCAAAACGACTTATAATTTCCAATGTTTGCCCCTCCATCCCACATAACGCTATCATATCAGCAATTCAAAATGTTGGATTCCACCCATTATCCTCCATGATTTTTATAAAAGTCGGAATCCAGGACCCCGCGTACAGTCACGTACTCAGTTTTAGACGGCAAATATTTGTAAGGGACTATGATCCAAAAAACTTCCCTGATTCGCTACTAATAACATACGAAAATGAACAATACTGAATATTCTTAGGCGAAAAAATACAAATATGTCATCATTGCAAATCCAAAGAGCATAAAACTGAGTTCTGCAATAAAACTGAAGAAATTAACCCAATCAACAAAGAAACCACATCACAAACAAAACCCCAATCAGGAAAAGCCATTCAGGAAAATTCAAAGACCTCAGCACCAACAACAACCAAGAAGACAGGTGAACAATGGACGGACAACGAGACAATTAAACCATCCAAAATTGTTACAGAAACTCTAACATCAAAACCAATAGACGAACAAAAAAGTGACCATATTACACATACACTCACATCCCAATACCCAAAACACATTAATGAATCAGAACACATCCAATCACAAAAAGAAACAACTAACACAATTCCTCTAAACACAGTACATGATACTTCAACTATGCCACCACCACTGGAAGCCTACCGGAAAGTGATCGAAACCAATAATCTTAAAGGATTAAAGCGTAACCGATCTCCAAACACATCCAATTCATCTATTGGAGAAACAGACGAAGGAAAAAATGTTGATGCATCACAATCGGAGGTTACAGAGGAGGATGAGTACAGCAGCATCGACTCTCATGAGGACAACCGAAAACCCCGGAGAAAACATCTTAAGAAAAAAGTTTTAATTAAAAGTGATAAAGAAATACAGCAACTAGAAAATAAAAGCTGGGAAGAATTGAAACTAGAATGGGACAACACACAAACTAGTTTCCCTCTCAGCCTGGACCAACTTCGCAACCTTATGGATAATGCTCGGAGTGGACAGGACTTAACGGAACTAACCTCAGAGCACACAAACGATATTGAAGGCCTCATCGATATGTGTCAATTCATACATAGTAAGATGTATAAAACACAAAAGAACAGATGCACTCGACTTATCAAACGACTCCAAAATCTCAAAACCGAAAACACAAACAAAACCAAAAATTAACCCATAACTAGACTGGTTTCCATATATAAAAATAAAAAATAAAAAATAAAAATAAAAAATAAAAATCATTCATGGTTCTACTGCAATGGAATCTTAACGGTTTCTATGCAAAATACGAGCAATTAATATTACTAACCAATAAAATCGACCCAATATCTATTTGCCTCCAAGAGACTAACTTTATTAATAACCATTGTGCCAATTTTAAGGGTTATAAGTGCTACTTCAAAAATCGTGAAGATGGTAGAAGAGCTAGTGGAGGAGTAGCCACATTTGTAAAACCATACTCTAATCCTGAAGAAATCACAATAGACTCCCCGTTGGAGGTGGTGGCTGTAAGAATAAAACAACCTTACACAGTCACGATCTGTAATGTATATATTCCTAATGCATTTGACCTTACTTTGGAAATATGGATGGATCTAATAAACCAACTACCTGGCCCAGTTATTTTGGTAGGAGATATGAACTGCCACCACTTTTACTGGGGTTCGGACAGATGCGACCAAAGGGGTCGACTCATAGCTGAATGGTTGGAAGAGGCGTCAGATCTGGTACTACTGAACAATGATGAACCAACACATTTCAACGTAGCGAACGGGTCTACAACCAATATAGACCTGGCGATGGCTGACAAAAGTTTGGCACTGGAACTAAAATGGAAACCACTTAATACGTTATACGATAGTGATCATTTTCCCATAACCATCACCCTGACATCCCCTCCAAACCCCATCAACCAACAAGTAGAGCTGCAAAAATGGAAATACAAAGACGCAGATTGGGACGCTTTCCAAAATAAAATAGAGGATAAACTAACCACCCTACCCAATATATACTACGACCAGACCATGCGACAGCCGGAGTTTCCCATCAATGAAATAGTCCAAGAGTTCACAAACATCATTTTGTTGGCGGCTGAGGAAGCAATACCAAAGACAAAATGTGCAAGTAAAAGGAAAACAGTACCTTGGTGGAACCAAGAATGTCTAAAGGCCGTAAAAGAGGCCAAAAGAGCATTCATCAAATATAAAAGGGATCCACAATCAGAACAACGCAAAATTGAATATAAAAAAAAGCGAGCAGAATCCAGAAGAATTTTAAAACATAGCAGAAGAGACTCATGGGAAAAGTTTGTTTCCTCAATAAATAATCAGACCACAACAGCCGAAATGTGGAGCAAAATTAAAATAATAAAAGATGGCACAAACAGAAGCCAAACTATAACCTTAGAGGACGAAAATGGACAGGTGAATTCAAACCCAGCAATAACCAGCGACATATTAGCAAATAACTTCGCTCAAAACTCCTCATCAAAAAACTATGACAGTGAGTTTCTGAAATTTAAAGTAAAAACAGAACAAGGAAAAACCCAATTCAAAGTATCTGATAATTCTAATAAAATCAATCATGAAATAACAATGCATGAACTTATCTTCGCCCTATCAAGTTCAAAAACCTCTGCTCCAGGACCAGATAATCTGCCAAACATAATGCTTACAAATCTACCGACAAAAGGACTTGTATACCTGCTCGATATATACAATTACATATGGAAACTCCAAATTTTCCCAGATTACTGGAAGACAGCTATCGTGATTCCAATATTAAAGCCAGGAAAGAATGAATATTCAGCGACAAATTATCGACCAATATCTTTGACGTGCAATATATGTAAACTATTGGAAAAAATAATTTCTAGAAGAATTAGATGGCACCTTGAATCAAACAACTACTTCTCCCCTTACCAGTTTGGCTTCGTGAACTCCCGTTCTACAACTGACCAACTAGTATGCGTCGATAGCGAAGTATGTAAGGCTCTCAAAAACAAATGCCATGCGTTGATGGTTGCCCTGGATCTGAAAAAGGCCTACGAGATGGTATGGCAGCATAGGGTCTTAACACTGCTTGAAAACGCGGAAGTTAGAGGTAATTGTCTGGCCTTTGTATTAAATTTCCTTAAAAATAGGAGCATTCAAGTCAAAATTAAAAACCAACTTTCACAGCCACAGTTTTTGGAAAATGGACTACCTCAAGGTTCTGTAATAAGCGTGATATTATTTTTAGTAGCAATAAACGAGCTGATGAACCAAATAGAAAAACCATGCAAAGGTTTTCTTTTTGCAGACGATGTACTTCTATTGAAGCATGGAGTGAATTTAAATTCTTCAACTAAGATCATGCAGAACAGCATTAACAAGTTGCAAAACTGGACGCAAAAATCTGGTTTTAGATTCTCCGCCAGTAAATCAGAGAGTATCATTATAACAAAAAAACATACAAAATACCCCAAAATCAATATTATTCTGCAAAAAAATCCTATTAAAATATCAAAGTCGTTAAGAATATTAGGAATGATATTCGATTCCAAGGCATCCTGGAAACCACACATAAAACAGTTACGAACAGAACTATTCAGAAGACTTAACGTCATAAAAATTTTGTCTTCAACATCATGGGGAGCATCAACCTTAACACTTCTCAACACTTATAGAGCGATAATCCGCTCAAAATTGGACTATGGAATTATCATCTATGATTCAGCATCTAAATCAACGTTAGCACCACTAGATAAAATCCATAACGAAGCGCTTCGTAGATGTATAGGGGCGTACCGTACTAGCCCAATCTACAGTATCTTAGCAGAGGCTAAAGAACTCCCCCTCGAAAGTAGACGGAAAGAGCTAGTAATTAAATTCGGTTTGAGTGTCAAGGGCAAGGCTGGAAATCCAGTTCAGGATTATTTCAGAAATTACTCTCCGGATGAGGAGTTCTACCAAAATCATCCAAGGTTCCCACAACCAATACAGGCAAGGGTGGCTAAATACATCCAACAACTTGGCATGACGTTACCAGAGACAATCCATCCCAAACCTTCATCTCTCCCACCATGGGAATCATCCCCTTATAAGAATCAAATTGATCTTTCCTTGGGAGAATACCCAATTAATGAAACCCCTAACATAATCTTCAAAAAACTCTTCCTTGAATTACAAAACACAAAATATAACAACTACAAGGACTACTACACCGATGGATCAGTAACTGAGGGAGGGTCTGGATGTGCAATAGTTGAAGGCAACGTTGTAAGCAGGTTTCGGCTCCCAAATTACGCCTCGGTGTTCTCTTGTGAGGCGTATGCCATCCTGGAGTGCTTGGAGATGGTCAAGCGAAACCCTCTTAAAACATCTGTGAGTATATTTACCGACTCACAATCGACTCTCAAGGGAATCCTCAATGACAAAAATTCCAATATCATTATCTTGAAAATCAAAGAACTACTCACTCTACTCAATAAAAAAGGACAGATAATAGTCATAGTTTGGATACCGGGACACCAGGGGATTCATGGTAATGAAATGGCCGATATGGCGGCCAAAGAGGCTATAATCAATGGAGCAACAAATGACTTAACCATCTTACTAGAAGAGGACTTCATGAAAGAGGTAAGGAAAGGGATCTGGAGACAGTGGGATGCGCTGTGGCGGG
This sequence comes from Sisyra nigra, assembly GCA_958496155.1. Taxonomy (NCBI): domain Eukaryota; kingdom Metazoa; phylum Arthropoda; class Insecta; order Neuroptera; family Sisyridae; genus Sisyra; species Sisyra nigra. Next base: position 38,673,060 of record OY292316.1, read on the forward strand.
AAAGTCCACAGAAGTTGCTTAGTGTAAGGGATTCGGTGCTCGAAACAAGTGAATACATCGGTCAAAATAGGAGGGAGGAAGTGGTGATAGCGAGGATGAGGATTGGTCACACGGGACTCACACACAGCTACCTTTTAGAGGGAGGGCGACCGACACCCTGCCTTGGATGCGGGGGAGTTGGTTCAGTAGATCACCTTGTGAAGAATTGCGGGGCCTACGTGGGACAACGTACTGCAGTCTTGCTACCAAACACACTTAAGGAATGCCTCGACTCAAAGGAGGGTATTGAAAAGACGTTAAAATACTTAAAGATAATTTCTATCATCAATAAAATTTAATAAATTATTTATTATTGTTACATTTATATTACCTTGTTATGTTGATATATTTTAAAGTTTTATAATATATTGAATTATATCATAATCTTATTTATAGTACTATTATAGCGTTTTCTAGTTATAGTTCTTATTTATGTATTATAATTATTATTTTGTATTTATAGTTAAATTTATGTTTATATAGTCTATAGGTACATAGTGTTATTCTGAATGTTGTTATTATTATTGTTAATTATTGTTAAAACGTTAAATATGAAAGTCGCTAATGACCCTAGTAGTTGATGCGACTATAAATAAAGTTAATATAAAAAAAAAAAAAAAAAACTGAAATTTTGCTTTTTAAGGATAACTATATAAACAACATATTCAGTTCTATTTTTCTTTAGAAACAAATCTAAATTACATAGCACTATGGATGGTATTCATAGTCGTCACTCAAATTTGAGGAAATACTTAACTTCTAACCATAACATATAACTATATAATATGCTCAACTTGTAACCGTGAAAACTAAAGGAAAAGCTAGAGGTCCCTCAAGGAACTACTTATTAGATATTATACTGAAAATATGCGATAAGCATTGACTTGAGGGACTCCAGCCTTCAGTTAAGTTTTAATAGTTACAATTTAAGTATATTATACTCAACTCATGTGATGAATTTGGTCTATAAAAACTGGCAAAATATTAGAAGTTAGTATTAACGTAAGCATATGCTGTATTTTGTAATAGCATAGTCTATGAAATGAAAATTAAAATAACGTAGACTTAAGTGTTTTCTCAAAGTTGGGTAACGGCTATGAATACCGCCCTTAATGTCATATTTTTAACAGATTTCTTATTTCTTTCTTGGCAAAAACTGTCAAAAACTAGCGATTTTGTGTAAAAAAGGGGAACCCCCTAAAAAGGCGCTTTATGAAAATGCTAATCGGGATATATTTTTATTTTATTTTATATTATTACTATAAAATATGTTATAAAAGTTTAAATATTTTATTCCTGTAAATATAAAAAGTCTTGGTTCCTGTTACCTTATACCTGTTATATGAGTTAAAAATAAACATTTAATGCAATGACAAAGGCTGTGTTGATTTAGAAACTCGACGGGAATAGGTCGATTTATATGAAGATTTTACTTGTATTAAATAGTTAACATACTGATTCCTTTTAATTTCAATTAAAATTTTTTGGACAAAATACTATAGAAAATAACAATTTGCGAAGGATTCGCTTTAAGTAATTGGAGATAACCACAGTTCAAGAGGTGCAGTTACCCCCACCAGTCTCCCTCTTTTCTTCGGTATGTCCATGTTTGCATAATATTATGTTGTTATGATAATTTAGTAATAAGTATTTCATGAAGTAACGTAATATTTTTAAAATTTAATACTATCCTAATATTTTACCCTACCACACCTAAAGATATCTCACTTAAAAATAGAAAACAATGAAATAAAAATGATCTTAATCAACATAAAATTTACTGTTATCAGTAATTTTCTTGTAATAAATCTTGGGGTTATTAATTCTATATTTTTGGACATACATAATACAATTCAATTTTTAAAAGTGAAAGCATGGACTATGTTTATTAGAAATTGTGATATAAGCTTCCTTTTATGTTTATCGGTTTTATCAGAAAAAATATATCAAAAAACTCTCACTTGCAATAGCATTTAAGTAGCATACTTTCTAAATAAAGTTTAACTTGATATTTTACTGTGAAAGTGTTAAATAGGTGTATGTAAAAAATAATGTCCAATATCAACGTTAATTTTTCCCAAGCAGAAAAAATTTAGTAGAATTTTATTTCAGCGCCCGTCAACCAAAAGATTTTCAATTCGTAAATCAAGAAGTTCTTCAATAATTGGCATTGTGTTTAATTGAGCAAACTAATTGATTTTGATTGAATAAACTAACAAAATTACTTTTTCTAAGATCGAAAAATTTTGTCTCTTCATTACCTTAATCGGCTTAATGCGTTGGCTTTTTGCAATTCATGATGGGCTATATTTATGTATCTATATATCTGTGTACTGTCTATGTACATACGTTATTTAATAACCAGATTTCAGAGTTATCTTTCTTTTAATCTTATTTTGTATGGTTGAAATTTTTTTTTTTTTTACTTTGGTTATCACAACTATTTTCAAACTTTTAATAAAAATTGTTATTTACCTTAAAGTTGATAAAAAATTATTTGAAAAGATTCAAACATATGTTTCGGAAGCAATGTACAAGCCGACGAGGAAAAGTTAAAACAATCATATTGTTATGTAAAATATTCTAGATTAAATATAACATTTATTTTAAGCTCATTTAAATATTATTATTTCTGCATTTTAATCAAGCATATTGTTTAGAACAAAATTAAATTATACAAGGGAAAAAAGTCGAATTGACTTGTTCTCTGATGAGTTGAACTTTTTGCTCGTGCTATTTTTAATGAAAAAGTATCGGATACTTTTATAGCTTTAATTAGTTCAGTGCTATTGCACGAAATGTAATTTTGTGCACCAACAACAGACACCTATTTATTGTATCCAATATTGAACGAAACATTATGCTAAAAATAATATGAAAAACTCAGAGGCAAAAACGTCAGCCAACATTCCCGTAATCGTTGCACATTGCTACTAAAAGGACGTGCGCTGTTAATTTAAAAATTATAATTTTTAAATAAATTACGATAATAACTATTATTTTCATGTGTGCTCGGTGAAAAATATCACAACGACGTTACGATGCGAATTATTTTTTGTTTTACCAACGTACTCGCTTTATAAATGTTCTTGTCTTGCTCGACTAGAGATTTTTCCTTGGTTACGGTTGTGGTTTAAAATGTAAAGGTGTACACATAATATAATATAATTTTAATCCAAATGGCTACGTTCCTCGGACAGGTAACGATTAATCGCAAAAAATATGCTGTGAAATAAAATTATTTGAATTGAATTCAGTCTTTTTGCAGGAAATTATTTTATTTAGAAATACACATGTGAACTAATTGCCAATATATAGTTTGCATATGAATGCTCAAACAGTTAATGTATTTTTTTAAATGTAGGTACGTTTTTCAATTCAGCACAACATTTCAACAATTTCATAAGTATTCATAAAATTTAAAAGAAATTTTTACAATTTTACATAAAAGCTGCATTGACAAATCGAAAATTCTAAGTTAAAAAATTAATTATGCATTAAACGTATTCTTTTTACTTTTTTCCGTTAATTTATAAAGAACCAAGGTTTTATTAAGCTAAGAAGAAAAATAACAAAAAAAAAAATTATAGCTATTAATATAAGTAGGTACTAAGCATTTGAAACCTTGGAATACTTAATAAATTTTATAGGCCAGTTAAAATCAACAATTTTACAAAACATGATGTATTTCTGATTTTTTAGTATGTTGTATGGACCCATTAGGGCTATGTATTTTCCATTTTTCAAGTCTCAAAAATTTGTTGAAGAATTTCAATACAGGAAAAACCGGGAATTTTTTGAACTTGTTTCAGTTTCTGCTCGGTATCTCATAATCCATGCATTTTCTCCAAAAGCTATTCTAAACGTTTTTCAGAACATTAAATTTGTTGCAAAATAAGGCAAACCAGAGCTCTGCAGGTCAATGGGTTACCGAGCTACGGCACTTTGAAAATGTGCCACTTTTTTTTTTTTCAAAAAATGAAATATTCAATTTTAGAACTTTTTTTGATCGAAGTTGCGTTGAAACCATTGATCCTACGAGCAGAACTTGTTGAATATAATTTGTAGACAATTTAATAAGCTTCGTAGTTCTCTGAAAATCTTAGAGTACCCATAACCCATAAGGTCAAATCGCATTTTCCAAGAAATCTACCTAAACACTTTTTTGTTGCATGAAGTGATTTTTGGCTGGACTCATCCACATTGCCAGTCGGTAAACTCCTCTCTTGTAAATGCAAGAAGGGGTGCAGAGGTGTCTGCAATTGCCTGAAAGCAGGGCTTATATGTGCGCTGCGATGTGTGCTACCTGATCTGGGGAAATGTGCAAAACTGCAATGAAGAGGACGACGGTGACGAGCCTCAAGACAACCCTGATGATCCACCAATACTGGAGTACTCACCAAATTACGATTTTACCTTGTATGGGTACTCTATGATTTTGAAAGAACTACGAAGCTTACAGACCCTGTTTTGCACTTCATTTAAAGCGAATTAAATTGCCTACAAATTATATTCAATAAGTTCTGCTCGTAAGATTAATGGTTTCGACGTAACTTTGGTAAAAAAAATTATCAATTTGACCCATTGAACCCATTGGCCTGCAGTGCTCCGGTTGGGCTTAATTTGTAACGATGCGCTTAAAAAACGTACAGAATAGTTTTCTAAGAAAAATGCATGGATTAGGAAATACCGAGCAGAATCTGAAACAAGTTAAAAATTTTCTCGGTTTTTCCTGTATAAAAATTAATTCACAACTTTTTAAGAGTGGCAAACTTGAGAATACATAGCCCTAGTGGGTCCAAACAACATACTAAAAATCAGAAATACATCATGTTTTGCGAATTTAGCGATTTTTTATGTCGATATTTTGATTGGCCTATTATATTATATCAACAAATAATATAGACATTTTGTACCCATATTTTTAAAATCTTCACAGGCCAACATTAATTTAAATTCCACATATTTCACTGAAAAAATACTTCTGTAACCACTAGGACATATAGGTGGCCACTTAGTGGGGTGGTTGACTAGATACGTAGTTGATGAAATTTTCAATTTTGTCTCGTTTGCTTGGTCATTGCTTCAAAAACATATTTTTGAATCTTTTCAAATAATTTCTTGCCAACTTTAAGGTAAATAACAACGTTTATTGATGAGGGATTTTGAAAATAGATGTGGTAGTCAAAGTAAAAAAAAAAACGACCATGGAAAATAAGATTAAAAAAGAGATAACTCGGAAATCTGGCTATTAAATAGCGCACTTATAAATTACACAAATTACAGTAAAACTTAAGGCTATTTAGGAAATTGAAGATTATCATAAATAGAGTAAAGCATTTTATTCATAACAAAAATCTCAAATATCATCAAAAAAACAAAAGTCGACATATTTTCCGTGTCAGAATTTCTCTTAGCTAAATTTCTCTCGACATAAACGAAAGGGTCATTTTTTGAATATCACTAATTCAATAACCTGTTTGCAACTGCCATCAAGTACACAAGTTTATTCAATAGACTGTGAAATTATGCAAAACAATACGAAAAGTGTTTGTTGGTAATGTGGCGCAAAGCGTTTGTCTCTATAATATGCAGTCGACTGCTAAAGTAAAATGTTCCCTTAATGTCCCGTAAAAGCCTTACTTTCTCCATAAATATGTATTGTATATGGCGATAATGTTTCATTAACCAATGTAGCGGTAAATCGGCACGATTTTGCGGTTGAGACGCGTGACCATCGCTCAAATGTCGGTGGATTCTAGCGATTTCATACATAATATTTGTTAAATACTATATATTTAAAGCAAACAAAATTTGTTTTCAGTCAAAAATTAACTAATAATCATAAATAACAAACGACTAAACGATAAATATTTGAACAGAGTTATAAATTATCCTATGATAAAATTCATTTGAAATGATTATCGCCGGGGAAAATGAAACAATTTTTGCAAAGCTCTGCGATTTGTTATATTAATGCTAAATGATAAACGAATAATTATGAATATTTAGCACTTTTGAACTTCACAGTATAAAGAGCAATACATCAAAATGTTCTGGCTGGGTTATCTGATGTTTGTAGTTGTAGCCGAGTTAGTACTCTAGAAAACGACCGGGTGGCTTAGTGTTAATTAAAACGTGAAAAGTCTGGCATACAAGCCATCGTGACCTAATTCAATCCGGTGATTTATAAGTTTCTGCTCTAAAATTTTAATTACAACAAAAAACGTTGCTTATAAATTTTCTACTCGTTAAATAGTTCCTTTTATAAATTGCGTTAAACGCTTTAATATTGAAATAATTAATTGACATTTCCTTGCTAGAACCAAAAAAATAAATACTTTGTTTTTTTTTTTTTGTGAATTTTGCTTTGTAAAAGAGCCGTCAGTCTCATTCTTTGTCGTGACCAATAAGTCCGTGACGAAGTAACGAAAAAAAAATCTCGTACTTGTTAGATGCACTTGCTATTTCCCATCACCTTTTCAACTTTTGAATTTCTATATAAAATCTATTTTAGACATCATCAAAGAGAATTATTAACTGTGCATGAATAATTAATATCAATTTCCATAAATGAGACAAATATTCATCGAATAACACGAAAGTAACATTCAGCTTTGTTCTTATAGTTTTCCTCAATGTTTTCTTACTTTCTCTGTGCTTTTAACACAATTTAAACTCAACATTTGAAAGTGTATTACTATTTATACTTGTAAAATTCAATTCTGTGTTACTAGAACAATAAATATTAAAATTGTAAGGTCATCAAAGTTCAGTATAAAATATGTTGGAATCACATTTTTAACGATTTATTTTACATTTTCATCCTAATATACAATACGAGGCACAAAAATAAAAAAATAATGAAATTTTTTTAATTGTTTCTTAAAGAACTATTTTAAGGGAAACATGCGTAGACAGAAAAGACAAAAGTTAATTGACGTTTGAAGTTCTTCTGGAGATTGACATTTTTTAACATCTGCAGATATTGAATAAACGTAAGAAGAATAATGAAAAAATTTATTCTATCTTATTTGCTTTTATAAAAATATGCAAAGGAATAATTTTTATAACTTTACTCTTAAGGATTTTTATAAAAAAATTTTACTCGCTTCTATTTGATCGATTGTAAAGACCTTTACAATACTTTTTTGCGAAGTTATCGTTTTTCAAAGTAAAAAGTTTATTTTTGTTTGTCAGTTATAACGAAAATAACTTTTCATTTTTTTTTTAATAAAAAAGGTACAATATTTAAGCGGTTAAAGCACTAGAAAAAAGAGTTGCAGCCCTCTGAAGCTTTCAGGTTTTCATTATGGAATCGTTGGAAGTTGAATACTTCCAGTTGATATTATAAATATTTCCAATATTCTAAAAATTCTTCAAATATCTTTATTCATGCAATTTTTTGAACGAAGATTTTTTACTGAGCTCAAAGTAAAACAGTGGAAACCATCACGTAACGAAAATCACCTACGTGACCATTCTTTTCTTTTTCTTTCCTTCTGAGTTTTTTTCTCTTTTTATCTCCTTATGCTCACTGCTTGCCAACAATGATAAGTGAAATGAAATGCGCGGAGTGAAAGAAGGGAAATAAAAACACAGAAAAAGAAATGTTAAAAAAAAGAAATTAAAGTGAATTTATTGAAGTGTATATGTTACCGTTAAAACGTATAATCCGTTATTTCATGGAATAACTAGGTAATTGATAAAATAGATGAGATGAAATATCTCGGGGGGAGGAGTTTGCTCCTCTATTTTGAGGTCCTAAGGAGTCCTGGGGGTGGAATTTGTGCAATACTTCCTCTTCTTTCAACGTAAGGTTTCCCATTCGAAACTTTAGTGGTTGTCCACTTAGCTACCCAAAGCTTTAACGGGAATACATACTTTAATGGTAACATATGCACATTGCACATATACATTGAGCTAGGCCTGGCTGATTAAATTACTGTGGCTTAAATACAATGCAAGCTATTGTATGTTAATTTTGGCAAATAACACTATTGCGCGAGCTTAATAATTTCCAAACGTCACATTAACTGTAGTTGTTTAATAGTTTATAATTTAGTTATAAAAAATATTTTAAAGAAAATTCAATTAAAACATGTTTAATGTGGTTAAATTAATTTTCTCATTGATTTTTGTCGAGTTTCTTAAAATAAAGAAATCGATTCAAAAGTCTTGTAATTCAAATATTGTAAAATCTTCTAATAAAAACAATTTTTATTATTTTTATCCATAGGCATCTGAGATGCCCCTTTGTATTCATGGGCATCTAAGATGCCCGAGAATTAAAATTACATCTATTATTTTTATTCATAGGCATCTGAGATGTCCCCTTGTATCCATGGGCATTTAAGATGTCCGAGAATCAAAATTACACATGTATAAATAAAACCTTTGAAATTTTCTAAATTCTGTTTATATTTTTATGAACACAATTCTATAAGTACCAATAATGGATTCTTGCTTTGTTTTACAATAACTCTACGACAAATTATCGTATAAGTGAACTAATTAATGGAGATTTTTTGTTATTCTTCTAGATTATTCGAAAACCATTCATGTTTGAACATGTCCCAGCAGATGCAGAAAAACTTAAATATTCAATTTATTTTTTTCCTTCTTCGAAAAAATTATAACCGAGTTACAAGTTCTTGAAAAGCATGGAAAAATTTATTTTGGATGTGTTTTAATAACGTTTAATGTTGTGTCTAGTACATTACTATTACTATATATTTAAATTTTACCTTAGTAATTCAATTTATTGATGCAGCAAAAATAAATTTAATAAAGATGCAATTTCCAATATTTTTTCCACATGTTCCATTTCCTCTAATTGGTATCCCAACTTTATAAAATTAAAAATAAATTAATTTATAATTGAATTGAAAAATCTCCGGTTCACAGATATTAAGTGCTAACTTTTTGGTTCCCCTTATTTAATGGTTATTTTAGATAATTATAGATAACAAAGATCCCAAAGAGATTGAAAAGACTTCGGCTCAACTTAATCATATAAAAATTACATATTTTATTAATAAATACCAAATGGGTTGGGTCCCTTCGATTATCCTTCATATTATCACGATTACCTAATTGTATAATATTTCTTTGTAAATTAAATGGCAACGACTTAGGTTTTTGCACAAATCATCGGGGCATAAAATGGACCAAAACACGCACTGCGGGTCGAGTGTAAATATTAATAATAGATGAGGCAGATGTAAAATGAAACGAACGCGAATTTTGCATCCCTTTGTTCATAGTAATTTTAGTGGTTTACTAATAAAAACGTTTAGGTAAATCGTATGTTATTAATGAAATTATATGACAGTCCCACAAACGATGCAATGTAACTGTAAATTTAGGAATATTTAAAATTTTGATTTGATAGTAAAATTATAAAATTCCTTGATTTTACTTTTTGAAACAAATTATAGGTTAGCCAAGAATGGTTCTAGGAATAGATTAATAAATCTTTTTTTTTTTTAAATAATCTCGATCATGATTCAAACGACTTATTATGGTTTACGTTATGAGATCATGATTTAGAAATTTTGTTTCAATTTCCTATTAATAAATTAACAAGTGAAAATAATTTCTTCCGTGTTCGGAACTTGAAACCGACAAAATGAAGTTGATCATTTATTTGTTAGATATTATCAATTGTGATCAAGCATATCACGTGTCGCCGCAAGAGTTAAAATTATTTTTTTATCACACAATCTTCACAGAACACCGATTTTGAGCGACTCACAATTTCGACAATGACTTTTTCTTTCTTCAAAATATTTTAATTTATTATTAATTGCTTAATTGACCCATATGGCTCAAATGAATATAATAAACAACATTTTAATTTTGATCAATTTGTTATGTACGGCAACTCACGGCATTCCTGCATCAATTAATCAATACCTCTATAATTATTAAGATTACCACCATACTGCACTTGTTTGTACAATGCCTGGCATGTTAATGATTGATATGTTGATTTTTCAAAGCCAAACGAAGCACTGGTGAATACCTTTTAACAATATTTATGATGTCTAATCCTTTTTAATGAACCGCAAAGAGTAAAAATTGGCAAATAATAATGAATTACAGTCGAGAGAAACGATTTGTTAAACGAAAAAAGATTCAATTAGAAAGTCTTCAATAAAAAGATCGGTTGGATATTTTTTTAATGATATTTATTAAATAAATATATAATATTAAAAGGAGAGAAAAAAACGATTCTAAAAGTTTAAATCTGAAAACGAAAGTTTAGGCCCAACCACGTATATTTCATAATATAATCACAATGATATCTCGTTAATCATTATGTTTCACACATTTATCTTTCGCTTCGAAAACTAATTATTTTTTTGATAAATGCTATTAGTCGTCAATTTATAGCGATTATAATAGAAAAAATGTTATTAATATTAATTAATTACTTTTATCGTTTAATTATATCTACAAATGCACGTTTTTCTCGGTTGTGTCCTTTAAAACGAGGTGTGTTGCGTATTTGAAAACGTTGAATGTATAAATATTGGTTTAAAATATAAAAATTATTGTTCCGTAGATCACATATAAATAAAGCTATTAATAAATATTTTAAAAAACGATTAAGATTAGATATAATTACGCCTTGTTCATAGGAATTTACCTTTTCTACATTCTGAACATGACTTAATCTTGACAAATGTTTCTTAATTAACGTAATTAGAATGAAACTTCAATTACAAAATTGGCTGTGGCATTTGAAAGGATGAAAATTGATATAAAATTTAAAAAAAAACGCTTATAAAGCTTGAAATAATAACCGTTTATTTAATTTTACACAATAATACGACCATAGATCTTAGACCAATATTAATAATTAGAAATCAGCAATTTTAGTTACTGATTTCATATTAATTTAAGTGTGTCCTGTGTTTTGATACATATACAAACTGTGATTCGTATATAACCTAGTGATTTATGTGGAATACTAAAAATATGGGTGGATTTGCATATTTGCCGCCAGTAGGAATATTGAAATTTAGCCGCCCCTCAACAATTCAAAACCATAGTTCAGAAAAATCATGTGAGCTCTGTTCTAAATGACAATAAGACCTTACGTATTTATAGTACAAGTAATGCACCGTGATATCTGTTTATACGTTGCGCATAATTTGTACTGTAAAAGTGCGGTTTTATTTTCATCTGGAACGGATAATAACCGTCCTATTTAACCTATAAATTCAAGTTTTTAATGAAATTGATACTTTCTTGAATTCAGCTAAGTAGTAAAACAAATTATATACTGAAATGTTTGTGTCAACTTAATAAAAATAAAGTATATAAATAAGAGTCTTTTAAAATTTTATAAAACATCAAAGAAAGTTGGTCCCAAAGCCGCTGCTAAAATCTACCACCTTGGCTTTAGCCTAGTCAGCCTGCTGGTAAATCCTCCATTTGCCATAACTCTATGTTATATACACTATATATACTAACAGAAAGCCTTCAGTAACTCCGTTTAAAAAAAATAATGATTTTAATCGAACCTTGAAAAGTTTTCAAGAGTCATATATGCTATTAAGTATAAAATATATACAGACTTAAATATTATGTAAGACAGTCAGATATTTTCAATTTATTTGAAGATTGACTAAACTATAATATTGTATTTGACTAATTATAATCTTTTCGACAAATACGCAAAAATCGAGAACTTCAAATAGTTCGCTATTAAAGATCTTTTAAGCCTTATTAGGATAAGTAGGCACACAAAATGAATTTACGATTTTTTAAATTATCGGCGATTCATTTAAAGGTCGGTACTTATAAAAAAAATAAAAATAGATTCAATTAATAGATAATCTCAACTCGATAGAACCATTCTTTACGTTTATTTTTTAAGGATACGTACTATTTCTTTCAAATAACTTCAGTAATGGCATATTTAATATGGCTGATTCTGAAGTTTCAATTTTTGATGGATTGTTCAGTTACTTTGAGTGGTATTTGGCTCGTTGATACCATTATAACTAACTTATCTGTAAATACTTTGAATTTTACATAATTCCAAAGAGTAAGAAACGTCTTCTGATATATGGGATCGTAAGATTTTTAATACATATCCTTTTATCAGTCCAAAGCGTGAAATACACTATGAATCAACTTTTTCTTGTAATAAAACCATGCTTTTAAAGGTCATACATGAAGCACCGTCTTGTTGGAACCAAATATCTTTGATTGTCAATGTTGATTTGTTGTCAAACCACTATTTCTTATTTTCTATTTACCACAAGCTAATTTTTTGGTCGAGTATTATTTACTTTATATAATTAAAAAAAGAGTTTTACTGTTGTCAATAGAATGCTGATCTTTGTAATAGCGCTGAATATTGTGTAGCACTGTGCCAAACTAAGGTTTTCCATAAGGAAATGTAAACTATTATTGAATAAAAAAATAATTAGTTTTGACAAAACTTATTTGGTTTCTTTTATTCATCCACTCGCTATAAGAAAAAAATACAACATAGGTAAGTCTTCAAAAATATATCTATAAACTAAAGATATAAAATGATCCTCAGATTGATACATTTTCTGAATAAGTAATGTGTGGCAATTTCTAACATATACCTACATAGGTAAAATATATAATATGTACAATGCTGTTGAGAAGAATTTTTAAAGCCCTGATATCCCGAGACCAAAAATTAAAATTATAAAATGAAATTTTTAATTCACAAAGCCAAGTTTTGTAAATGCAATTATATGGAAGTTAATTTAGTAAAAACTATTTTGTTAATATAAAAATATATTTAAAAAAAATTACTAACAATAAACACAAATTTGAAAAAGCTCTATACTGCTTAAAAAATCTCTCACTGCAATAAGCTTTTGTTGCATATTTTCATCTAAAAAGCATAAAATAGAAGCAAAATGTTAATGACTTCAGGAAAGTTTATTTTAGTGATTCATGTAATTACTCAACGTTTAAATCACTCAAGCATATGCAGAAAAAAAGCGACAAGGAAAAACCTAAATCCACCATTCATGGAAAACACATCGTTACTGCGACATGTAATTTTCTAACTTCCGCAAATTAACACTTTACCTTATCGCAACACCGCACCGTAGGTAGTTGAACAACTAGTGGCAAATTGACCTCAATCAGTGCGATTTTCCCCAACATGAACTTCCGGAAAATTCGTTGAAATTTACAGAAAATCTTCCGATTGTTTTTTTTCCCTGCTCACCTTTTGTTAAGCTAGTTATATTCTCGAAAAAAAAACTTTGAATAATCTAATAATTTAAAGAAATTACTAGAGCGCTAAATCTTAACAATATAAATAATTACATTATAAGATTGAATTCAATAAACTACAATTTGCAAACTCTTTTTTCGCTATAATGAGCTACCGAATGACCTTTTATTATCGCTGATCGAACCGCATAATATTTTAAAGTAAACTTATAATTATTTGTGAATTTCCTAACCTTATAAAGTTAAGAATAAATAATGAATATTAAATATGGTTATAATTAAAATGTAATTATATTTATCAAAATAGCTTTTAAATGAATGTAAATGTTAAGAATATTATCACTGCAGTAATATCATTTAATTAAAGTCTATAGTAGAGATTTATTTGAACAAATTTCATAACCCAATGAAAAAACATGGCGCTTAAATAATGCCTATTTGATTATTAGTTGCAAAACGATATGGAAAATATAAGTAGATAATGCCAATGTAAGCAGATTTGCTCGTTAAATGCTTTCATATTAACTATGCTCGATTGATATTAAAATAACAAACATTAACTGGAAATTGCAAACGATTTCAACAAACTTTGTAGGTACGTTTCTTTTGATTTAACATCTACCGAGTCCGATTTAAAAATTAAACGCTCAACTAACCAGAACGGTTTGTACGTAGTGCTTTGACGAATTATTCTCCAAGTCAGTGGTTGGTTGCACTCAGCTTAAATTACATAGTATTGCCGGTAGACGCAGGACTAGGTAGTCTGCGTTTGATTTTTTTAATCGGTAAAAAGTTTATTAAAAATTGTTTTGTTAAAATCAATATTCGATGAGGTTGTTGAGGTACACATACGTTGGCATATTGGTCGGCCACGGCCAATTCTTCGGAACCGAGCATCTGCTTAATTTGACTCCTTAGGCGGCTCTTTGTGGCCTGCTTCAATTCATTCAGAATTTGTCGAAGATATAGAATTACTTTTGTTGCGAACCCTTAAATAATTTTATGCCTTTTTTAAGGCCGTAGAGTTAAACATGCAAAACTATCTTACGACACGTAATGTGAAGTGAGCCTTTGGCTTCATACTAATTTTAAAATTTAATTTCTGGTTGTTATAATCAATTACTAACTTTTAAAGTAAATACCTACTGAAATTTAATACTGCTTAATCTCTTTGGTTATGGTTATGGTTTTGAATTTGTTTTTAATGCTCTTAGTTAGTTCAATCAAAATATTATAAATAAAAAATAATTGCATTCTAAAGAATATGACCTTAAAGATTTAATTCAAGCATGCAAATGCGTAAGATGGAATGGAAGATAAGTACATAAATGAATCATATATAAGCTAGAAAATGATAAAGTATTGACTTATAGTAAATTAAAATAACCAATCTATAAAGCTTTCCACTAATTCCATTTCTATTATTCAATGCTTATGTTATTTCAACTTTAATATTTAAGCGTGAAATAGAACATCTTTAAAATGTTATTGATAGAATGTGTTGAAGAACTTGATCCCAACAAGAAAAGGTTTAGGCAACTTTACGGTTTATTTTGGGTCAAAGCTTGATAATAATAAAGATTTATTGATAACTATAAATTTAGTATTAAGAAATTGAGGACTATCCGAATACATAGGAATTTTTGTAAGACCCTACAAACGGTAAGTACTCAATTACTTCTACAAGTTGAAGAAAGAATTCAAGACAAGGAAAAAGACAAATTAAACGATCTTGGTAACAAACTCATATCACTAAAACTACATACAAGAACAACTGAAAAAATCTTTTTTAAGTATCTGTCATGTTGTGTGAAATATGGTACTGTCTTGTTGAAACCACATATGTTACAGATCCCAAATACATTCAATTTCTGACCAAAAAGGACAAACACCAATTGTTTAATTGTTTAGAGATAAAGCTGAATGGTGAAAGTTACATTCTTTTAATTTAGGTAATTAATTTTTGAAAAATTAATCAATGACCATTTATCATGGGGTTTCATTTCTTAAATGAAACAATTTTATTTGTTGACATATTAATTGAGTGAAAAATGAGTTTATCGCTAATGAAACTCTGCTCAAATTTCATAAAACTTTACTCTTATTGGAAAAATCACTATTTTTGTAGTAATTTTTAAAAGTTTTAACACGTTAACTGGTTAATCACTTTTAAATAATCCATATTATAATGGTAACACAAGTCTTGTGACAAAACACAAGAAATTGTCTATTTCTATGTTTCCCAAATTTTTGACATATGTGTACTCCTTCTCTAATTTTTGAAAATGTTGCGTACCTACTCCTTGTAAAAAAATATATACCTACGTTAATGACAATCACTTTTCACTACAAAATCACAAATATCCTCACCAAATTCTGATGCAATGCTAGCCCCAACCAAACTATTCTCGTACCCCTGGGGGTACGCGTACTACACTTTGGGAAACACTGGTCTAATAGATGTGCTAAAAGCTAAGCCTGTAAAGAAAAACAACTTTACTACGGAAGTTTTATTTTTGAGTAAGCTGTGAGTTCTGTTAAGAAAGAGCTACAACATTTTTAGATTTTAATCTACAATGATAATGATCTATCATT
Organism: Sisyra nigra; assembly: GCA_958496155.1. Lineage (NCBI taxonomy): Eukaryota > Metazoa > Arthropoda > Insecta > Neuroptera > Sisyridae > Sisyra > Sisyra nigra. The sequence goes on from OY292316.1 coordinate 38,688,936, forward strand.
TTGCAATTATAAGTCTAAATAAAAAAAGAACTACAAAGAACTTTTCTTCTGTAGCTTCTTAAATGATCCAATAAAAAGATGCAAAAAATTATTGTAATATGTTCTGAATGGCATTTGGTTACTTAAAAATCTTGAACACATTCAATAAAACAGTTACAAAATTAGACTAAGAAATAATTTTCATTCAGTCAAAGAAAAAAAAGCATCGTCATATATATTAATACACATTAATAACTTTTAATTTACAATTTAAAAACTAAACATATCTATTTGGCCCTCAAAATTGAATTTTTAAAGGCTTTAAATCATCTGAAGTAGTACTTTCAAAAATGACTAAATCTACAATTGCGTAATGTCGTACTAAATAAGTCATAGTCTTATCTTTCAACTAATGTCATTAAGTGGTATTTAATTTAAATGCTATTCTAATCCTAATCTTCAGAGAAAATCTAAACCAATCCAATTTTCACATCGCAGGTGTCCCATTCGTCTAATAACACAAGCGAAATCAGTCAACTTGCTGTTTTATAATTAAAAAAAAAAAAACTTTGTCTTTGTCTTAATTGATATTGCAAGAATTTGCTTACAATTAAGCAAAATGACATTTGTAAATGTTAGAATTTATATGTGTATAATATGCTAATGTTGGAGTAATACTGAAGCATTACAAGACATTTCGTCGCTCTATCCTGAAGTGAAAGTGAACTATTGTATTTCTTTAGGGTCTTATTGCATATGAGGTATTATGAATATGATCGTCAATTACTTAATATGTTTCAAACATACAAAAGAGTTCTTATCATTGTCCTAAATAAGTCGAAAATATAATGTGAGATTAAATCAGAGCTCAACGTGAATAAGCACTTTGAATGATCTTGTTTTTATTTTCATATTGTAATCGTTCCAAACTCAATGTTTTAAGGTTCCATTGTATTTCGATCAATAGCAACATTTTTTCGATATGAATTGTCCTTCAACGTAATTCGTGACGTATGGGAATCTTTTCCACACACAAATATTTATTTAATTTGAAATTGGTATTTGGATTTGTGCAAACATTGATCTCTCTGTGTTTGTCTATTTTATTTTTAAAGCGATTAAAATCGATAATATCAATATTATCTTTTAATTATATCTTGAATATAACGTTTGATGAAGGTATTACGAGGTTAATAATCAATTATATTAATTATTTCAAGAGAAATTCACTTTGGCTATGTGGAATATGAAGATCGGATATTGGATGTTCCGAAAAAATTGCGCAAAAATTCAAATTTATGTTATTAGTCTTTAAAAGAAATATTTTTATAAGTCTTTATATCTCATATTTTTACACAATTATAAAAGCATTAACTAAATTTTTACTAGTCATTGTAAAAAAATTGATTTAACTACTTAGGTAAATTTAATCAAGTATGGATTTAAAGCTTTTAGAAAGTGGTACTTCAAAAACCTTCAAATTGGTACTTGATAGTGTAACTTCAAAAAGCTTATCATTCAGTTAGAAGAGATACAAAGTCTGTCGCTGGATATTTTATCCGAATCTCCACAGTAAAAAATTATTTTTAGGGGTAGGTACTCTTAAAGGTTAAAGTGAAAGTTTTTAAAAAATAACAAAAGTATCCTGAGTTATATATATATCAAATAAAAATGTTTATGTTTAGGATTTGAATATCAATCATAAGAATGTAAAATTTCATGTTTGATATACTAATTGTTTCAAAAAGTTAAATTAATCAGTGCATTTTTACCATCATAAATTTTTATTTTGGGTTTTAGCATCACTTTGGTTTTCGAAATCCCTAAACTTATTTGGTTAACATTTGGTAATTTTTTTATAATAATGAAGTAATAACAATAAATGGGACAACGCTTGCTGGTTCCCCCAGAGGCTAGAGATTTCAGAACGATATATAACGAACTAACATCACAAAAAAATTAACCTATACCAATTACCCCTGTGCTATATATATATATATATTTCTATTTATAGCTATCCTGAAGGAACCATACACTTTTCCGTTATATATATTAACAAATACGATTTTCAACCTTGTAAGTTTTAAAATAATTAATCGGCAATTCGACAACTTCTTTAAAATTAACTATTTAAGATAAAGATGCAAAGATTATATTATTACTAAAATTTCTTTCTTCTTTATTTAAATATTCTTTAATAATTTGAGGATGGGAAGCAAACCATGAAAATTTTTAAAGACTAGTCCAAAGAAAAGAAATAAAACTTAATCTACTATATTTTTGACAGAGCATATTGTTGTTTGTCAATCGAAAAAATAAAATATATAATATATATTTGATAGTCAAAGTTAAAAATCGTGACAAACTAAAATAAATTTCCATTAATTTAATTACAGCAATAAGATAAATTCCATTACAATGGTAAAATTAATTTGAAATTAATCTCTAAAATGAAAAATTACCCATCAACTCAATTAGCTAAATATCACTGTCGTAATAAAACTTTTATTGCGAAACAATATTTGGTATTTGAGTTCTGACGATCAATGAAATCGAAACCTTCAAGTACCTTCCCCATGCACTCGCGTTTTCTAAAAAGTAGAACAAATCTCGTATAGCAAGTGAAATTGGTTTCAAAATCGTTCGAGCCACAATTCTCAACCGCGATTCACGCGAAACAAAGATAAAACAAAGATTAATCTCAACGACTCGCATTCGAGATAGAGAGCTAAATACATTCCCGATCAATTGATTGAGAATCCACCGGTTTTGCGATTGATCGATAAAATTATCGAGTCGTGATTTGAACATTTGAGTAAAAAACCTTGTGTGTATGATATAAGACATATATTACAATATTACATGCTGAGATTGAGGAAATATTACAAGATATATCTTGTTTTCAGTTTCGTTCAACATCATGTCTTACTATTTATGTTTATGACCTATTCCTAGTTTTTGGTATTCATATGCATTAAAAATTTCGTTAAATTGGCGATCAAATCATATCGATTACGAGAATAAAAATAATAACTTTATTTTACTTTCCCTTTATAATGAGGTTCAATTACTTCCGAATGATAATACGTTTGAATGCAATCAGAAAATAACGATCCAAATTTATTCAAGCTTCATTCTTAATAAGAGTGATTCCATAAAATTTCTAAGTAATATCACATTCTAAGACTAAAGCCTTACATAATTAAAGCACTACTGTGCAAAAACGTCCAAAGTAAAAAGATAAAAAAATATTTACACATACAAATACATACAGTAAAAAAATAAGACAAAACTAAAGAGACCGAGATATTTTTCATATAAAAGGAATTTCATCTTAAAATACAACCTATTTTCAAAAAAAAAAACACTTACTTTGCTTTAGTTTTTGTTTAAGACTTTCGTTAGATTCAGTGAAGTAACGTGGATTTATGAAAGATGAATTTGCCACCTTTTATTTTTGCACTTAATCTAATTTGTCAATAACCTGGAATAATCCTTTCAAGCATTAATCAAGTAAAGTAGTTGGTCATTTTTTAAGTAAATTATGTTTGAATTTTGATAGGGACTTTAATATTGAATAAGTTGCAAGGTCAATGCTTGACTTAATTCGTTATATAATTATGAATATGTGAATCGAATTTGACTCAAGCTGCGCTTATCAAGTAACTTGAAAATGAAGTCAAGTTTCAAATATTTCCCAAAATATTAAAAAAAAATATTTTTCATGTTCTTACAATGCAAACAATATTACATAAATTCCATTAGAAGGTCACTTAGTGGCGTGGTGGACTAATCCTGGTTCGAATCCCAAGAAAAACGTAACATGTTTTTTTTTGGGTTTTCGGATTCAACGGTCGCTAATGACCAAAGTAATTGATGCAACCTTAAATAAACCAAAAAATTTCATTAGATTTTAGAATCGAAGAAATCTTTTTGTTCGAATGCTAAGCTATAGCTTTTGGAACCTTTCTAAGATTTCAGAAATTCCCTTATTAAATAAAAAAAAAATAATTGTTATCGATTAATCGGTATCTGTACTTCGACTGTCAAAAATTATCTCTTCGTTATTTGACTTGGCGATACAAAAGATATTTCAAGTTCTTTATGATAGTTCATCTCATTTTTAACTAATTTTTTATGTTTTTAAACAGTTTTTTAATGGCTAGGGACTGCAGTTAAGGATTCAAAGATTAGCTGGAATCTAGCTTGAGACCTCTGTTTCAAGATTAGAAAACGTGAACAATTTGTTTGGATTCAAAACTATTATTGTGCCTGCGGAACCTCAGTAATACAATATTTCATGTTAATCAACTTTCGTCGTATGCGTTTTCGTGTTAAACATTTTCCAAAATACTACTATAGTGTACACCTTAAACTAAAATAAATACAATTCCTGCTATTTAATTGAATCAAAAATGCTTTCAAATCTTGCTATTGTTATTTTAATAACTTCAATGCAAATTTATGATAATATTCACAATTCTTAAGACAAAATCAATATTTTGTATCTACTTTTAAAGGAAAGAATTTTCTGTTTATACTATGGTAATTCAAATGATGGAAAATCTTCGTGATATATCAGAAAAGCAATAGTTTTTTTTAAATGGTTATATAATTTTATTAAAGAGGAAAAGATTTTATTACAAAATCCATTCTCCTCGTTCACTTTCGATTCAGTCGAACTGATTCAGTCGTCTCTATGAGAATATTCACTGTTGAAAGAAAAAAAAATCCCACAAACCAACTGTTAACGTTTCCCTACATCATTGCTTTTCTATGCAAAAAAGTTTGGCGTGACGAAACGAAATTTCGTTCAAACTACACGCCAAAAAGAATCACATGTAAAACCCGATTTCACACGAAAGTCCTTTTCTCCAAACTGCAATGAATCTTTGTAAAATATTCAGCCAGATTTATGTGACAGAAAGTCAACGTATTGAAATTAAAAATAATCGACTTATTCAAGTGTAGGACGATGATTGAAAACTTTTCGATTGCAATCAAACGTTGGTTCGATATTAAACTCATTCAAGCCCCTGCACGCGCCCTTAGGCGCTATTTTAAAAAGCGAAAAATCAACATTCAGATATTTAAATAAATATTTCTGACCAAAATGACTGTTCCCAATTTTTATCTCGTCCCACATATCAATTACGCGTCGTATATAAAAATAAGTTTGGCAGCATTATTTTAATTACTCCAAATAGCCGAGGCTGTCCTTAGTTTGGAACGAACCTGTATTATGTGGGACATTAACGTATGCGCTGGATTTGGGCTAATTTTTTGATTGATTTAAAAATTATTCTTACGACTGATTATAGAAAAAGAAAAGTGGAGATTTTGACTCATGATAATAATTTAACATTAATTAATTTATTTTAATAAATCATCAGTTGTAACCTTGTTCATATAAATACAAATTAGTTGCAGAAATATATAACTAGGTATGTCACGGTTCTAAAAAGACACTTTGATGTTTTCGTTTTAAAATTGACTCACAATATCTTTTTCATAAAATTTGATAAAATTCGTAATATACAAGAGCGCGATTGTGGCAAAAAATCATCTTCAAAGCGTGTAGAAAACCTTCGTCTTTATCTTGATTTAAGTTTCTCGGAAATCTAACGAAATGAAATATTCGGCTACGAGTGTTCTAACCTTGAGATAAAACTCAAATCAAGAATATAATCATCAAAATGATCCAGTAGGGTATCCATTTCAAAGTGAGTAGAATTCTCTTGGCTGCAGTAGAAGAATTTTATATTCCAATATGAATTATGAACGGGACTTAACTGGTCTCTCGGGTCATTTTTCTTCGTGCAATTAATATGAAATGTTGTATCTTTTGTCGTGCTCTTTTAGCATTTAACAAAAAATTTATACGCTATTTGTGTTAAATTTTTTATTAGATTTACGCTTAAGTGAAAATTATTATACTTTAGTTTTAAAGTTAAATGGAAGCAAAAAACTTTAATTTATTATTCATTTTTTAAGTTCAATGTTTTAAGAAAATTGAAAAGTTTTTCAGAGGGAATGAGATAATTTCAATTTGAGTGGTAGTGCGTTCATTTGCCAAAAATGTTATTGCTATAAAAGAGGCTAATTTAATAGGCGATAAATTTACTCGACTCATTTAAACTGTCAAATAATTTTTACTTTCAACTTTGAAATTTTTCACTTTTCTATATTCAACTAATAATTTTAATTTTACATTTTCTTTTCTTTTCTTTGTTTTAAAATTAAAATTGAAATATAAATGGAAATTTTAAAACTAATCTAAATACCAAATTATGGGTCTAATAGTTCTTTTTAGTTTGAAATGAAAGAATTGTCATATAATAGACATCCAAAAATCATTTTATGCTAAATTTTTTTCTTTTTTTCGGTAACTTAAATGAGATTTAATCCTACTTCATAGCACTGAGTCCCACGGAGTTCTCCAATCGTATTTTTTTCTTTTCAATATCTAAATGTGACTACTGGTGTTGTCTTTAAGAAGTAAAGGCTTTGGGAATATTATTTATCAGCATAAGTTTACTTTCCATTGTACGCGAAAGACAACGATTTATGGGATATACTTTATAAGATAATACAAAAACCAAAATATACAAAAAATCTTTAAGCGTTTCATACTATTCCTAATTTTAAAAAAATCTTCAAAATAATTTTCGTTAACGAAAAAAATTTTTTTTCCAAATATTTTTTACGTTTCACTCGTTATTTCAGGATAGGTGTAATATATTATATGCAGTGTAACTAAAAACACTAAAGGTAGTTATAGTCAATTTCAGCCCATGAATGAAAACTAAATGGTTTTGATTTTTTTGAAATTTGAACTTTAAATTATAAAAAATTCCAATAATTAATAATTCTCAATATCTATATTATATTAACTAAATCATGGATAGAGTTTCAATAAAAAAATGAAAGATTCTTACTTATTTTATTTTATATTTATTTATTTGGCTCTGTTTTTTATAAAAAAATTGTGGCCAATTAATCTTTACAGACGTAGCATATAAAAATAATGATAAAATACACATAAGCTATAGCAATTCTGCTTAAATCAAGTTTACTAATTCTAATAATTATGCTTAACTTAATTATCCTTATTTTAAGACTTAACTTATCAATACTTATATTAATTTATTCAGATGAATCTACATAAAGACATCAATATTTGATTCCATATTTGAACCCCTATACATTTATGTTTGTCTTTTTTAAAAATTTAATCGCAGCTTTTGCCATTTCGCTTGCTGGGTCACTGGTCAGGTATGTAAAACAGAATAAGCCATAGATTGATTCTTTTCTCAGTCTGATCCTAAACGTCTTGATTTCCTTTTTAAGATGTTTACAGCCTAGTAGATGGTCCAAATAACCCTCCCCACCACATGCCTAAGTCAAAGAGTCCACCAGGTTTATTCGGTATGGGCACTGTGGCGTTCGAGCGTGATCAGACCGGATCCTAATGATGATCCTGATGTATTCTCTTGACGTCCTTCTATCAAACCATGGTTCATGTATAACCTTTTCATTATCTTGGTTAAGTTCTTTTTGTCAGTTACTTCCAATTTTTGTCGATATCATTGGTCGAATGATCCCCATAGTAGCTTTTTGCTTTTGCTGATCAGCTCTTTCTTAGCGCAGGGCACCTTCAACGGCTTTCCAGTCTGGCAAGCGGTTCTTACTTATAATACATTCATATGATAAACATAATAAAATGAATTAAAGCACTGATTGATTAATCTAAATTTACTTTACTTTTTTACAAATATAACTTATTATTTGAAGATAAAAGGGGTCCATGCGTTTTGATCCCTGGACAAAATATCCAAATTTGTCAGGGGGATATTTTGTCATGAGGATATTTTGCCCGGGGATATTTTGTCATGGAGATATTTTGTCTGGGGATATTTTGTCCGAGGATCAAAACGCCTGATACCGATAAAAGTTCTTTACAAATTTTGTCCATTTTCCTGAACTGTAGAGAACTACGAGAAATTAAGAAGCGGAAATTTTTCGGAATGGGTTCAAAATTACCCGACAATTAGAATTTCTTAGTCTCAAATATTAATTGTTGAACATTATTTTAATGCACTTTATTCTTTCAAATCGAGGTTTTATTTTTATAAAAAATAAGTTACACTTTGATATGACATCATAACAAGCTCTTCAAACCACTTTACATAAAATACCATGAAGGCAAAATTTCTTAACACAACATTTCGCATAAAATCTAATTTATTGCTTAAATATTGCTAAAAAAATATTTAATTTAAAATACTGAAATTCCTACCTTCAAACTATATTCAACATATCTTTTAAACCAACTTGCGGAAGCAAATTTTATTTGCAATTTGTGTTAATAGGTAAATAGGAAGAACTTGTCGCTTTCTATTAGATTATTTAACTCCAATACTGAAGCTTACAATGTTAAAATTTATTTTTTTCATTTTTCATGAACCTTTATCTCAAATATTTTGATAGCAAATCTCATCAATAAAATTATTGCCTAAAAGCCCATAAATATAATAATTAATGAATCAAATCTATACATCCATTTATTTTTCAAATGCCATCAACTTAAAAACCACTTATTTACAACCAGCTATCAAAAAATTGACAGAAACGATATTCAAAAATTCCTGTTGACAATATAATTGTAGATGTGGCTCTAATAAACCGTTCTAAATCTTTTAAAACAAGCAAAATCAATTAATTTTATATCGTTGTAACTTTGTTTCCATATCAGTATAATTTTACTTGTTGATTTTGTAGATTATAAAATCGCGAAAAAACATTGATATTTGATTTCTATTAATGAGGTTTCTGTATAATATATTTTTTTCACACAGAACTCATCTCGTTCGACCTTCGATTTAATCAAAAGATATTCGTAATCTAAACGACTTCTTCGTTTAAATGTTATAAAGACGCTAATTAAAGCTAATTGGTCCTAACTGAAACTTTCCTAGCGCCTTATTTAGAACTTATTAAAACTAATCACACGAAATTTTAAAAAAATTTAAACTTTCATAAGAGTAATTATGAATGAGAGTAAAATATAGTAATAAGTCTTTTGATAATAATATCAATGTATGATGAAGTCTTAAATTGGTTACATAAAATAATAATTTGTGATAAACAGCTCGGTGATTTTAGATCGAATTGGATTTCTATAGGTGTTTAAAGTGGCGTTAATTTTGACAAGCAGGTGTGGTTTTCATTAGACATTGAGAGAAAGTGTTCATGAATTATATAAATGGAAAAAACAAGAACTGATTAATTTTGATTAAATTACTTGATAACACGACGTTTGTCGCGTACATTAGATTCTTCCCACAAGAGTCAAGCTACTTAAAAATATCTCAACGTGCCTTGCTTTGATTACTTAAAAATGTGAAATATTTTAGGTGGAGTTTGATTGCTTAATCGATTTAAGTATTCAAGATATCAGGACCGATTTTCTTTGACTTAGAAACGAGTTTAAATTTACATTAAGTAAATGAGATAAAACAATCACGTTTTTGGTAATTATTTCACAAAGAATTAAAATAGTTTTATTGCTTCCTCCAGCAAAATGAAAAAAAAAACTTTCATTAGATTCATCAAGTTGAAGCTTGTTGGTTTTAATGTATCAGACAAAATGAAAAATAAAATTATAAAAAAAGAACTCGATGATTTATTTTGATAAAATAATAAGGTCATTATGATTGGTAAGACCATATAAATACCAAGCTTAACTCGACAAAATTAAGACATAAATTTTAAAAAGTAGAGTTTTTTCTTCATTTGCCTGACAAGTTAATATTCAATTTCAAATGAAATGGTATAGTAAGGTCTACATATTTAATTTTTTTCCTTCGTATTTTATGAAAGATAAACATTTTTTATTAGGATTATTTAAAATAAAAAACAAGTTTCAATTTGGTAAAATAACGAAAAGATGATTCAGTTTCATATAAATCCGGTCAAATTATCTCGATGTTAATTTAACATATTTTATGGAGTATTTACATTGGGATATCAAAATATTTAATTAAAACATTCAAATTAAGTTACATAATTAAAATTGTCGTTATTATTAATTTTAAAAAACAAATATATCGTTGCCACTGTAATATGGTTTAATGTTGTAAAATGTAATGCCCATAGTTTCCAAAATATTTTTATTTTATTTTTAAAAGGAAATGAAGTTTAAGTACTGTGGTTTTTTTATCGCATAATTTAAACAGTCTTTTTTTATTTAAAAAAATTCTAAAAACCAATGAAAAAATATAGAACTAGAAAAGTTGAGTTCTTACTTCAAGTACCTTTACTAAAGATGGACAATCCCTAATAAGATTAAGGAGTGTTTTACCATGGCGAAGGTTGCATTTTCTTTTCAACAGCCGTGAAATTGATCGTTATAGATAATTTGACATATTACAGTCAATCCGAGGAAAACGCACCTTCAAATAAAAGAATCATTTAATAATAGTTGATAAAATATGGGAAGGGTGGGAAAGTTTGCATTTTAATCAATTGAACAGGTACTAAGAAACTAAGCTACTTAATACTAAGTTCATTTTGCTCTATTTTTAAATCATAAGTAGTGTTCTTCTATCATGTATCACTACTCACTACTATACTCTGCTAGCTGTTTTCATCAACAATCATTGTCTACTATTTTTACTCTCTTTCAAAGTTACAAAGTATTTTTTAAAATTTTCTCATACTGTTTCTGAAAAGTAGTATCTTGTAGTTCATTCTTTTTCCCAATTAATTTTTGTATTTCCTATTTCTAACCCACTATGATATTCTTTTTCCGTTTTTTTTTTTTTATAAATAGCCGTCAAAATAAAATATATTAACTTAGTTATTGTGTTGTGTTGTCTGATATAAGTATATTAGACACTAATGTACTGGACAGTTAAAAAAAAACGATGGGTGCGAGCTCTTTTTGGTGATTTACTTCTAGCTCAATAACTAAGCTACTTGTCAAACGTGAACAAGACTGAATAAATAATTCTCATCTCTTTCACACGGTCGATTAACAACTATTATCGACAGTGAACTCAATTAGCATTAGATATTTTGTTAGTTTTATAAGAGGAACCACCGATCCATAAAGTAATTCTTTATTATGTACAACATATTTTATTTATATACAGATACAATTTTGTTGCATGTTGTTGTTTTTCTTTATGTTTTTCCTCATCAGCTGTTTATATTTATATACTCATACGCATCTTACTTTTGACTTCGCTTTTATAAGGTGTCACAAGATTAGAGCCCGTTCCTTTTTTCTTCCGCTCGTTTTCTCCTCCCTCGTCCGAAACTTTATAGTATTTGAAGAATACGTTATTTCTTTAATATACACCGAGATATGCTCGAGAGAAAATAATTATGATTAAATTTTTAAACCATTGTGCTTCCTGGTCAGAAACTCAGTAAAAGAATAATGGGGAGAATCTACCCCTTGCTCACTGCTTAGGTTTTACGGCTGGGAAGGAACCAACTCAGGACAGTAACGGGAATAATAACCGGGCACTGTGGACTGAGAAAGTATCTGCAGACTATTGGGGTGTCTCATGAAAACCTCAATTGCAGATTGTGTGGGGGTGGGGAGGAAAACGCAACCCTTATAATTTTTGATTGCAAAGCTCTCACAAAGTGGTGACACCTGTATGGGATAAATGACGCCCAAACAGGCACAAATCGCGCAAGCTTAGTACTGGGACTGTTTTTGCTAGGCAGAATGCTGAACCTGGAATAAGCAAGGATCCTTGCACAAGAGGGATATATGAGCAGAACAGGTGTACATTAAGCCTAGGCTGCAGTGAGGGGGGAACGAGCCCTAACCTAGCTTTCTGCTAATGGAATAAAAACATTTTGCTCTTTTCTTACATAGCTCCGTTGATTTCTGTAAACTTGGTTTTTCACAGTAAATTTTTTTTGCCGGATACTTCTAATATTCTATAAAAACCCATGTTTAATTTTAATTTCTGGAGAATGATTTTTTTTATTTATATCTTTAATTTTTAGGCTAGTCTATACATAGACTTAGAAATGCTCCATTGCAAATAAACATTGAACTATTAAGCGTGCAAGAGTAAAATTGAACACTATATTTCACAATAGTATAACATATCAGCAACAAAAATCGTAAGTTAAAAGTACCTGACTTAAAAGGAAAATTGGAATTCGTATCCCGAAAATAGTAATGTAAACATTATCAATAAAGTAATCAACTAGTCATACTGGGAGCGATCTCTACCCTGTCAAAATTTTAGCCATCAAATTGGATAAAAGGACCCAGAAAAAAAAAATAAATAAAATAAAAAAAAAACTAGTCATTCAAAACTCCCACAAAATGGAGTTCTGTTTTTCGCTAATATTTTTCGGGTCCTTCCCTACCTATCGATTATTTTGAAAAAAAATATGATAAGTAATCTATAATAGAATGTAAAATTATAAAACTAATTTCATAATTACCAAACTTCTTGCTTTAACTCGCATAAGTATTTTAAACCGTTTTAATTTTAATATAGGTAGGTAATTGGAACCAAATTTTTGAAAAGTTTTGTAAAACTGCTCTCAACAATAAAAGTAAAATTTCAATTGTTTGAAAGGTCAGTCTTCCATTTACAATATAATAACTCAAAAAATTTCCGACTTTTTGTTGCAATTTACTTTCTCATTTTTCTTATTAACGTCAGCAAGAAAAATACACAGAAAAAAAAGAATCTAATAACACAATCTATTCTCTCGAGTAAAATAGAGCACAAATTACGGTCCAATTTCCATATTCGCTTTTTGAACAGAGTGTTATAAATGGTCTATAAAATAATAGTGCGCTATAGATTTAGAGACTTTCATTTCGTGCAGACTTTATTGGAACGTAAGTTGATTGACAGATAAAAATTCTAATGCTCTATCTAGTGCAATAAAGAAAAACCTAGAGGCAAAGGCACTTTCGCATATAAATTTAGATCCGTATTTGAACATAATGACTTCAGATAACATAAAATCAAACGCATACGAAATGAAAAACTTTCGACTTGAGCAGATTTTGTCAACATTGAGAAATCATGATTTTTTTTAGTCTGAAGACGTAATTAGAAACGGATGGAAAGACCTGTATGGTTTAATTCAATAATTTTATAAGGTGTTATGTAATTTGTAATTGATATATTTGTAAGACAGTTAATAATTAACATGAAAATGTCATTAATTTAGTATAAAAATCAAGTAATATATAATTACAGTGTTGGTTACAACTGGTTGAGTCTAACTAGGAAATTTATGTTTTCTTAAGTATAACTAACAAGAGTTACACCAACTTCAATCGATAAGTGCAAAAGCTAATCATTACTTGCGTATTTGTCACATTATAGACATGTAAATGTGGCTCATTAACGAACTCTTGTTATATGCTAATAATTACACACTAGGAAAATAGCAGCTTGTTAAATCTAGAGCAAAGAATAATAATATATCTTCGACCCGAGCCCATAGATCATTTTGGTCGGTTGAAGAAAAAAAAAAGACACCAACGTCTAACATGCTACTTAAGAAGTAGAGAGCATTATTTAAACATTCATACAACCGTTTCTATACAAATATTAGCCTCTAGTTATAAAATTAAAATAATAACAATATTTACTGCAGTATGAATTTCTTTCGATATGAACCTTTCACTTGTCCACGAGACAGTCAATATTTGCTGTTAAACCATGAAATATTTCTATATTCTACCATAAATATAAATAACATGTATTTGTAAGGCATACGTATTGATACAATTGTAAAATAAACTACAAAAAACCTTCATAAATTACAATATGAAAGTTTTCGAGTAATAAACTTAAAATACACATTTAATTTGCGTTGAAAATATCCCGTGCAGTACAAAAATTTTAATCACAAGATTTTTAAATTATTCTCTTGATAGTAACAGGTGTATATTTTTTCCTCTATTTTAATGTTTGAGTTAAGTGAAATAAATGGCTGGGGCGAGATTTTTTGCAATGTAGCAAAAGTTTTGCCTTCCTGCGCTGTTCTTATATTATTGTTTAATTGAGACAAATAACGCGCGATTAATTAAATATTACTTGAAAATAATATAATTTTATCGTATGAAAAAGAGCCAAATGGGTGGGAAATGGAAAAACGTTCGAGTATAATTTGTACTGGTTGAAAGTTGTAATATTCTCTTAATTTCGCTTCGTTATGTTATGTGAGAAAATGTTAAAATTATAGAGCTGGAAAACAAGGCAAGGTTTTTCTTTATATTGTTTTTTAGAACGAAAAAAAAGTTATATAAGTAACATAAATTCATATGGTTATTGTTCTGAATTTTACTTTTTGCTGTAATTATAACTAAAATTGAAGCAATAAAAATTCAGAAGTTTCAATGTTTTTACTATTATATTAAAAGCAAGTCCGCCCTACTTTGCTTGGGGTAAAAATATCTTATAAGTATGTTATTTCAAAATCTTAGATACATTTACATTCAATTTTAATAAGATACGTAAGTTTAACTGTTTTAGCATGAAAAGTTAATTTTGTTAATTTTTTCATAGTGAAAAATTTTTTTTTTTGTAATTCACAACATTTCTGTAATATTTTAAGATTTAAAATACCTCATACCAAATTACATTAATATCCGTTTACCTTTTTTGACATGAAAATGTAAAAGATTTTTTGCAAAAACAATGCATTTTTCAGATATCAAGAAAAGTTATCTCTTGGACCTATAAAGTACCGTTTTTTATATAGTTTACGTTGTGAGTAAATTTCGTATCGTAGTCTCGTATGCTATTTTAATCTCTAAGATGCCTCCACACTAAATTGCATTCTTTCAGGTGCACTCTTTTAGGTGTTAAGACTTAACAGAGCAATACATTGTACTGAGGTAAAAATTATTTTCAATCTCTTTGATCCATAGTCTATATTGGTTGCGACTTTTTTATATAAGATTAAACTATTTTACATTAATATTTCATAGAAATCATGGATTTTCTAGGATAACAAGGCCTTTTACCGCTTGCTGTTTTCTCCAGAGGCTGGGATTTCGAAGCGACATTTAACGATCTAACATAACCAAGGAAACAACCCACACCAATTAACCCTGTAGTAATGACCTTGTAGTTGTAAAGCACGTTAAAATTGAAAAAAAAAAGAAAAAAGCCTTTTATCATCTGACGTACAAACTATCCTTAAACTAAAAATCAATGTCAATTTGTAACTCCTGACTCCTAAGCTTCTGACGAAAAACCAGTAAACACCTTTTCTTGTTTATCTAACAGAAAGCATAAAATGTTCCACCATTGAAACCTATTCCTTTGATCTTAAAGCTAATCCTTTGCATGCAATCCAATCCTAAGCTAATCCTACGCTTTTTAATCCTTGCTAAGTTTTTTAAGCTTATATGAAAGTTAATAGAATGCCTGTTCTTTATGTTGTTTTAAATAAGAGGTAGTTGTAAAAAACGATTAGATTTATAAGATCAAAACTAAGTCACTTAGTGGCGCAGGTAGTTGGTTAGATTTTCGACCTATATCTACACTGCCGGCCAAAAGTTTGAGACCAGTTGTAATATATTTATGCTATCACTTATTGTATTCAAAGTTTCGGTAATAAAATAAAAATTGTTGTCCATACATATTTTTCAATTACTGATGAACATCTAAAGAGACTTTTGTAGGTATGTTTCTCAGGTACAAATAGAATTAATGGGTTCTGTTTAAAAACATCCAAGACCGCAGGATGTCTGGCCAGTGGAAGGGTCATCATTATATTTAAAGTAGCTCCGTATTAATTGTTCTTTAATTCTATTCTTCTTTAATTTTGCACTGGCTATTCATTGTTATTATTTAGACTTTCTAAAACAGGTTATTTTAAATTTTTTTTTAAGTTATGTACCATTTTGTACGAATAATTTAATTTAGTCTTAACTTGGGGTTTCTATAGTTAAAACGTTTTAAAAATGGGAAAAGTACAAGAAATAAATATCGAAACTCGATCTGCCATTGTTACTTTACATAATGAAGGCAAATCCAAACGTGAAATTGCGTCTCAACTGAAACTTTCGAAGACTTGTATTCATCGCACAATTATTCGGTTTAAGGAAACGGGTAGTTTTCAAGATTTTCCACGTTCAGGAAGACCGAGAGCTACTACTTCTAGTGATGATCAGTTTATCGTTATTACCAGCAAAAGGAATAGACGCTTAACAGCACCAAAAATTCGTGCTGAAGTGAACAAATCTTTAAATAAACCAGTTTCGCTTACCACAGTGACAAGACGGTTGAGGAACGCTAAACTGTTTGGTCGTGTTGCCGTTCGGAAACCTTTACTAAGGCCGCAAAATAAGAAAAAAAAGATGCAGTGGGCCCTATTCCATCGAGATTGGACAGAAGATGATTTTAAAAAAGTTCTTTGGACTGATGAGTCAAAATTCCAAGTATTTGGCTCAAATCGACGAATTTACGTTCGGCGTAGCACCGAAGAAAAGATGTTACCAGATTGTGTAGTGCCAACTGTTAAGCACGGTGGTGGTTCAATAATGGACTGGGGTTGTTTCTCAGGCCATGGAATTGGAAATTTGGTTAAAATTGATGGAATTTTGAAGAAAGAGGAATATAAAACAATTCTCGAAAAAAATGCTGTACCATCAGGCTTAAGTTTAATTGGCAATGGGTTCATTTTCCAGCAAGATAACGATCCAAAGCATACTTCCAAGCTATGTAAAAATTATTTATTACAAAAAGAAGCAGAAGGAGTTTTAAAAATCATGCAATGGCCACCGCAAAGTCCGGATCTCAATCCAATCGAGCTTTTGTGGGACGAGCTTGATAGGAATGTCCGAGAGGAATGTCCCTCTTCACTTGCAGACTTGTGGAGACTACTACAAGAAAGCTGGAACAAAATTTCTCAAGAAACCATAAATAAATTAATAAGTAGAATGCCGAGGCTAGTAGAAAAAGTAATAAAGTGCAAGGGAGGATTTTTTGATGAAAAAACAGTTTGAGTAATTAGTTCATTTTTTTTATAGAATAATTTTTTATGTTTATTTTCTATACTAAGTATGTTTAAAGGTTATAACTATAATATTAATAAACATTTTTACTGTATTTGTCTTTGAATTTTTAAAAATATTTCCTTTTTTTGGCTTAAATCTATATGGTCTCAAACTTTTGGCCGGCAGTGTATATGTCAGTAGTTCTAAGATTGAATCCCAATGGAAACCCAACATTTTTCTTAGGTTTTCGGATCAGCATCCGCTAATAACATTAATTGATGTGACCTTAAAATTATTCTCAACATAACTAACAATAATCCTATTAAGATTTTAGTGAAAATGAATAGAAAAAAAAATAAATAAATATAAAAAAATATAAATATAAAAATATATAAATCGATAATATCGTTGAAAAATAATTTTTGATGGTTGGAGATAATTCTGAAAACTAATAAAAATAGCTAAAAAGAATTGGTCCCTAGAAGTAAAATTTTAACCGCTTTTTATGGAAACATGGAATAATTCAAGAGAAAAAAAATTTACCTTGAAAAACAAATTTACAAAAATTGACAAAACTGTGTGAGAAAACTAGACAACCACACAACCATTAAATATTAAAACAATAAATTTTGTCTACCCGAAGTTAACGTGGGGTATCTTAAATGAAAAAAATATTCTTCAAATACTATAAAGTTTACATACGATGAGAGAGAAGAGAGGAGAAAATAAATGGGAGAGCGAAGGCAGAGACTCTGACTTAGTAACAACTAACATAAACAACAAAAGCGAGATGGGTTTGAGAATATACTATTGTCAACTGATGAAGAAACAACTGTAACAAACCATAAAAATAATCAAAATTTATTTTTTTATTTTAAGATGGATATCTGCAACCTGTTACAATACAATAAGCAAATCTGATGTATGGGCACTGGGCAGCCTTTTTAAACCCACCCCTTAGCGGTGGTTTACGGTGATAGTTTTACTCACTGAGGGACAGTTTTAGGACTATTACGCGTTTTAGTCTGTTTAATTTGTCGCTATTGCAATTCTTTGAATCGCGCTACTTTCAATCAAGGAACAAATCAATTTTAATCAATCAACAAAATATGTTTTAAGATAAATACATCCCAAACGATTAAATTGTTTGCTTCTGATGGAATTTTAATTTCCATAATCCAAACATACATAAAGGTACATACAGTAAAAATATATTCGTTTAAACATTTAAAGCACATCTGCATTTACTTTTCATTTCTGCATTATGAAATATGACTCACGCATTCTCATTTACATTTCAAAACGAATATCGTACTCCATTAAGCATTTTTTTCCATCATGTCTGAATGGGATTTTTCAACGATTTCTCCGACAAAGTAATTATAATTCGATGACACTAATACTTTTCATTATAATTATGATATCCATCTTTGATACAATAGAAGAATTCCACGTAACTGACTGAATGTATTTTATCAGAAAAAACCTATCAGTGAGTAGATTTGCGCTTACAATAGATATAAATAAAGTGCAAAAACGTGATATCTATAGACACGATTGTTTCTGAAGTTGACTTTGCTAGGCAAAGAGATATCAGATACTATGATAATTTAACGTGAATATTTGAAATGTCATTGAATGCAAAATGAAGCCAACCTTAATAAGTGAAGGGATCATTTATGAATAATTCAGTGTGAAATGCAATTATATTACATATTTCAAGTGTTGACAATGAGTAATTCGTTTTCTGTTTCACTTATCGAACCACTTGTTTAATTATCGATCATCTCGTCAAATCAAATGATTGATATGAGTAATTATCATTAAATAAATTACTCTCATTATGAATTTTACAACTAAAATAATGGCGTTATTTCTCTCAAAATAATTTTTGCTCCCAAACTCAATGTGTGGGATTTTTATTACTTCCAAAAAAAGTTAGTCATTTCTCTAAACACATATTATAATTATTATAATGGCTGTGTAACTATTTTTGAACACTTGAAATGGGCATTTAAAAGCTCATAAACCATGTTTTATTGACCGCGTGGGATATGCCTAGACGAACATCTTTGAAAACTAAAACTTGGAAAATTAAATACGATAAGTATAAAGTTTTATGTTTTAATGAAACAACAAAACATGTAGTTAAAAGTATAAACTTTAGTGACTTATAATAATGATTTGTTTGAGTGAAAAAATGCCGCCGAGACGTTATTTATTTTTTTTTCAAACGGAAGAAAAAACGACTAAAGCGCGCGGTCTATTTGAAATAATTGAGGTGCAAAATAAAAATTTATCTCTCTTAAAACAGTTGAACTTGTATTATTTTTGTTCTTGAAATATTTTCAGTGGAAAAAATTCGATCAATGTTCTTTCTTATACGAACACGAGTCCTGCGAACTTCTAACAACTATTGATGGAAATAAAGGAAAATGTCACGACTCAAGTTCACTAAACACTAAGAGTATTTGCTCTTCACTCGATCTGTTTTTATATTTACAGACGTAGACGTGAAAATATGCGTGCGTAAATTCAATAGTAAAATTCCATGTAGTGTAAAAAAGGAACATGTTCATGTGGCGTTACGAACATCTTTGTGTCCTCGCCAACAATTTGTTGGCAATCGTACAATCAATTACGCTTCGTAAAATAGGTAATATTATGTCTAATGACTGTTAAATAAATATACAAATGAGACACATTTATCACATTTATATACGTTTATGATTCGTTCTCACGTTATAATTGCTTTTTTGTCACATTGTTATAGGCACGGTTTTTAATAGGCTTTTAAAAACGTGATTTTTACCGAGTTAAAACAACACTTTGTTTCAGAAAATTTAATCAGTATAAACAAACAAATTTTTCCCTGTTTTAAAGCTTTTTAGCTTTTTAAATTTTGAACTCATAACAATAGATTTTTATTATTTCAATAAGCATTTCTCTTAATTTTTACGACGTTTTTAATAGGAGATTTTAAGTGAAAAAACCACCAAACATTCAAAATGTGTTAAGTAACTAAAATTGTACAGTTTTCAAAACAACACTTGCTTTGAAAAATGAAGCATTTTCCTTCTTTTACTATTCCAAAATAAAGGAAGTTTTGTATTGCGTGAATAGGGTTGAAATTTTGATTTCGATTTTTTGCCGAAGATACAGGTTTTAAAGTCACCTTAGTCTGAAAAATTGGGCTTAAAAAATTAAGCGACATCGTATCAAAAGCTTGATCTGCGAGATTCACCAAACTTGAAATTTTACCTTCACCTTTCATCTAGTTGCGCCGCGAAGCTTTTGGTTGAATATAGCTAGCAAGAAGCTACACTTTTTTTTGACTGATTCTTTAATGTCGAGCCAACATTTCTGTCCTTAGCGACAACCGTTGTGATGATTATAGGCTAGCTTATAATATACCCTCAATGAGCTCCTAATGTTCTCGAGATCCATTGTCTTTTTGTTCAGGATCTTCTTTAGTTCGTTGGGGTTTATTAGTGTACTTAAAAAGAGGCACTCTCTAAATGCATGTATCACTGTTAGTTCACTTGCACACTTCGAACACTTTTTTGGGGTTATGTTTTCTAAGATTTGTTGATGAGAAAAAACCGTGTGTCCAATCCTTTATCTGATCCAGGTAATGATAAAACTTCCGAAAGCTACACTTTATTCTATGGGTTTTTGAGTTTTTCAATTTTTTAATATACGGCTTCAGCGATTTTATTACAACTTGATTTGATTATTAGACTCATTAATACCCGCAACCTTTTTTTTAAACTTTTTCCTTGGAAAATTCAAATAATGGGGGTTCTGAGGTAGAAAATAGGAGTTAAGTAGTATAAAATAAAATCATAACTCAAATTATGCTTAGTACTAGCGAAATCTATCGATGAAAACTAAGAAACATTTTACTAAGCTTTTTGCTACCTACAATTATCCACTATCATGTACTTGGTTTATGCTCTTTTAATTAACAGCGGAAATTCTGTGACGCGTCGCAGAAGATATTTTAAAAATTACGTTGTGATCCTAATTTCTGTTTTTTTTTTTTGGATTATTTAAGGTCGCATCAAATACAATTGGTGACTAAATTTCTGCAATTGTTTTAAATTAATTAGAGACCATTACCAAAACGATCGGTTTTCTAGATACTTTTATTCAGGCTGTTCATTTTGAGGTATTCTTTACTTCATTGAAACCTAAGCAACCTATAAATAAAAGGTTTGTTCCACTTGTCCATTTGATGATGTTCAAACACGTCCATCGAATGACAAAGAGCAAGACACATTGACCAAGAGACAAGAGTGTGTAAAAATCACAAAGCAATAACTTCCCCCTAATTTTAAACCAGTTTTGCGGTGTTTAAACACCTCCAAATCCGTGTCTAAGCAAGCTATTGTCACGAAAACGTACGATCATAGCTCGACTCTCAGCCTAATGCGGCCAAGCGGCTGAGGGCTGAAACATTTCTTCACTCACTCTTGTCTCTTAGTCAGTGGGCCTTGCTCTTTGTCTTACGTGGACGTGTTTAGCTTCAACGTCTGGAACAAACCTAAAGAAAATCATTTTTAAGGGTTGAAAATTTTAGCATACCTTTAAAGTTATACTATAAGACTGCATTACAATAGCTTTCCATTCTTGCAGCTCTTCTCGTGATACGATTTTTATCATGATGTAATAATCTAATTAATCTACATTAAAAATGATGCATTATGGTAATTTAATGTTGATTGTATTTAAGAGAAAACAATTATAAGAGTTGAAATTCACAAATTTTTAAGAAAAAATTGCAGATTTGAATAAAATAAATTTTAAATGAAAAAGCAAAAAATTACGTTTGGAAAGAAAACCTCAAGTTTGCAAAAATTACATAAGTGTAGTTTTAAGGAGTAATCTTGAGGGTGTTTTTCAACCACCATAATTTTTTTTAACAATAACATATCCTACAATTTAAAGGAAACACCTGGGATATTTCCCTTGTAAGTATAAAGACAGCCAAAAATACTACTAAAAAAAATTATTTTTTAAAGAAGTGCCTAAGGATTGTGAACAAAAAAAAGTTTATATTCAACATTCTATCTTTTATTTTTAAATTAATTTAATTTTAAATAATATCTCTCAGCTGTTTCCACTATTAGATTTATATATAAAGTATTTCAAATAACAAAGAAATTTTTATTGCAAAAAAAGCTTTTAAATTTAAAAAATGTACAAGAATAACATTCTCTTTGAAAAAATAAACATCGTAGTTGTGCGACTGAATGGAGAAAAAAATTACCAACATTTTCCACTGAATTTTTTTGATTATCAATGTGAATGTTAAATGACATAAACCAAGTGTCTCGTGTCATTTATTTACGAGTATTTACGTATCAGACTTGAATATACGCATTGAATTGATAAATATCTCTCTACTTACATATTGATAACGTAGTATAAGTTAATGAAAGATTTTTATGCAACAAAACGAATATTATCTTCGCTAAAGATCAAAAAATAATATAGCGAAATTGCAGGCAAATGTTCTCATTGCCTGAAGTTATGCTGCCGTTGAAAGGCTGAATTATAACTCGCACATAAAATAAAAAACAAATAATTACAAACATTTTTCTTGGGCAAAATTTATCCTCGGATCCGTTTAGATTTGAAAGATAGAATTGTTGTCGTTTTTCGTAAGGAGAAAATTGTCTAAATATTTATATTATTATTAAGTTTGTAATGGAAATGCGTATGTCAGGAACTAACGATTTTAAATGAAACACACTCGAGGTTTTTGCTGTATCTGGAATCTAGAAAATGTTCACGTATAAAAATAAGGCCGCCGCATATTTTAAGTTGGGCATATTTTCTAACTGAAAATTGCGCCATCAAATGTTTGCAATGTTGAAAAAGGGGTCACCTTGTATTACGCTTCCTCGAATATTTGTAATAATATTTAAATTTTGACGATTGAACTATCGACTTTCTTAGGTATTTAATAAACCATGTGGATTTACCAACGAAACACGAACAAATTGCATTTCACGTTGATGAAACTATTGTATTACATAAATAAAATTTTTAATAAGTTTAAATTTAAAAATAAACTTAAAAATAGAGTCGGTAAATAAATATTAAGGGTTTTATTAAATATTCATTTAATCGATTAAATTTCATTAACCTGTTTTAAACACAACTAAATATTTATAATTTCAAATTATACCTACTATTTGAATCTTAAGAAACAATGTTGGAAAATTTTATAAACATTTACTTAACCATTTTTAAAGAAAGTTGAAAATAAAAATAAAAACTTGGTTTTCCTAATTTTAATTGCGGTATTTTTTCTGTTAAAAATGGGTTACATTTTTCCTTTTATTTATATGTAGTATGTCTATATATGTTCTTCAAGATTAATGAATTGCTGAAATGCTGCTTTTCTCTTAAAATCATTAATTTACTTCTTGATATGCTTCAAAGTGTATCTATATATGTTTGAGTTGTTTGTTAACAACACGTATGCTCCCGATTGTAAATCTAAAACTTCTTTAATCCTTTGTTTGTTTGTGTTTTAAGTCACTTTAACACCTTTGTCATTTCATGACTGTCTAAAGCACAATTTCTGTAGGTACGTCATAAATCCTAAGTCATAGTTTTATAGGTTTTATACCTAGATTATACCTAGATTTGAGGGGGATCGAACCCAGCACCACTGACGTATCGAGAGGAGGTCAACTGACCAAACAACTACGCCATTAAGTGGTTTTTAATTCCTTATATTCTCTCTAATTTCCAAATTTTCTAACGCAATATATCTATACTAATATATAAAATTTGTTTGTTTGTTTGTTTGTTTGTTTGTTTGTTTGTTTGTTTGTTTGTTTGTTTGTTTGTTTGATTGGTTGAACGGGCTAATCTCAGGAACTACTGGTTCGAATTGAAAAATTCTTTTAATGCTGGATAGCCTAATTATTGGGGAAGGCTTTAGGCTATATAACATCACGCTACGACCAATAGGAGCAGAGTATCGATGGAAAATGTTGCAAAACTCAGGGAAATGTTTTCCTTTTGAGAGCGTTCGTGGCCTGCCCTGCGTAAACGATTAAAGTTACGCAAAAATCATGTAGAGCAAAATTGTTCCTCTTAAAAAGTTCTACAAAAAAGTCAGCGACGACATATGTCTATCTTTTACGGTTAGCCCACTATAACCTTTTTAATGGTTGTTAAGGTTGTTTCAAAAATAATTCATTATTTGCAAAATTGTTTTTAGAAAGATATTATTAACTCTTACCCAAATACATATGGTTTTTAATGAAATTTGGTATGATGATAAATGACAATCTGAGTCATTTAATAGAATACTTTTTATAACGGGAAAATGTCTAATTTACCCGGGAAATTGAAAAACGGTTTGGAGAAAAAAATTATGCAGAAACTCTATTTTTAGTTGAAATTGGATTTTGGTGATATTTAAGTATGATAAATATGCAAATCATTATCTAGAACACGTTTTATTTCGGAAAAATTTCTCATTTCATCGGGAAAATAGAAAAACTGGTTTAAAGAAAAATCATGCTGAAACTAAACATTTTTATCTGAGTAAATATATTTATAGTAATAACTCATAAGGTCCTCAAGGCAAAATCATATTTTTTTTTTCATACAGTCCAATTTTTATCCAGGAAAAATGTATGTTCCCGTAGGGTAGATACGTTTTTGTTTTTCACAGAACAAAAGAATACCATAATTTCTTGCAATATGGTGGTTTATGAGACAGTAAATGATATGGGCTACTTTTTATGTTAGAATATTGTACGGTTCCCGTAGGATAGACTAAAAATAGTATCCTTCAGGAACTCAGTATTTCAAAGGAGTTTTCTAAAAGTTCATGAATAAAAGTTTTAACGAATTTTCCTCAGGAAAGCTTGATCTCTTTTTTATCCAGGAAAAATGTTCTACTCCCGTGGGATAGATATGTTTTTGTTTTTCACAGAGTAAAAGATAGACATAATTTTTTGCAATATGATAGTTGAGGGATCAGATAATAATATAGATTATTTCTTATGCCAGAATAATGCACGGTGCTCAAAGGATAGCATGATAATTGTCTCCTGCGGAAACCGTGTGTTAAAAAAAGGTCGTGAAATAGATCTTTAAAGTTCGTGAAATAGCGTTTTAACACATTTTCTCTTTAGGATTAAAATAAAAATTACTATTTTCACTTGAAGATATGATTTTTTATTTAACATCCGAAAAATAATAAAAAATTTTGAAACGTTGAAATTTCTTTCATTGTTAATTTTCGAATACATATTTAGAATTTAGCGTGTTAAATTACATTTAAAAAATCAACAATTAAAATTTCAACTTTTCTTTTCAAAACTCCCCACTCTTTAAAATATGTTAGGCCTTCTAAGTGAGCGCTTGCGCTTTTCCTTCTCAATATTTGTGTCCATCTAATTTTTTTTCAGGAGTCAGTACTGAGCTGATTCATAGATCGTTAGACATTCAGGCATTCAGCTCCTTGCAATATATTATATCAGATACAGAAGTACAAGTTTAAAATATATTATTTGTTACAACGGTTACAGGCGTTGCAATAATCAAATAACATTTCAATTTTTTTTACGTTACTCTTTGTTTAACTTTCATATATTCTTTTTTCTTCATTATATTTTAAGTTTACATACGTAAATTTTATCAATAAAACACCCCAGTAGTGTTATGCAGCGTTCCTTTATTATTCCCGTTCCCGTGACATTTTCTACTATAGTTCCACTCTTACTGATCATAGTGTGATGTACCTAAAATAGCTCATGAGTCATGTTATACTTTTAACGTTACAGACATACAATGTTTTTCTTGGTTTCGTCCGCGTGGTTTTAAATTAGCATTATAGGTACCAAATTTTATCTCTTCAATGGTTCTTAAGTGATTTGTGGATAAAACAAAGAAAGTTTCAACTCCTTTAGAATTGTGCCATAGGTTCCCCACTCTTAACCTTCTCTCACCCTTATGTGACGCAGACGGAGTTGCGTGGGTCAGCTAGTACTTGAATCAAATCACAATACAATGCTCTACTTATAAAGCTCAATATGAGATCAGCCTTTACATTAAAGGTCGATTCACACTATACGGGAAGAGCAAGGCAAAGATTGGGAAAGGCTCGGTTTTGATCGATTTAATGTAAAAGACCGTAAAGGATCGTTCATGTTGAGTGTGAACAAAAGAATTACTTTTACATTAAATCGATCAAAACCGAGCCTTCCCCAATCCTTGTCCTGCCTTGCTCTGCCCGTATAGTGTGAATCGTCCTTAATTGCATATCTACTGTTTTTAAATACTTATTTATTGCAATGGTAGTCAGTATTTGATTTATAAAAGGTATATATATTCTGCATACCCATAAATACCATTTGATGTGTAGTTACTACTATGAAAGCTAAAGGGGTAAGGAGAATTTTTTCCGTGTGCGTAGAAATGTCCGTCAAAAGGCGTTAAATTAGAGTGGCACTACAGCCGCAAAAAGGGTTAGTTTTAAGGCTAATTTTAAAGAAAGCAACAAAAACTACTAGAGTAGGATAGAATAAGAATTTAGAAATGATAGAAACTGGAGTAGTATAGACTCCGTTAACAATTACTAAATTCGTATAGTACTCTCTTATTATTGTAGTGCCATTCTGGAGGATTTCGGAACAGTTATTTAAGACTTACAGATGGACATTTTTGCAACTGTTCTACTATAAGAGAGAGTTATCCTAAGCTCTACTTTCCATAGTTAATACATATGTATACAGTATTTTGGATTTTCTTAGAAAATAATTTTAGCAGGAGGTACTAAAACAATATTTATTTTCATAGGGGTAAGTTTTCAAACACTTTATACATAGATAAACTACTTGACTTATTTTTCAAGCTGCTTGACTTAAACTTAGCTTAAAATCAAGTTTAACGTTAAAATGTAAATATCAAGTCAAGGAAAGCACTGACTTTGCACGTTATTTCATTTCAACATTCAAATTTCAAGCTTAATTCAGTCCACAAAAAGTCAAGTTATTTTCCTTGATGAATTCCTAACTACATTTTTTTGCCTTGTTATAGTGCTTTAACTGCTAATGGTTATTAGCACTTTTATGATTTATTTTGTTAGAGTAATTTAATTTTTAAATTTTGTTGGGAAGGTTAATTTTTCTGAGGTAGGTGATTGTATTGTTTCACGATTTTGGCTCCTTTAACGCCTTTTAGGTGGAGTAAGCCATACCTTTGCGCTCTTGTTATTTACATTAGTTAAGAGTTTAGCAAGGTTCTAAGTTGAAATACTAAATCTGCTGTATTTGAAATAAAATTAGACTACTTTCAAAACAAATAGCTTTTATACGTAGTATCTACTAGAATATAAAAAGAAAAATTAATTTTGGGGTTTAAAATAATTATAAACTAAACAAAAGTTTAGTACTTTAGGCCCTTAAGTAGACGAATTGTTAGGTAATGAAAGGTGTTTGACATTGTGAACACTGTACACAACGCTATTATAATACCTGTAAATAAATACCTAATACAAAATGTAACTCTTCTAACCCACACTTAGATTTCTAATTAAATTCATCTATAAGTAATTGGACAAAAGACTAAATTCAAAACTATTGTAAGAACTACCCTTTCAACTATGTAATATAACACATTGAGATTTGTGGATATAAAATAATTTTTACTTTTAATAAAATTGGCATTAATTTTTTCCACAAATCAACATCACGAAAACGTTTTCGGAAGTTTATATGCGTCTGATCCCGCCGAAGGGACTTAATAAGGGCACAAAACTTATCTTCAGCGAAGACGCAAAAAATTCGAATCGGCCGTGACTAAGTAGGTAGATATTTATACTTTCATACAGATTGTACCGATTTTAGGGTCTATTATTTTACTGTTTTTTCTCTTTTGGTTCATTTAATGGAAAGAATTAAACTAAAGAATGTCTTATGATTGATTTTAGGTCAAAACATTAAATTGATTATGTCGCAGAAGAGTTATATGGCCGCTAAAAATAAATGAAATTTTTCTAGATATGTAAAAAAACTGGCAGCTCAAAAAAGCTTTCTGAGTAAATAAGGCGATTGGTTCAAATCGTTTTAATTATTCATATGAGGCTGTTAAAAATGGCAAGGCATTGCAATTCGTGTGTGAATTTGAATAATATATAAACGAAAAACGGAAAATCTCTGACAAAACAAATGATGTTGAAAACAAGCAATTCGTTAATTTAATACGTTCAGTTGTTAGGGGGTGGTCTTGCTGCATTAGTGGGGTATATATCGAGAGCCTTTCACATTTTATTCGATTTTCTTGAAATGAATGTGGCTGAGCAAAAGAAAAGGTATGTGTGCCGTACGTGTGTGAGTGTATTTATATATTATTCATTGGCTTAGTTTTATGCGGAAAAGAGAATGATTTATTTTTATTTGATGCGCGGGCTTATTTGAATAATGGTATTTTGAGAATGAATTTATTCTGATACGCGATTCACATTTGCATATGGGAAATAGAGATTTCATTGTTTTTGTTTGATTCGAAAAAGAATATTTTTAACATAGGATTATTTGCAATCGCGTGCGGCCATATGTAATATGCTGAAATTTCTAATAATATTTTTACAGTAAAATATTCTTATCGGCGTTATTAGATTTTTAATATGCTAATAAAGATGCATTCAGCAATGTTTTTCTTTGACGCAGCCAATATAAAATATCTGTGTACCACTCGTTCAAGTGCAGTGCAATTTTATTTGCACATTATCCGATTCCAAATTAAACGTAAATGTTTTCATTGCTTAAATATACAAAACATACTTTTTAGCAAATATAAAAGTTTAGCTCGTGAATTGCAGCGTTATACTTAAATTGAAATACGTTATGTTATTTAAATTTATACACAAGACATCCTATCCAGTTAAATACTACAAAAATGAAATTATAGAAAAAATCTTTAATTTATTAAAACATCTTTCCAATCTTATTCCAGTTTTTTTAATGTTGAATGATAATATAAGATTGTGATATCTTATTATAAAGCCTTTGTTTACAATGCTACAAGATTTATCGTATGTTTATTATTGTTACTATTACTTATACTGTAAGATTTTCTTAACAGCTCTGCTAATTTACTTTTTGTGAAGTTGTATGTGTCGTATATAAACGGCGCATATAAACACCCTGCGTTAAGACTAGTGGCGACCCCATGGTGAATTTGCGTGAAGTTTTGAAAGGAGTAATTTCCCAGTGATCTAACATATAATTTTTAATTTTACTGACTTCTTCAAAAATGAATTTATTAAATATTTCGATATTATAATATAATGATAGTTTTTGATTTTCAAAAAACAATTCCATAAGATTAACGTCCGTCCTCTGACTAAAAGAGGAAGAATGTATGATAAAGTGGATGTTACATTTGTTTGTATGCTATGTTTAACTATAATCATTAGCTAATACTTTTCAAAAACATTGAATTCAATAATTCATGTTTGTACCCAAAAAACAAGCCTGTCGTAAGCCCTAGTTAGATTGAGTTAGCGACCTTAAAAGTTTTTTTTTAATGCACATTTATCCAGAAATATAAATTTAAATCAATTACTATGTAACTTCTAATATTAATTTTAACTTTCTTATAAGTTCTATATTAGTTTGAAGTTGAACTTAAGTTTTTGTCAAATTATTATTTTTAGTTTTCCATTATTCAACCTGCTTCACATGTCCACTATCTAAAAAATTCTTCCTTTTTTTGGATCTTATAAAAATAATTGTAATCGGCTTATTCAATAAAATGCTTTTTTGGGAGAGTAACTAGGTTAGGTTGTGAAGGTTAGGTGGCGCTAAGAATTGACGACGGTTTCTGATAAAACAAGTCCAAAGAAAACCGAAATAACGAGTGGTAATTTGCGAGTTTTCGTTTCGTTTTCGATTAAATCCGGATTTTCTTATAGGAAATGATTTTCATAAATCTGTCAATTAATACGTAACTATGGGAACTGTCATGTATTTTAAGTTAATTCATAAAAATTAATCTAATAATTTCCTACGACAAATACCAAGAGGGCCCAGGGGGTCCGTCTGGCGAGGGTTTGGGGGTGGAGCTCCCAACAAAAAAAATTGTAGTCACTGTTCGTTTACCCGGTTTTTCATTATTTGACTGAATGTGCACTTCCTGACACTGCGAAGTTTTACACCTAATTACATGTTTTAACATAAAAATTATGCTGCAAATACGATTTGTAGTTATTTCTATGAAATCTATGAGTTTTTAGTATTCGCGAAAAAGCTTTATGAATACAGATATTGTATTATTAAAGCATTTTAAATTTATAGAGTATTTTTAAAAACTATAGTCATCTTTAAAATTCGTGGTGTCTAAGCATTGTTTATTTTGTCAATTATATGTTCTAAATTACTTGAGTTCAAGCTCGAATTGCAATAGTTAGAACTTCACTAATTTTATGGTGTTTTCTGTGTTTTATTCCTGAATTTTTTTATTATTTGTAATTTTATAAATATGTGTCTTTTGAATTGAAACGTCTAGTATCAAAGGTATCAAATTAATTTTATTTTAGCTGACCTTGCAGTGACCACGGTTTTTTGCGGAGTTGAAAAGTAAGTCAGAATTGGTCGTTTTGATACTAGTACTACTAGTACTTTGATACTACTCAATGGAGATTTAAAATTGAAAATGTGTTCGCAAATAAAAAATGTAAAGTTGTTATAATAAAATTAAACATTATACGTTAGAAATTTTTAATATGTGCTAGATTACACATAAAACAACTTAAAAAAAATTAAATTAGCGTAGCTGTTGAGAAAACTTTAAAATATTTGTTCTAGTACCTAATAGTATCTAACAATAATAAGCATACAACAGCTCTTATAGGTTTTCAAAACAACAGCTTTGTAATAATTTTTAAAAATCTACCATTTTATGGTAGTTAAGAAAGTTAAGAAAGATACGATTAAATAGAAGAGTTAACTACTATTATAACTACAATCAAATCAATCAAGATGTTAACCCTAAATGAATGTGAAGAAATATTAATTTCGCTGACTTGGGACTTAAATTATTTTATTAGAAAAAAAATTTAACAATTAAATTTACAAAGCAAAATACATACCTATGAAAAATATAAACCTAAGTAAAAAA
Source organism: Sisyra nigra (assembly GCA_958496155.1). NCBI lineage: Eukaryota > Metazoa > Arthropoda > Insecta > Neuroptera > Sisyridae > Sisyra > Sisyra nigra. Next base: position 38,720,083 of record OY292316.1, read on the forward strand.
TAAATGTAAGACCAAACCGAAAGAAATCTAAACCATTACCTATATGTATCCTCATTCTCCAGATACGTATTTCGAATGCCTTGCAATTGTCATTACTACAATCAAATTGTTAACTCCCAAAGAATGTTCTAAGCGTTCGAATAGTAAAAAATTCTAGACCATATAAATTATTATAAATTTTTTCTTCTAAATCTTACAAAACTGGTAACGTTTTATTATAAATCTTTTATGTTTCAAAAATAATTTATAAATAATATTATTAAAATATGTATTTAGAATCCAAACACAACATTAAAATAACATAGATAACAAAAATCTTCAAAACAATTTAAAATTATAATTTGATGCGTTGAATTTTATTTAAGGATATTTAAATGTCCTATACCTTTTTCGAAATGTTTAAAAACAATATTTTTGTTTCCTCAACAAACTTCTTTATGCTCAATTACAAGACCTTTTTCTTACTTTTTTTAATAAGACTGTGCACTGTTGAGAATAAAAAATGTAGAACGTAACTTAATTTATAAAAGCATAACTTCACCATGTTATTAAATTCAAATTTACCAAAACGCCTCGAGGGGCGAATAAAAAAATTAGGTTTGTACTGTTGTAATCTTGTGCTAAAAGAATGCTATAAATAATGTTGACAGAAGGTTGATTGCCGAGCGTCAATGTTTAAGACCTCTAGAAAAAAATTCAATCAATAATTTCAAATAAATCAAGCCGATATTAATTAACCGAGCTACTTTTATCTTATCTATTAAATTAAAAAAGCGGAAATCATTGTAAGATTTTTCGAATATTTCAATATATTTCGTAGCCGTAATGAATTTACAAATTTGGTGAAAAAAGTCGTTTACTTTAAAGTGTTTTAAACAAACAGAATATTTCGAGATTAAAAAATCAATTTCAACCAATTCGACGCACATACTCCTTTATTCTAATAATCTATCAATGACTTGCTTATTCGGTGTTTTTTTTCTTTTGATATCTCTCACAATTACTTGCACGTTTTCAAATTTTTACATAAAGTTCAAGGATGTTCTTGTACGTGACACCCTTGATTTTTTTGATGCACCTAATTACACGAGAAAAATTCAAACCGCATCATCTGAAATCTCGTTTTAAATTTTAATAACAAATTCAGTGTATTAAAAAGTCAAGAAAAAATTCCTCATAAAATCGAAAGTTTATTGCGGATTCCCGCAATAACATCTACGATCTGCATTCGAACTTCTAGAATTCCAATTAATGAAGTAGTAAAAACTTTTAATGTATAAACTTCAATTAAAGTCACAACTTTAATATTACGTAAAATGTTTACAATATACATGGGGTTATAATTAAATAGAACGGATTGTATTATTGTAGAAATGGTAGCCGCAAAGTGAACGATAGGCACTGGTGTCGTTCGCTTATAAACCGCTAAAATAAACCTTTTCGAAGTGCTTAGAAATCCTCTGGTTACAATTATTTGGTTTGGGAGCAATTTACCCGATTTGGTTCCATAAACAAGCATTAATACATCGAAATAAATACCAAAATAGATTGAACTAAGTTGAAAGTCTAAAAAAAGAGATTTTCACTAAAAATAATCAATATTTTTTATTGAACGCAGCAGAGGAAAAATAAATACATTTTAGAATGTTCAAATGTTATGTTAAATTACGTTACGTTATGCTCAATGTGGCTCATTGCAATATCATAATTACAATATATGCCAAAACGAAAATACTTGTATCAAACATTGAATACTATGATCCACCATGACATAAAAATATGATATCTGATGTTGCGACATTTATGTTGGTATCTATTTAAGAATAGAACTGAATATATTGTTACATAGTGCATGTTGAAAAACAATACTTTGGTTTTTGCTGACATAAAAATCATTTATCTTGCAAGGAGCTCTCCATGAACTATGTATGTAACGGTATTTTTTTTATATTTTTTAATCCATTCTCCTTCTATGTAACATTATGTAGATATTAAATAACCTCTTCCCTTTGTCATCAGTATTTGGTGTTACCTACATAACTTCTAAATCAATAAAATATTCAATTTATCAAAATTAGGATGACATCTCTTTTTGACTGAGTGAATGTTTCAAGCTGTTATTTAATATAAGTTAATGAAAAATAAAATAGTAAAAATATAATTTTAACTATATTGCTTTGTTAACACAAGTGCCGGGTGGTATTATTCGAGCGTAACAAACGATATAATTATCATTAGAATCCAGATTCTCATATAGTAAAAATGATATAAAAATTGATTTTGTGTTTGCAACAAAGTTTTTTTTTGTTCTTGTTGTTTGACACTTATAAGCCGCTGTTAATAATGCTGATGAGAGTAATGTCTTATAATAAATGAAGGTTTATCATGTATCCTTGAGCGTTGTATTGAAAAAAAATTTTTTAAATTATTTCTTGCGGGAGCCTTCTCTTAAGTATTCTCTGGGTTCTGCATTAACCCAAGTTTAATTCGACAGCATTTGAGCAGAGGGAGATGTTTTGCAAAAAATTCTTCTGGCTAAACTTCTTGTGTGCTCTTTTATGCTTATCATGCTTTGTTCAATATGGATTTGGGAGTTCCGTATGTACCATGGTGCTTTAAAAATAATGCACAGCACCTTGTTTTGGAATATTTGTAGTCTCTTAGAATTCCTCTCGGAAGTGTTGAACCAAACAGAATAGCCATAAGTTAATACAGTGGTACTTTGAGATACGAATGCCCTAACATATGAATTTTTTGCAATACAACATGAAAATTCTAAAATTTATACCTCGACATACAACGAAAAATTTGAGATACGAATTTGCGATGTGCGATTTTATTGAGTGGATGAACATAGTTTTTGGGCCGTCAGTAAAAAAATACTTAATCGATAATGGTCTACCGCTTAAGTGTGTCCTTCTGTTGGATAATGCTTCCGCTCATCCTCCGGCCTTAACGATGACCTTTTAGATGAATATAAACTTATTAAAATTGTCTATTTGCCACCCAATACAACGTCTACCCTTCAGCTCATGGATCAACATGTTATCTCCAATTTTAAGAAATTTTTTACGAAGCATCTTTTCAAGCGTTGCTTCGAAGTTACCAAAAATACGTAGTAAATAAAATAAAAAATATGATGTGTGTTATTGCTCGTTTATTTATATACAAATTGTGTATATAATATGTAATTTAATTGTGTTAATTGGGATAGTTTCATATAGCTAGAACGCCTTAATATATATATTATTTTAAATGGAAAAAACTGCTTTGAGATACGATTTTTTTGCCTTACTACGATGATCACAAAACGAATTTAATTCGTATCCAAAGGTACCACTGTATGAGTCTGATCATAGCTTTGTAAATCATAAGAGAGCACTCTCTGCGAAGGCTTGATAAAGTATTATTTGGAAACTAAAACCATTAAAATCGCTTATTTTACAACTGTTTCAAATTTTAACTAAGAACAATTAAAATTTTGTTTTTATTCGTTGGCGTTTGTTTGCGGTAGAACTGGTAATATAATTCAGCATATTTCGATTATAAGAAACAAAGTTTTCGACTTTCAATGAGAATGCTTACAAAATTTATTGTGTCGTTACTTATAAATAGTTGTTCACCGTACTGCGCTGAATCCGCTAAAGTCTTTTGAAATCAGAAGCACCGACACAATATAAAAATTGTCTATATTTTTTTATTCTATGATAAAATTAACCTTCAGAGCGTTTCACTAAGGGCTTACAACGTTTGAAATGTTTAAAAACATTTAAAGTGTTGTGCGTCTTTAGTGGAATGCATCTTTGGTAAACGATTTTTATGACTATGTAAATACGAACTCTTACCCTCTACCCTAAAACATCCTTTATTTGAATTTTCCTTGGAAGAAGTTTCAAATAAAAGTTGTTGGCATTGATGAGTCTAATAACTATATAAACATGACTAAAGAAAATCATTCGAGCTGTTTTCGGAAAAACTCCAAACCCCATAGAGTAAAATTGGACTTCCTGACAATCGATTTCAATCAAATTAAGCTTTGCGGTACTACTGTAGATATAATATGGAAGAAAGATTCCAAGTTTGGTGAAATGTGGAAGCTTTCGATATGATATAAAAACGCGAATTCAAAATTTAACAAAACTTCGACCTGATTACAATACTTCCTTTACTATATAGTAGTAATAAGAAAGCAATATATATGAATATGATATTTGCGTAACGAAACCTTAAATTGCATTTCCCTTTCCCCTTTTTAAGCTAACCTAACATAAGAACATATTTTTCTCCTCAAAATAAATGGCTTAAAAACAAATGGGTTTTAACTAGCCCAAAAATAACTCCAGCATTTTGAAGAACATACATTTTTAATTTTATTTGATCGTCTAAAAATTGAAAAACGGTCTTATAACCTAAAGAAATTTCACTTCTTGTGCATGTTTACTAACGTACACATCCGTTTTTTAGAATTTTCCATGTCCCAATAAGATCTGAGTTAATACTATAACTTAATACCATTTAAATTTTTTACTATTTTTGTAATAAAAATTCATAAGAGTACTTATGCTTTGAAAACTTTACTTTCCAATAAATTGTTTTTGTTCTGTATTAAATTTGATATTATTGGCTATGTTGTCTTGGAGCTACAAATACAAAATTCGCAATTAAAATCAATTTAGGCTTTGATAAGAAAATAGTTTCATTAAATTAATTAAGCTTCGAATCTAAAATTCAAAACGTGGAAAACTTATCAGTTTATATTCGAAAACAATAGAGAACAATACAAAACATGGCTGTATGAACGAATGAATTAATTAATATATAAATTTAATTTTCAATTACGTTAAATGAAATACTCATAGAGGGAGGCTTTCTTTCCGTTAGTATTTTGATTAAATTAAATGTAATATATTCCTCATCTTGTCCCAACTAGAAACGAGTGCTTGAAATGTTTGATGAATGTCTATGCGACGAATCATTGATATTGTGTATAAATTTTGAGTCATACGTGCATATTTCTAACAATGTTGATTATTTAACCCTTCAAAGCGAATGTTTGCTTATAACTTAACCCTTCATGTCGCTGCGAACTAATCAATGACAGGCATATTCGTATATACTCGTCTATGCTTGTGTTACTTCTATATTGTCGTAATTTTTTTTAAATATATATAAATTGATATTGCTGTTTATATATTAAAATAATTTTCATACGTTGATGAACAATTTTATGTATTCAACTTTCGTTTAAGTGGCCACTTGGCTTTTACAAAATTTGTTTTGTTGATATATTTTCATTATAAATTCATTTTTCAAACTGCTTTCAAATGCATTTCAAGTATGATTAAAATCCTTTGATCTAAACGTTTTCATTTATTTATTGAAAACATTCAACAAAGCTTTAAATCATAGCGCTGTTCTATGTAAATAATATGGGATTTTACCAATAAAATTTTTTATCTAACCACAAGCAAATTGAATTTTCTTTTTTGATTAATAAACACAACATATTATTGAAAAATAGGGAAAACTCATCAAAATACGAGTGTATCTAAATTTCATGAATAATTTACTGAACTAAAATTCGCTATACTTTATTTTGATAACTATAATAAACTATATTGAACTTTCGCCTCAACAATGATTAGTTTACACTAAAAATCTAAACTCTCAAGTTAAGCTACATTCAATGAAGTTGTGTTAGTAGGTATCTAAGTACTTGAATTTACATTTTTAAGTATTAAATTGGACCCAGATCCTGATGCCCAATTAAAGGAGGAAAAAAAAGTGATACACAACATGTAGTCAAATCTTTCGAAATTGAAAAGGGCATGTTCTTATATACATAGTTGTTCAAGTTGTTCAATATAGGTTTATAGGCGAATTTAGGTTCCATGCTTTCCTAGGCCACTCGTTTTCCATATAACAGTGATTTTAAAAATTAATTATCGAAATAAATAGTTATGAACTTTCATTTATTTAATATCGTTTTAAATATACCTCTCTTCGTTGGTTTACATATACAGTGTATAAAATGAAACTAAAGAAACCTGGTAATTTATTGGGTTATAAAGAGTTTTCATTAAATGATTGGAAACAGTGATGAGGACTAGTAAGAAAGCACATGCCAGGCAATTATAACTAACAAATGTTTAAGAATCCTATTGTGTGTACGAAATATTTACGACTGTACATTAGTATTGTGTTTGAAACTAGCTGATATTAATATTTATCGAAGCCTAAGAAATGACGTATTGTTTCACTTCTGTGAGTAATTATTACCTAATCTGAGGCATTTAAATAAATGGTTACAAATGTAAGCTGTACAAAGCTTACCCAGCAATGTCGATGTTTTAAGGAGTTTTTTGTTAAATAGATGTTCGTTCTATAGAATTTACACTGATACTTTTTTTCAATATAAGTAAGTCATTAAAATTTAACTGAAAAATGTCTCATTAGTACAAAACGAATCCAAATCTATTTTTAAGTTATGTTTATTTAAGTTATGTTTATATTTTTGTAAATTTACCATGTTATTTCAAAGTTTTGTCACCATTTTAATTGTGCCACCCAAGGCCCGGGCCTCACATGCCTAAATGATCCAGCCCTGCCAATTTAACTAAACCAATATTTACAGATTTTAAAGAAAATTAACGGAAAAATCAATACTACTGTCCAAAAAGTTCTAAATTTTTAAAAGTTTGGAATAATTCTGAACCGAGATATAACTATAAGAAACAGTTTTTCAGAGGTTAAATTTTAACTTATGAAAAGATTATCATATTCGACAAAAAACATAATCACTGTGAAAAAACAAATTTACAGAATTTGATGAAAATGACAACATTATTGAACAATGTATTTTCTGTCAGAGTATATCATGGTGTATGTTTAATAAATAAAATATTCTTCAAATTCTATAAAGTTCACAGACAAGAGAGAAAAGAGTATAAAACGGGAGGGAGAAAAAGGAGTGGATTCTGATGCAGAATCAAAATGCAAACATTTTTATAAAGCAGCAACAGCCGCACTTTGTGTCACACATTTTTTTTTTACTTTTGATTAATGCTCCCGTTTTTTAAAGTTATTTAAACATTGAAAGTTTATACTAGGGGTAAAGGCTCGAAATTACAATCCACATAACGTTTCTTCTTATTCGATTTATGTATTTGATTGTACCTTATTATAACTAGTAATATTTTAAAGTTTCGAGGTTCTTGTGGCGATTAGAGTGATACCATTCCAAATCTTCTATATATAAATTCTTCCTACAGTAAGTGGCACCAAAAAGCGGTTAATTACATTCCATCAGAACCAAGATTTTAGCAAGTTGCTTAAATATTTTCCCACATAAAACTTTTAATTTATTATGAGATTCATTGATTGATCAATGACTCTTATAACTAAACATCCATTGTCATAAAAAACATGGTCGATGGGCAGATTTTTAACTAACAATAAGTTGGGCATCGGGAAAGGCAAAAATACCAATCATAAAATTCCATCAGATACAAACAGATGAAGTAAATATAAGCGTAGTAAAAGTATAACATTCTTTGTTTTAATAACTAATTCATTTACTTAATTATAATATCATTTATTTATTCAAGATAAAATATTCGTTCGCTTATAATTTTACTCAATAGTTGTACTTATATAATCACAAATATCTCCTTGTCACGTTATTTGTAGACATTGCTGTTTTTTAACTTTAAATATTTTATTTTGCCCCGAAACTGTAACTATTGACGAAACATCTCAAATTGAATTTGAAGCTAGTTACAGAAATTGAATTTTAACTTTGAACAATTCACTTTGAAATTGCGATCAGATAAAGTTCGATTTTGAAAGTTTAACTTAAAGGTTTTAAATCGATACGTAAGACCTATTAAGTTAAGAACCTGTCTAATCTGATCGATTACTTTTCATTAAAACTAGGGGTGGTTAATTCAGTTAAGTTTTCACGTTCATACTGACTTTTAAAAAAATACAAACTATACAAAAATATTTTAAGCAATTATCAGGTAAATAGACCACTGTTTTTTATTTTAACAATTTATTTTCTTTTTACACGTTTCGTCGGTGTTATTCCGACTTCATCAGGTATCTTGAAAAGTCTGTTAAAATTGTTATACCCTATTTTATTACGAAACAGTTATTTTATTATTCACTAATTTTATATGTCTAAATTATGGTTAAACGTTTTAATAAATATAATAAAAATATAATTTGAATATAAATTTAACAATACAAAATTTCAGGTGTCAAATATTAATAATAAAAATAATACAAAAATAATTCTTACTAACTTTCATTTAATAAATGCAAAATTTAACATTTTAAATATCTTCTAGTGTTCGATTGATTTCTAAAATGAAATTTTATTGAAGAATAACTTATTGTTGTATTGAAGTGCATATAGCTAACTAAAATGCATATCTTGCAGCTAATGAAGCACTTCACGAATGATTATATTTTCGAGTTGTCTATTATTCTTATATTACAGCTCAAGATAGGCACACAAACGCTTTTATATATAACTACCTACTACAATACAATTCCGAGTTTCTCATTAATATATGTTCGCATTATCTCGACATCGTGTAGATCACTTAATACCTTCTGCCTAGTAGGTAAATAGGTACCTACTACATTTGCGAGGTACCAACAATATGTTATGAATAATTGTGTTTTTGATGACACTTGACAATGGGAAAACACTTTAATTCATCACTTCACTGTTTATTATTGTGTAAGCATGTGTCTCGCTGAAGGGTAGGTCTTGTACCTCTTTTGTTTATTGTTTCTGGATCATTAATGTGAAACAACAACAAACATCCACGTTGCATAAATTTAATGTGCGTACGACCAGCGGGGATGATTGATCCGCAGCTTTATAGTTCCTGTTTGATTAGTCAAGAGTAAATATTAAGATTATCTCAAAATTCATTTTTAAATGAGTTCTTATCAACATTGCATTTGAAGAATAATACAATGGGGATTATCTTAAACAAACTATTCATATTAAAAAAAAGGAAAAAATAAAGTTTCGAGACAAAAACTTAACGTGATGCTATTAATAAAGACTTTTTCTATAATCAGTTTGATATAATATTTTTAAAAGTATTTGTCAACGTTTTCTTACTGTCAAAAAAATGAGGTTTTTTCTCGAATTTCATAAGAAAATCTTTTTTTCTCTAGTCTTTTCATGTTTGTCTCGTTTTTTGATGCACATTCATCAAATTAAGGGACATAAAGAGTAAATGATTTCAATACTTTATGCTTGAATGGCGTTGAAATGTCCATTATTATTCATGGAAGGAAGACGGCCTATTCATATCAGTCGTTAGATGAAAGGCAATGGCCAAACTGCCATGTCGCTTTTTTAATGGAATATAGACGTCTGAGCCTCCGGGTGATTACATCCGATATTTTACAGTAGACCAAACGAGATAAAGTGAACGATTGAACGTTTCAAAAGCAGCTCAAAGATTCTTGGATGGATTTTCAATTTCTTCATTCATAAAGTAACGCGAGACGAATTGTATTCAAGTTATAAATTCCTCGAGATTTTTTCGATGGAAATTTTTTTTGGCTAGAAAATTTATTTATTGGAAATATGTCATTGGAAGAAATTTCGATTTGTATATTTTTTTTCAGTTTGGTCCACTCTGGTTAGGATGTAATGATTTTAAACGCACCTTACTCTTAATTCGTTCGAAGCCTCACGGCTCCAAAACTTGTACACATATACTTAATGCATTTCACAAACCACAATTCGAACCATACTCCTTAATTTTACGGTTATACCTGATACCTCTTGTATTTTAATTAAAATACCTCCATATATCCACCTTATGTATATGAACATAAACACACAAACATTTTCATTTTTAGAAAAAAAAAAAAGACCAAACAAAATTCTATAGTAAGCAAATAGTGACATTCAATTTTAAATGGAAGCAAAGTGAAAATATTTATGCAGTAATATGATTTTGAGAAAGTTTATGAAAATAGTATTGTAATACCATTGCATTTTGGAATACGATTGTGGCACGTTTGAGTGTTTCTCTGCTTCCTGAAGGCGAAACGGCTGGCAGGATAAAGGACACTAATCTGATTGGTTTGGTCTCCAAGTCTGGCTTTAAAGAGATCAAGTCCATGCCAATATGCATAATATAATACCAACTATACGAAATGGTGTTTGAAAGTAATATTATTCTAATATCTATTATATATTCGATAACCTATAAATGCTATTCGACTTTGCGCACAGTTGCTGGTTATTTCGTCCCTGTATGCTATCAATCTTTATGATATGTTTAGATCTGCTTCGATGAAACTATTAAAATGGTAAAACATTGTTTAATTTCATCACAAAATTTATGTATAAAAATCGTATTTTAACTTTTAAAAAGTGGGTGCGTGTACTTATGAACGCGCGTGAGAAGTTATACTTCTTTAGCATAATTTAAATTAGTTTTTATTAATTGCATACAAATAATTAATTAAAATTTAGAGAATAATATTTTAATTTATATCAATAAATAATACATACGGATAGATAACCTCAATTATATTGAAGCACTTGAAAAAGTATATAAACACAATTTTTTTCACTATTACTTACGTATAGTAAATAGTATTAATCAAAATATTCAATTTAAATCACTACTGAATAATTTATTCGTTGAGCGGACACTTTTCTGATAGGTGCGGATCTTTTAAAATTTAGTACGGCGCGTTGAACAGAGATGACGGGGCAATGTCCAAAATGCATTTGAGCATTACGGACTTGCACTGTGATGATAAAATAGACCGATACTAACGCCTCTAAGAACAATATGCCGTACTAATAGCATAAACGGAATCTGATGTTTAACACGTTTTTTCCGAGTCACCGTTTGTGCAGTAAATTTGTATTTTTATGACTATTTATTGGCTGAAATACTGTACTATACTATGGTTTACAATGAAAATAAAATCCCAAAAAGCTGCAAAATTTTAATAAAATTTGTCAGGATCATTTTTCTGGTTAACAATTCATGCATGCCATGAAAACGAAGCTCCATAGAAATTGCGAAATAAAGTAAGTAGCTACTTTTCAAAGTAAATGTATTAATCTTATTCATGCCTTGTTTTAGTAAATTATTATTCTAACATGGTTGAATCATTTCAGAATCTCAGATTTCGTGATAACCAAAAGTTTTCATCACTAAACTCCAAATAGTATGATAACAGCTACTCTAAAAATAGGGAAAATTAATAAATTATTTATTAATAATATGTGCCATTTGTATATATAAATATTTTCTAAATAAAATATTAAAAATATATTTAAAGAATTAATTATTTTTAATTTAAATATAAAATAAGTAAATAAATAAAGCAAAAATTAAAATTACGCGCGCCTAGTTAAAAAAAACCGAGCGGTTTTGCGGCCAACTTCATCCTGTTAATTTTGTGTCACCCTGATGCGTGCGCATCCTAAAATTTTACTTTCATAATTTTTTCAGAACGCGCCTATAGAAGTATAACTTCAATAACTTCAAAAAGTCGAACAAGAACACGTTCTCAAGTAAATAAATCCAAACGTATGACTTGTAAAAATGAAATATTTCACAATAAGGTGTATCCCGATTACAGACAAGAGAGTCATTACGAGTCGACGATGCAAACACAAAATGAGAAATAAAATAAAAAAGAAGAAGAAAAACGGAGAACAGCCAGCGTACAAGTCGTAAAACAATTTATCCTATATAATTTTATACAGTAATTAAAGATCTTAAAATATAATTTAAAGCATTGTTGCCACCCTCAACGAACAATTCGTTATAATTTAGGAGGTTAATTTCTAGAAGTCGTAAAAATATAGATGCCATAATATCCATTCTTTGGTAATTAATTTTAATGTTTCATAAATGCATTTAAGTAAATATTACTCGCGTTGCAACATCTGATATTTTATATCAGCTGTGTTAAAATTCTAAGACGTTCTCATGCAAAACGAATCACTATTTTTTATTTAACGCAACGTTTAGTTCTAATCGAAGAAAAGTGCATTTAAACACTGAATAATCTATTTTATAATTAACTTTTCTTTTAATTTAAAAACGTTACTTTTTAATGGGCTCAAGCGGGAGTTCTCGCCCTTATTAGTTGTTAGTCTGCCTTCTGAAGAAGCCAAGTTGTATAGAATTTAAATATTATTATTATAGCGATATATCAATTTCAGATAAACTATTAATTTTGTATCTGTATGATCCAAGTTCATATAAAAAACCGGCCTACGCTCAACGGTTAATCGCTCAGTCAAGATTATGGAACATAAAGAAACACAACGAGATATATTTAGTTCAACCCTCTTACAAACAATCACTTGATTATAATCCCTCTACCTATATCTAAAATTAAAACAATACAACCTAATAACAACCAATAAAAATATTTAAAAAATACCATTACTTTTTAACAATTATATAATGTTTTAATTACTATTTTATTAATCGGATAATCTTTGTTGATGCTATTAAATAATTCAATCTTAAAATATTTAAATTTGTTGTATCACATAATCTTTGATACCCAGGCTTCACTGTAGTTTGACTAAAATAATTGTTAATCTAAATTCACGTCCTACACAGTGCTCTTTTGTCCAATAAGTTGGAAGCTGTGTCGTTGGCGGTCAAAACAAGTCAATGTTTCGATCATAAACGTATTTCATTTAAGGGTTGTACAGTTTTATCGATTCTTTGTATAAAATTATGATGGTAGTCATTATTAACACAATTACAACTTATTTAGTGGTTATTATATTTATGAGGTTATTTATTTTTGAAAGATTTGTAGTTACAATTCGATTTTTATTGGTGTTGTCTTATTCATTGCATTGGGTGAATTTAATATTGGTTTTAAAGGTACATATAAGTTCAGGTTTGAACGCCGAAAAGAAATTAAAGTTTAATTATACAGGTTCTGAAGAAGATCAAAAAAATTGGAAATATTTTTTTTATTTTTATTTTGATGTGAATGTTCTTTAGACGCCACAGTACAATATTAAAGTTAAATTGTTACGTTACGTTACTCTATGTTACTTTCAGTTACGTTACACCCAACATGACCCACTGGGTTGCCATGTAAACAATATGTTAACAAATTATGCCAAGAGAAATATAATAATTATTGAAAAATATGACTTCAAGTGTTGTGACATTTGTGTTTGTGTGTTTTTGTGCTTTATGAAGAATAAAATTTTACTTTATGTTTACATATAATTCTACCATTTTTAAAGATTAAAAAAAAATGTTAAGAACAATAAATATTTAATTACAGGTGCCCTTTGGTATGTCACCACCCACGATATACACAAGGATCTTAACATGGCGAGGATCAGGAGCGAGATAGTCAGACTCGGCCAGAAATACCTTACAAACCATCTGGCTGTCAACCTCCTAGACAACACAGAGCTCTACAGGGATCCATGCAGTGAAGCCAGATCATGGAATTTCTTTACCCCCACTTAGCAGTACATACGTCATAAATTGAGGAGAAAAATGTCCTTTCCATATGACACGGATATGACACGGATAGGTAAAATAACACCCATACAACGCTTTGTAAGTGTGTGTTACCTATCCGTGTTATATGGAAAGGACATATTTCTCCTCAATTTATGACGTATGTGCTGCTAAGTGGGGGTAAAGAAATCCCACGATCTGGCTTTACTGGATCCATGCACTGCATGAATTACCCCCACTAAGGAAGTGGAGAACCCTCCTCCCAGTTTGTACATGAATCACATCCTTGTCCAGGGACAGATTCCGGGTACAAGAAAGGATAAAAAAAATTATGTTCTTTATTCGACAACTCAGTATTAAATTTATTTTAAATGTAAAAATTGCAACAATAGTATGCAACTAAAGAAGTTTCACTTTTTACAACTTTTACTGTACCATTTTAACTAAGGTAATTTCGGTTAGATTTATTTATTAAAGAAACTTTTTGAAACTTTGAAATAAAGTTCTATTTCTAGGCTAAAAGTAAAATGCCAGAAATCATCACGTAACAAAAAAAGCATTATACGTCCTCCGGGTGATTTCCACTATCTTTCTCTTTAATTCTAATTTTTTCTCTTTTTCATGTTATTTCCTAAGAAAATGATTGGTGAAATGAAGTGTGCTGACTAGCACTAGTTTTTTTTCTCTACAACTAGTACCTACTGTAATTTTTTTTGAAATAAACCTTATAGCAACTGATACGTAAGTAGGAAACTATATAATCATTGAAAAATTGTGGTGTTCAGATAAGTAGTTGAAACTACTTACTTTTAAACATAACATAGCTAAAGCTAATAATAATTTATGTTCAACATTGTAAAAAATAACTTTGTGTAAAAAATTTAACGACCGATAACTAATATGATTATTAGACCACCATAATATTAGTAAATCTATTTATCTTAAGTATATTTGAGATAAAATAATTCGAAAAATCAAAATTGTTTTCCACCCCTTTTTCCATGAAAGATTCAATAAAATTAAATTGCATAATATAAAGTAACGACGCTCAATTAATTTTATCAGTTTTATGATAAAATAACATAGACAAGATTGTATTATATGTAAAAGCATTATGAGTTAATGAGTTATTGATGAATTTTCGATGCTTCTATAATTACCTATGCGAATCGATACAAAAGCAGCTCCTATGGAAATTAATTTCTCGACATTGTTAACGGTAAAACTGAACTTTCAATGTTGATCGTCTTTGTGAAAGATTTTCAAAACCTTAAATGGTTCGTAAGACATTTGTTCATGTATAATATTATGAAGTTTTGTTGTAAGTAGCCTAAATAACTAACCGTTTTAACTGAAGCTACACCAACATTGAATACAAGTGCATATTTTATTGCTAACAAGAAGAAATCTGTGGGTGGCTCGATTATTTTATTTACCCACGTTGTCTTATGTGAAAATTTATTGTTTTATAACTTATTAAAGAATCTCGAGTTATTATTTTTTTATTATTTCTTTTAATTCTTGACAAATTAAAGACTTGTTTGTAGAATATTTTTTAATGTGTAATTCATATATGTTTTTATTTTAAAATTATTATATTACGCTATGTTATTATAGCCATGTAACATGTGAGGATACATACATAGATAGTTTAATGAGAGAGTACTGCAGGGACGTCACACAGGGTAGTCCTGGGGGGTCTGCCACTGACTCTGTCAATCTTAGACAGGACCACCGCGACCCATAATAAACACCGCCTTGCCACGTTGAGATCAAAACTATTCCGACAACATTGACAGTCTCGATTAATTAGAATCATAATATTCCCTTCATAGATAAGTTCAAATGTCTAAATAGTAACAATAAACATCGATACAACTTTATTAATTCAAGTTAATATATCCACACAAAGTTTTATTGCTTACATGGAAATAATATTTTATTAATAAGTATTATCACATCAAGATAGATCAAAGCTTTATTTTCTCTGTTTCTAATTTTGATAACAACATTGATGAGTTTTCAATTAATTTTTCAAGGTTGTTAAGCAGCAAAACCAACACAATAAGAACTCTTCGAACATTTTATTATATTGTCTGAATAATGAGGGACATTTTTATAAAGTTTAACAAAGATCTTGTATTTAGTTATCAAAAGAAAAAATAAATCTAATGTTTTGCCTCTTTTTGTTACATTATTTTAAGAACATGCAATCATTTTCACTTAGAGTTAATCGTTTGGATCTTTATGAAAAATACGGACAACTTTACCAAAAAATGACAAATTATTGATTAAGGTCTTATAAATCAAAAAGTTAAATTTCAAAAAGGTCTCGAGACTATATTTAAGAAAAAGTAAGATATTACATAAGAAATTAGCGAAAAGTTATCTTTGCTTGAAAATCCATTTTAATACTTGAAAAAGTCATTTTAAAATAAATGTTGATAGTAATTAAAAGTATCGTATGATAATTTTCAATATATATGTAAAAAAGGCTATCCGTGATTTTACTTACAAAAAATTTAAAAAAATAAATACTACTAGTAAAAATAAAAAAGTAGACACATTTTCTGAGTAAGAAAGTAATATCTGTTAAAAAAAAAAGAATTTACTAAGTCATCTTAAAGTTACACAAGTTTAATACACGTCTTACTTTCGACTCCGCTTATGGTAGTTGTTACTAGATCAGAGTCCGCTCTTTCTCTCTCGCGCTCGTTTTATCATCTCTTCTTTCTGGTTCTATGAGAACTTTATAGTATTTGAAGAATATTTTATGCCTAAACATAAGTACACCGCATAAACTCGGGCCAAAAATAATTATTCTTATGTTCTTTAATGATTTTATAGTTTTTATACACAATTTCGTTGATTTCTGTAGTCTTGGTTTTTCAGAATGATTTTTTTTGTGGGATATTTCTATTTTTTCCCAATAGCCAATGTTAAAATCTAACTTCTGACGAATACTTTCTTTTAATTAAATTTCAGTTCAGAATTATCCCCAACGTTTGTAAAGAGCCTTAATTATATTGGAAGCAACTTTAATGCAAGCGCAAGATACATTCTGGGAATCTTATTAATACATTTAAACACATAAAAGCCATAAAGTATAAAGAATAGAATTTAGTATGATGGATTTAGAAACATTTTTAAAAACCAAACCATAAATGAACGAATTGAAAAACTACAAAAGCAGAGTTCCATTCATTTGCATGTTGATTTTTATATGCAAAATTGTATTTGAGGAAGTTCTTGTAAAATGTTAGTGTATGAATAAAATGCAAAACTTTTAATCTTTGTAATGAGCCACTTAGGAGTGGACTTTTGAAAAATCCTTTCTTAATAGAAGCAGTCCTCGCAATGATAATATTTTTAAATTTTATGATTCAATCTTCAGTGAATTTTCAGTGAACCATGGTACTTTTTTACATATAAATATATATTAAATATTATTACGACACATTTACCATTTTGCCAATATCTAGTCTTAACAAAAGTAAAGTATTTCCATTGATTATAGTACAATATAATGTTAAAATTAATTTATTATTAAATATTATTTCTTTGCGGTTGATTGTGGGTTCATTTATCTTTTTTTAACTCGAAAGAAAATATTCTGTGAAACTTCTTCTCGTCATCTTCTTAACAAAATCATTTCTATTCTTTTATAAAATAGATATTTGAAGACGGAAGTTATTTATGAACCTAGCTAATGGGAAACAAAAAAATATGCTAATTACTTGATATAAATTAAGAAATAAGTGAAAAATTCCCATTCCAAAAGTTCCATTAAATCATTATGAGATAGACCATTTATCTTTCTTATTGTCTCTGAAACGGCCTAAAATAATAATATATCTGCAAGTTTTGAACAAGACAATGTGTAAAGTGAGGGCGTATCGATTACAAACCACTAGCTTTATATTTATATTGTGTGCTTAATGTAATATTAATCCCACACAATTTCCAGTAGCATAAATCACGAAAGGATATACACAGTGTTTGTTGGACACGAGGAAGATTCTTGCTCGCTCGAAAGTCTAGGATTGCCCATGAAATACGGCCCCGTCACTCTTGCTGTACAAAATTGACGTTGACTGTAATCAAGCGCATTTTGTAAACAAAGAAACTGAATGTTTGAAGCGCGATATTGCGACTTGTTTACCTTTGTTAGGAAAGGAAAAGTATTTACCGAGCGCGTTTTTCTCATTCCACTTTGTCAGTGAGTCGTTTTATAAATATCAATTTAGTAAAAAGGAAAATTAAAGCAAGATAAATAATTTTATGTCATGTTAATAAATATGTACGGGTTTAAAACACACAAACACACAAACACATGTGTACGATTATGTGTTCGAACCTCCCGTTTTGAAAAACACGTTTTTATTTGATGTTCTTTGGCCTCTGTCCTACCTTAAGTGTCAAGTCCATGGTGGATGATATGTCTTCCATCCATGTTTAGACTTTTCTTCTTATTGTAAATTATAACCAGCTATAAAATGTTTGAATAAGTTAATTACATTGTCCACCGATTGGTGAGAAACGATTTTTTTCGATTTTATCGAATGGTATTTTTGCTCATTATAACTCAGTCTTTACATACTAATTATTATCGAGACTTGACAAGAAAAAATATTATAATCTAGTAATACGTTTTCGGTTATTTATTAAATGATCCGATTAAATCTTTTACTAATTGGTAATTATATACACTAATAATAACATTGAACATAATTTTAAAACAAACACTCATAAATCTATTTAATTATCACTTACATGTAGCCATACATGATTTAATCATAAAAACTTGGCGAGCAATTCTGTCATTTATTCATGCAATACTGGGAAATGATTTAACATTTACGATCTTTAAATTGCATAGACACAATAGAAAATTAAAAGAAAAATATTTAAACCATATTCATAATAGTTAACTTACAAAGCATTTTCCTTTCTATTTAATTAAAGCGTAATAAACTTTACCAAAAAAATTGTCAGGAGGCTGTCTCTGTGACACGATGCACGTTTGGAAGTGAAAGACGCATACTAACTTAAAATTAGTCGTAAGCTATGACTAAAGTAATGACTTAATCAGAGTTCTTAGTTTTGAGGAGCTTTAGGTGTTTAAGACTTATAACAGTAAAGTGTCATAGATTTATTCATTTAGTATTGCTGATTAACGTTGAAAATTACACTTACCGATCAGTCTTATAAATAAGTACTATTTACCTTTATGTGTAAGCATGTTAAAAAGAAGAAATCTTAGGAAAATTCAGATACGCTAAGAATTGTTGTAAATAAAAAATTACCCAGACAATTAAAATTCATAATATTTATTTCAGACAACTAATCTGTGTGTGTGTTTTTTTTTTTTAATTTCGTTGTTAATTGAGGGTAGCATAATGTAAGCTATGGTAATGTAAAAGGAATATTTAAAGTTCAATGTTCACCTGATAGCATCAGATTTAGCCAGTTGCATAAAAAATATTAAAATACATAATTAGAAAAATACAATAATGTTAACTATTGAAAAAAAATTTAGTATAGAGAAATGAAACACAATTAATTGCCTTTGGCCCGTCTTTCACTTTTCCAACTACTTTTCAAAATCATTTAAAACTCTTTTATTTAGATAAATATTTTTTTAACAAAATAATAAAAATATACTTATATCGAAATCATCTTGACTGCAAATGTAACTAGTTTACAGTTGATCTTACGGTTGTAACATTTTACATAATTATTTTATATAATTTATTTAGCACGATTGGTACTAACTTAGAAATTTTTGGAATGAAATTCCTTTACTGAGGCTTAGAGTAAACAGGGAGGAACTAGAAAAACCTGAAGCCTCTGCCAGGCAACCTTGCCTTTCTTTTTTAATTTCTAATTTCTTTGTCTCTTTCTATCTTCTACTCACTGCTTGCCAAGTGATTGGTGAAATGAAGTGTGCCGAATGAGGAAGAGGAAATATATACACAAAGACAAAGAGACGAAGGGATAGAGACAGAGACAGAGAAAACTGATTCTACTGACTACTGGATGGCAAGTATGGGGACTTTTCTAAATTATAAATAATGTAAAAAACTGTACCTGAGAGTCTCATGACCAGCCCCCTACAACTCCATGCTACAAAAATGTGACCATTTTGACTGCATTTGCAAAAATCGTAAAATAGTAATATAATATATAGTAAAATATAATAATATATTATTATAATAAATATAATATATAATAGTAAAATTAGTTGAAAACGAGTTGAACGAAGACCACAAGGACTGACCCAAGACTTTTATGAAAGTCGAAGCTTAGAAATACATTTTTTTAAACGTCAGGAAAATTATTTATATTATTGTTATTATATGAGAATAATTATGATAAGTAATTTACATTAAATTATAATTTTATATAATAAATATAATAACTCTGATAATAACTGATAAGTTTAATTGGCAGGGGGCTGTTTGAGAAGTATGACTCGTATAACAACACAAATAGTTACCAGCTGTTTTTCAATTAGCTACCAGCGCCACCCAAAAAACCCAAAAGTACTAAGATTTGCGTAACAATTGGTCACTTTTTTTAGCCTTTTTCATATTTAAGTGATAGGGGGCTGCTCATGACCGTATTACGTTTTTCGGATATTTTTGTTCTCGTATTATTTCATTTATTGCCGAAACACTATTGATATGACACTTTTTAGCATTTTAAGTACAAAATTTTACGATAGGTGCTGATATAAATACACAAATAATAACGAACGCTTGCCATGCTGCCATTACAACACAATCAATTGACGTCATAAATCAATGGTTGCACTAAATGTTTCCGAAGCCTTTACTAGGCTTTTTTATCCTTACTAAGAACCGAAAAATTGCGATAAGTAAACATGAAACTCAAATTTATTTCTAAAAAACTTTTAAAAACATTCCACGATCATCGTGGTTATGATCATGATTTACCGTTTTTACATAATATTTCACGAAAGTAATTTTGATGAAAAGTCACTTAAAAATTATCATTTATTCTCAGGTTATCAACCCTTATTCTATTAAGTTCGATATATTGACATTAACTTTAGTGCAAATAGATTAAACAAAATAACTAATTACAGATACTTAATTAATTTTAAGGCAATTGGTAAACAAAGATAAGATTGATCTTAAAAGTTTAAGTTTACAAAACAAAAAAAAAAGTGAAAGGAAGAGACGGAGAGCTTTTTTTTAATAACTAATATGTATTTTCCAAATTTTTAATATAATTCTTAAATCTGGGAAGCTTTAATAGGTAACTCTAATTTAAGCAATGTTGACATACTTTCCGAGTGGGAGAATACTACGAGGTTTTTTTAAGAGACAACTTTAACTTCCATCATCTATCAAGGGAAACTTGAAGCACTTAACTTTACTTCAGATTCAGGATAATTATCTTGGTTTCATAATTTCCATGTTTTCTCTTCGCTTATCATTTTAGAAAAGTTAATTTTAGAATTTCAATAAGATTCAAAATATTTTTTTAATTCGATATTTGTTGCCTTTATTATGTACCTTGCAACAAAATTCTTTTACTAAAGAGTTATTTTGGCTATGTGTTTACATTTGAAATTACAAGTAACAGATATTTAATTTTAATATGGCCATTACAGTTGAAACTTAGGCGCGTTTATTAATAATGTAATGAAAATATGAAATTATATAAACATTAGAAATTTGATAATTGAGACATTTTTGGTTGTAATTTAAAACGGAGCGCATAGTACAGCATTAATATTTTATTAAGTTAATAAACACAACACTTGTAAAACACAGAACATACGTACATAAGAGACATTATACTCGATTTAATGTTTACAACATTTACAAAGTGGAATGTTTTAATTAAAGTAACCGCAATTTGTTTGGACATTACAATCGGCCAGTCTCAAGTAACTATGTCCAACTCGTTGTACTTTTCATTAAATACGAAGGGACGATATGTTGACGGTTAAATCGTTCCCATAAATTTTTTTATTTTTCAAACATAGCAAATTTACGAGTATATGGATACTAAAACTAGAAATAGATACAAGTTATATTTATATAAATGTATGTGTGTATGTGTATGAATGCAGATTCTAGTACAATGAGTTTAAAATTAATTTAATTATTTTGTTGTGGTTTTGAAACTATGTTGAATGCCAAATTTGCTTGTTAGTCGCTTCATAACTTTACATCTAGATTTTGAAAGTTCCAAAGTAATTTATTCGATACTGCCTATATATTAACGATCAGTCTCGAGCTAAGCAAATTGTCTCTATTATAATTACCAATTAGTAAGATATTTGATTCACTCGTTAGATCTTTTATGCAAGTACGAAATTGAAAAGTAAGAAGCTTTACTATTTTGAAGATGAAAAGACGAAGTTGGTGTTTGATTTAATATTAGACTTGCCTAATTGGTTTGATTAGATTGAAATTGAATATTATACGAATATTATTTGAATATTATTTTGCGATTGGAGCGATCATGTAGTCGCATTTAAGCCATATTAGCACACTTGAAGCTATCGCTGTAATCGTTTCTTGCTTGATCGACATTGTGCTTTCTAGAGGATGTCAACATAAACTGAGTATTGTTGGTGGCCGTTCGATATATACAAAGAACGTTTGTAGCTATAAGTAGTTAGTGTTGTCCAACAAGAGCGTTCTTCGTACCTGAATTTATAGCAATCAGATTACATCTGACATATCCACCACCGATTGAGGTATTGATAGCGGTGACGTTACAGTAAGTGTCTCAAGTGTTACTAACAAGAATGACGCCATGGCTGAAATATTGTGACAGCATTTGCATTGTTCCAAACAACCACACACTTAAATTGATGTTACATTTTCAAACTAATTCTGTATGTTGAACGACAACATTTATCTGGCCGTGATGAGGCCGCCGTACTAACTAGTTTTAAATATCTTGACTAAAACTGGATATTGTGAACTCCATAAATATCTCTGGTATTTTTGAATATTAGAATGAGACTCAAAAATGCTCGGTTTGTTTCTCTTATACGGCTATTTTTAAAAATCTATGGAAATATTTCAACTATTATGTCCAGCCGTTGTAACTATTTGCATAATTTGTAAGACACAGCCAGCATTTAATAGGAATTTCCGTGTCTGTGTGTTCAAATTTCAAACAATGATCTGACCGATAAAAAATATTTTATTAAAAACTCTAAATGGTTGGATTCAGCAATTAAATGGTAACTGTAACGTTATTTTGAGCATTCTTAAGCGACATATGCAAATATTAAAATTGTAACGGGTTCTATTATTTTTTCATCGAAAACTATTTAAAAAAGTTTGCAGATTACGTAAGATTTAAGAAACTTAAACAGATATTCATCTCAATAAAATGTTAATTTATGAATATGACATTTTTTTTTAAAGTTACAGTCCGTTTTTGGTTTGCAAAATTGTTGAGAGTATGAGAATACTTTTTAGATTTTACAACAAATTTGATTGCTATTGCAATTTTGGATTTATGGTAGTACTAGGAAATCTACTTCTACTTTGCGTGAGGTTGTCGAATGAGACTTGCGTTAATATAGTTTCCACTACAACTACTGAAGAACATTGAAAAACAAATATCACTTTTAGGTACAACACGTACATTCCATGTAAACCTCGAAGAAAACTAAAAACTAACAAAGAATTAATAATAGGTATAAATTTAAACAACAGTACTAAATATTTACAAAAAGCAGCTACCTGTGATTTCGTTCACGTATTTGACAACGTAGTAAACACAGTGCAGTCTAAAGACATAACACTCTATCTATAAGGAGAGAAAGTACCTTAATCAATCTATTGCAAAAGAAAACTGAAAAATCTCGTTGGGAGTTATTTGTATATAAAAACTAAAATTGTTCTTACAGTAAGTGCTGCAAATCTACAGATCACAGTTTTCTTAAAATTATATAAGTACATATAAGTAAAGAGAAAAAGAAGTTATCAAAATCCTTTAATCTAGCGTGTTTGTCTGTCAATCAGGTTACTTTTTATATACATAGAGATAAGGTAATGAGCATTAAGACATTTAGTCACATGGTAAGAAATTTGAAATTTAAAACTTTTTATTTCTTTTTGGACTACTTAAGTGTGGAATTTTAAAAACATTCTAATTAAGTGGAGATAACTCTCTACTCAGGAATAACTCTTGAAAAATTCATGTTTCTATCTTCAATAATTTAATATCCATAATTGACTGCTGTTCTAGTCATGGTAACAGTGTATATACACTGTTTGAATTCGGTGGCAACTTCACTCCATTGGCTGGCACTGTTACGCAAGCAGTGCGGAACTCCCATACCGGTAGACCCCGCGACGCGGGGGGCCCGAAGCTTTGGGAGGCCCAAAAATTTTGAAAAATTAGTTGCATTTTATACTAATAGTGTACAAAAAAATTAACATTTTTTAATATTACGTTTAGTAAGATCTCAGCAAATCAATAACGAGATTTTTTTATCCATATTCAAAATATTAATTCAGTTTAAAAAATACCATATTACATAACAACTAGAGTATAATTTATAACAAATAATAATTTAATAAATTAGTAATTAATATTATTATAACGTGATTAAAGGAAGCCTACGAGAATAGCGCAACGATGTTTTTTAAATCCGAAAAATATGTTAAACAGTGTTGATTGTTGAAACATGAAATTTTTTAATTGAACAACGGTGTGAATTTATAATAATAAGAAAGGAACAGCTTCAATAATCGATTCAAATATGTCTTGTTTAATATTCAAAAGTTATTGTAACGAAAAACCTAATTCATTAGAACTCTTTTTTTACTATCGCAGTGTTTAAGTACCTACTTATACGAGTATACATTAATTTCTTATTTTTTATATTCCTTTTAGTTTTAGTGAATAGTTAAATTATTAGTATAAAGTTTTTAGGCCTTTAGATTAAAGAAGGGAAGATTTGAAAAAGAATGTATTTTCATCAAAAGTAAACATTTGGTATTAGGCAAGTAGAATAAAATTTATTTTGTAAAAATAATCTTTATATTAGCCAATACTCAAAAATATATACTTATTTATGTATTTTAAAGTAATAAGTATTTTGTTTTCAAATAAATCAAAGAGCTAAAAAATGGAAAGAAAAACTAAGCAGTACTAGTGGTGGAGCAACAAAGAGAAAATTGAAAAAGGAACAGGATCGCTTAGCAAAACTACCAAAATTATATAGGACACTAAATACGAAAAGCTATCGGCGACAAACTAACACACACTTAAGCTGCATATATTTAAGATATTTTACCATACGTACAGTAAAACATTGGTTAGCACCAATAACTGAAAGCAAACAACCGAGGAAACAACAGGTCCCAGACTGAAAAGAATCACTAAACCAACTGCAGATCATTGGAACAATAAATAAAGAGCTAAATTTACGCACTTACACGAAATCCGAAGTTCATTAAATAGGGAAGCTCTCCATTCCGGAAACAAGGAGAGACCAATCGGTGGTAGCACGACTGCGTATTGGGCATATTATACAAACTTAACACATAGCCATTTAATATCAAAAAAAGATCAAACAAAATGTTTGTTCGATGTGGTAAAGCACTGACAGTCACCCACGTTCTCAGTGAATGCCCCTCACTTATACAAGAAGGATTCCCTCTTATTAACACCCATGAGTATAAAGCTACACTCAATGACCAAAATCGCATGGAAGAAATTAAGAACATTTTAAAAAAACACCAGCTTCCTGAATCTACCTAAGGACCTCTCTAAATAGACAGTCGTTAAGAATAGCTAATATTGATGCGACTCAAAATAAATAAACCAAAAAAAAGAATGTTCGTATTGCCAACAAGAAGCCAGTAAGTAAAACATATATTACTTCAGCGTGGAACATTCTTTTCTCAAAGTAGATCAGTTAACCTCCCAGACTTCATATCAGCATACCTGAACACACAGAAAGAAATCACCAGAACAATAACTTTCCTCAAAAAATTCAATTACACGACAAAATCTAGTAATAATATTTTAAACTCCGCGTCATTGATCACCGCGCAGTTAAAGAATAACTCGCAAACAAACAATTTTTAAAAAATAATAAAATTTACTCTTTTTTATGTAGCAATAAAGGTATTTATAAAGGTAATCCTGAAATTTGTTCAAGTCCCCCAAAATTCACCAAATACATTATTTGACACATAGCACGTTTTCACCCTTATATGGATATACCAAAATATATTCAGTAATTACCTACGCTCTTAATTAGGATTGTAAAAGTTTCGAGTACAGGATGACGCCGCACTATGTCCCTATATTCCCATATTCATAAATATGAATGCATGAATATGTGTGTATTATGAAGCTGTCGGAGTTGTTTAGTCAAATCAAGATGAAGTGCATCTACGTGTAATATCCGTTTTATTGTACCATCTCTATAATGTACATTTATGACAAAATTACTGCGAACAGAACATATTTTCATTATAACAATTTTCGTTTCATAAACACAACAACGTTCAAACGAGCCATAAGCTTGCCAACTAGCGATAAAAATATTTAACTTTAAACTGAGAAAATTCATTATTTTTCATAAAAGCTTCAGCAGCAAATTACGCACTGTAAGCCGGCGGCAAAAACTTGTTAAATCTTTTACTAAACACCTTTCAAGCAATGAATTTAATTAGACAAAAAGAACAATACAAGTCAAATAAATTATAATTTACATTTTTAAATTAATTATTTCACAGATAGTTTCACAACAAATTAATAATATGCGAGATGTTTTGCCTAGAAAATACAATACCAGACAAAAATTAAATAATAAAGAAAGGTATAATTTAAAACTTGATCAGATATAAGTACTTTGTAAAAGGTATGTGATATTTGTAAACAATTGGATTTAATAGCGGTATTATCTTCATTTTCACATTACAACTAATGTAATCTGGGTCACCTCACTTTATATCCATTTCATATCTTATTATTACACCTTTTTTTTTAAATTAAAATCTTTTAACATCTCTGTTTCTTGATGTTACGAGATTATATTCAAGTTAAGCTGCTTCGTTTTCATCGAGAAAATTTCCTTTGAGACTCATTTTAGCGGAACTTGGATACTTTAAAAAAAAATTAAAAATTAAAATATACTTCAGCCGTGCTTATGAATTTTTCTTTACAGAATCCTTAGTCAGTTGGTGTGCAAATATTAGATTGATATAATCTTATTATTGTTGCGTAATTTCGTGCATTAATTCGTCATAATGAATTGCACAAGATAAACTTAAATACAATGTTATAGGAAGCAAATTACATGCTTGGCTGATTGAAATTAGTTGTTAATTAGATTTTCGAATTAGAAACTTGGTAATATGGGGCATACATTATTCGATGTATATAATCGAAAATCAACGCTATTAATAGCGATATAAAGAGAGATTTACCTAAATAAATGACAAATTAAGATCAATTGAATGAAATTTTACCTTTTTTGTCTTAAGTAAATCGAACACAATTAAAATAGTTCAATTGATGAAAGTAACAGAGATCGACCACTTTTTTAGTGTTCTGTTAGTATACTAGCTATTACCAATCCGCAGCACTGAGCGTAAACTAAGCTCAAACCATGTGTGATTACGATTTGAACCACAGAATTATAACTTTTATTTTGAACGTAAACACCAATATTCAACGGGTAATTTTTGAATAGAAAAATTATTTTTGGGTTTATAAAGAGATTAAAAAGATTTTTCTACAAATTTTATGAAACCAAAATTGCGTGGAGTTCACTAGAAAAAAAAAAATTAAAAATAAAAAAGGAATTAAAAATCCTTAACTCATATTTACGGTACCATTAAAATGGAAATATTACCTATTTTATACTAGAAGTATACATCGACATTCAATGATAAAGTTTATCTTTTTTCTATCGTATTCTTTCTGATTTATACTTGTGACTAAAATAAACTGCACTTATCTCCAAATGTCATCCACAGTAATAAATTTAATAGGTTTGTTTCATTTAACAGACGAATCATACATTTCCATACATGAACAGCAAAATAGTGTTTCAGATAATCTGTGACTATTTCTGAACGGGTGAGTTTGTGTACCAAATGAACTTGTCAATTTGTGATTTTATATGTTACGAATCTGAACCAGTAATATTTGTAATTCGTTTCGAGCAAATACCGTATAAAAATACTCAAAACTAGGCGTCAGAAAGTAGGAACGTACAAAAAATGTTAAATGAAATGAACCTTATGTATCTGAAATGCAATTTATTTCAGAAGAGTTGATATATTTAATACTAGCTGATCCCCGCTCGCTTTGCTGAGAGTATCTAAATTTAGTTGATTGATTAATAGATTTCCCACCTTCATAGTGAAATATAAAAATTAATCTATAATATATTGACAGAAAAAGATGATAGTTACTTCCAGTCTTTAGATCCTAAGTAAGTTCATCAAATCCTAAAAACTTATAACTGTAAGTATAAAAAGTTCCTTTAAGAAAATTTGAAAATCTTTCATACCAAATGCCATTTAAAACAGTTCAACTATTTTAGTAGAAAAGATTAGGAGCTATCTTACAAGAACCGTCCTTTTTTTAGAATAAATGATATTCATTAATATGTTAAGATCTGAGGTATCTTAAACAAAATTTCATTAAAATTCGTTCCGTTTAGTAATTGTTAATTATTTAAAAACTGTATTAGTATTATTTTAATACGTTTATTTCTAATTAATTTCTTCGACAATGAACAATTAAGAAATTCAAATATTTTTAAAAATGTCATTATTAATTTTATCAGGTGTTAAATTAAAATTCTTATTTATTTTTCAGTAAAATTTTGTCAATTGTTTAATTTATACTTTGTAGGGAATTTCTTTCGCTACTGTGTAAAATTGGTCAGGCTTTCTTGAGAAAAATGCGTCAAAATTCTATTTCGCGAACTTTAACGAAACTTTTTTTAAATACACGGTTCCTGTAGGGTACAATTGTTATGCTATCCTATGGGATTCACGTGTTTTTCACTATATATTACTGACGCAAAATATACATAAAATCCATTCTGGAGCCCGATTGCATATTGTATCAAAATTTTTGCTCAATTGGTACAGAATAAGGAGCAACATAATATTTATATAATATAGAAGAAGATACCAATAAAACAGGCAATACGTACGTCATATAATAGCTAGCTGCTATGCCAACATAATTTTTTTTGTCATTTGTAAAAGATAAAAATGGTTCCTGAGGGTTATTCTTAGGAGATAGACATATACCGTCGCGAACTTTTTCATCAACCTTTATAAGATACACAACTTCGCCGCATATAAGTTTGATCTATCCCCCGATAATTTCCCGACTTTTCTCTACTAAATTATGTATAAATTATAGCATTATGTTATCGAGGACTAATAGCAATATAACAAAAAAAGTTTCATCAAACTCCGTTCAGTAGTTTTTGCGTGAAAGATGCACAACAAACAACATACAAAAATCTTCTACAGTTTTATTACATATATAGATATAGATTATATATATATATATATATATATATATATATATATATATATATATATATATATATATATATATAGATATAGGTAGGTACAAAAATGTGTATGTGCATACCTATACGACTCACGCTCTCTCTTACTCCACTGGACATTGATACTTCAGGTTACATTTTTAGTCAGTTTTATACTATTAATGTATTAGAAACAATTGGATACTTTTTATTTTTTATAAAAATGAATATTATCTAATCAATATTAACCTATGATTTATCAAATTTAAACCATATTAAATATAAAATCATTTTTTGAATTTTAATATACTACCATTATAATATTATTTTATTTTTGTTATGTAAAAATAAATTAAAAAATTATTTTGGATCATTTGATCATCTTACATTATCAGAAAATAAAAAATAAAATGAAAAACTTATCCTTTTTTTATAAATGTATGTACAGAAAGCTTTTAATTATGTTACCTGTACCGAAAACAATCAAATTCAAATCTCAATAAACCGGAATTTTTACTATGTCTTATCATTAAGAAAACAAGAAAACAAAATAATAGGTACAAATTCAATATTAGCAAAGTAGAGAGTTCTCTATTCTAAACTGTACCTTAAACTATTATTGTATCATTAGAAAATGTAATAAAAAAATAATTCCCTCAAGATAAATAATATTTTATGATTTTATTATAATTAAAACTTAGTTTCCTTTTCATCAAAGGCAAACGTACACGACTTCAATATGCATATTGAATTTAAAAATGATTTTATGAATTCTTATTAAAAAAGTTTTTTTCTTGCGCTTGTTTGTATATTATATTTCCTCTCAATCAAGTTCTTTTTTTGCATTTAATTAGGCAATTACTCAGCTAGAATGAAAACTCCGCGACTGTTTCAACTTAAACATGCGATATATTTCTCATAAATCTCATAAATATACAATTATTGTTATTATTATTGTTTGCTCGTTTATTATGCGCTAACTTTCTAGTTAGTTTTATTCTAATTACATTAATAAGTGGTTTTCTTTGACTTGAAATTTTCATAATATCCTGGATTGTATGAGATTTCCTCGCTGTTTAAAGTTTGATTAATGAGAATTACTTTTTTTTTAAATATTGAGTTTTTTTTTTAAATCGAGGAGAAGAATATTTAAATCAAATAATAACGTCGTTGTTATATTTATGAATTTTGCGTTAAAAATCAATGGTAAGAAGCAGCTGCGTTAGAAGTTATTGTTTCCCGCGTTTATTTACATTGTGAAAAATGATTTTCCAAATAGGAATTTTCAAGAAATTTCCACGCAAACTGACAGTGTGGAGTGCACAGCTTTAAATACTTGTTCGTAAGAAAGTTGGGCGAAGATTATTTGTGTCAAGTTGGAACAATAGCAGGCAATATGTTTGAAATAGAGACATTCGCCCAGGACAAGAAGAAGCTTAGTGTTAGTTGTTCACTGCATAAGTCGCTAACTTCCTGTCCCCACAAAAGTTTGCAAGAGAGCACAAACATCTAAGCCTGGATAATCTCGAGCTGTCAATCATTTAACATACCTCGGCTTGCGTTTGTCGAAAATATCGCATTAGTGTGAACGGTAAACTTCTCGAAGGCTGCGCCTAAATGTAGAGTGATAAGGATGTTTTCATCTAGGAGAAAAGGAAATGTTGATCTTGGCAAAAAAGAAAACTTTTTTGGCACATAACTTTATTTTTCGCGTGGAAATTTCCCTTGTTATTTTAATAGATTCATATTATATTGAATTTCAAAGAAGGATCAAGTCCTGTAAGAATTGACCTGAAGACCCTTATTTCTTTAACAAAAGACGATTGTTAAGCGATTACAGTTGTCAAAATATCATAAATTTGACATGTTTTTCATTTATATTTGCCTAGGTAAAAAGAGCATTTAATACATTCAAAAGACTCGTCAATAGCCGAGACATTAAACGCCTTGGCTTAATTGGCCTTTTTACCAAAAAAATATTGTTAAACTTGCTAATATTTTACGGTCAATTGGACATATAATGGCGAAAGACCACACAAACAATTAATTGGTACCTCATTGAATTTCGTAGAATTTCGTTTGAAGTAAAACGTGTGTTTGTCATGAGGGAAAAAAAAGCGACTTATGGAAACGAGGAATTACATAGGATCATTTAAATTATAAAATCGGAACATATGGAGACTTTTAAAATTCTTGACAGCTTTAGTTTTGTGAGTAGGTATGTGTTTGGTTTGGTATAGGAAACTTGAAAGACGTATTTTTAATCCCGTTTGAAATTTAATTTATTTTATGTAAATTTCAGTTCTAAGAATTGATTTTTATAGTGTGCATTAAAACTTCCGGTGGATCATCACATAAAAATGTTGAACACCATGTGCGATGTTATTAATCAGTTGAAACCGAGAAGATTTATTTTCGGTTCATTGAGTTTGAATTTCGTTTGATTTTTTGTTGAGCATGTTTTTTTGATTAGAAATTCGAGCGGCTTTTTGCAGGCTATTTCATTATTCAGCGAGAACAAATCGTTATATATGTGAATGTGACAAACGTAAACGATTGAGAATTTTATATTTGTTGTGGTCGACACCGGCTCCAGTCTGTCTAGCTAGTGATGGCGACGTCGACAACTATTCGATTTCCTTTTTAGTGCGTGTATGTTGTGATTAGATACGATATATATAGGCATATTGCACATATCTCCAAATGCACTTCATATACTTAAACAAACGTGCTTATATACGATATATGCAATTTATCGACAGACAAGTTTTGTCGCTAGCACAAAATGTGAGCGATAACTAAACACTATACATGCCAATTGTTTTCAACTAAAGTTTCAGAAGGATATAATGCATGCAATAGGTCAAGTTCCTTCCGTCACGGCTATCGTAGAGAACCTCATTCATTGTTTAAAAGGGGAGATCAATCGTTTTGATAAATTATATTTAATGCTCCTCGAGTTATTTCTAAATGTTCACCTATGATTTACGAGGTGAAAATTAAATTTTTATTACGTTTACTCATAAATTCATATAGCTATAAAGTTTCTATTTCTATTTTTATTGTTATTAACTTAAGAAAATTGATAATTTCACAAACGAACAACTTTGTAACAGCGCCAACAAAGTTAAAATCAACACAATAACTTTACAGCTAAAACAACATTGCATGGTTTTAAAGATATGTGTAGTACAAAATTTTACATTTACTAATTTAATATTCTATTTTTTATGTCAATCTATAATCAAGCCGAGAAAAATTTAGTTAATCATTTGGAATAATTTTTTTAAGTTAAACTTCTTTAGGGACGAATGAAAAAATGATGAAGATGAAATTAACAAGATGAAGTTGCCGGCAACACCGCTCGGTTTTTTTTTTAACTAGGCGCCTGTAATTTTAATTTTTCTTTTATTTATTTACTTATTTTATATTTAAATTAAAAATAATTAATTCTTTAAATATATTTTTAATATTTTATTCAGAAAATATTTATATATACAAATGACACATATTATTAATAAATAAGTTATTTTATTTCTCGAATTTTGCAGTAGCTGTTATCATACTATTTTGAATTTAGTGATGAAAATGACGTATGCATTCCATGCATATTTTTGGTTATCACGAAATCTGGGATTCTGAAATGATTCAACCATCTTAGAATATTAATATAGTAAAACAAGATAAGAATAAGATTAAGACATTTATTTTGAAAAGTAGATACTTACTTTATTTCGCAATTTCTATAAAGCTTTGTTTTCATAACATGCATGAATTGTAAACCAGAAAAATGATACTGACAAATTTTATAAACGTCTGGCAGCTTCCTGTGGATATTATTTTTATTGTTAACCACAGTTTTTCACAGTATTTCAGCCAATAAATAGCCATAAAAATACAAATTTACTACACAAACTATGACTCGGAAAAAACGTGTAAACGTCAGATAATTTTAGGCTATTAGTACGGCGCGTCGTTCTTAGAGGCGTTAGTATCGGTCTATTTTATCATCACAACGCAAGTTCGTAATGCTTAAATGCATTTTGGACATTGCCCCGCCATCTCTGTTCAACGCGCCGTACTAAAATTTAAAAGAACCGCACTTCTCGTAAAAGTGTCCGCTCCACGAATAAATTATATTCAGTAGTGATTTAAATTGAATATTTCGATTAATATTATTTACTTTTCTTAAGTATTAGTTAAAAACATTGTGCTTTTATACTTTTTTAAGTGCTCCAATATAATTGAGGTTAACTATCCGTATTTATTATTTATTGATATAAAATAAAATATTATTCTCTAAATTTTAATTAATTATTTTTTGTATACAATTAATAAAAACTAATTTTTAATGATGCCAAAGAAGTATAACTTCTCACGCGCGTACATAAGTTATTCAAAAAATTGAATTTATTATCGGATTTGATAGTATCAAACGTACATTTGCCTGGTAATGTACATTTATATTACTTACGTTACTTATTGATATTGATTTAAAGTATGACTATCATCTTTAACTTATTGAAATGAAAAAAAAAATGTTGACAATATCGAAAATGTCCCCTCCTCAGCTCGTAACAACCAACACATTCACCTTGTTTATGGTAATAAATATTGACGTTATAATAATTAACGAGCATTGCAAAGCAAATGCAAAATATGGAAACAAAAAGAGAGAAAACTAATACGATTCGATTCGATCGGTTAGCAAATATCGAAGCAAACATCGTTACTTAATATGAAACTGACGCCATATTATTACGGTCATAAAACCAAACATAACTGACCCCAAAAATTTACATGTGTGAAAACATTGTTTCATGATAGTTTCACAAATCCATATACGTATAAGTCGAAAGGGTTGGTGTTGGTTTTGTTTCATATTATGTAGGTATTTCTGCCTCTATCTATAAAACGAGTACAAAGCGCTGGTAAGCGAGCTTTTTTCGAATATGCTATTTAGTTCTCTAATAGTCATATCATTTGGTTGAGTGCATTTTCTAGTCTGTAACTATGCATGTTGTTGAATACTTTCAGTTATAGTTTTTGTGAAGCACACGCCATGTTTAAATGTATTTGCATAAAACGCATGCAATATTGATTTCATTTTTAACTATATGTATGTATGTGTCGTATAAATTTAATTTAGTTAAAAACATTATGGTAGAAACTTTGAATTTTTTTTTCGTTGAGAATATGTATTGCATAAGCGTTTCGTTTCTTTAATCTCGTTTATGGAAATGTGCACGTTATTACGATTGATACTTTATGTTTTCTTTATAAACTCTTTCAACCCCTTTTTACTTATAAATATAATATTATATATTTTTAAGATAAAATAAGTCAGATAAAACTGTTTCTAATTCATTTCATCAATAACTTAAAAGTAAGAAAAGTTTCACCATTCTTAACAATCATGAAGTAAATTGAAAGCAATTAACCTTTTATATTATATTTTTATATTAAACCTATATGGACATAATATATTTAATTATAACTAAACTAAAATTTGATTATTTTGTCATTTCGTTACAAAAAATTGGTTATATACTATTTTTTGTGCAAAATATTATTATGATTATTTTATTAGGTTCCCTTACTCTGGTTATTCAGTACCTATAGGTATGGTACCTTGATTGACTGATATTGATATTGGAGGCTACACCATTGAACGTAGATTCTGTCCCAAAAGTATCCGAAAATTGTAAATAAAACACAATTGGGAATTTTAATCATTGATATTTATTTTGTCTTCCTTAAAATATGAGTAAGTAGTTCTCATTAGAGACGATACACATGTTTTAACTTTTTTTACAGACCGAAAAAATAATAGTCTTCGGTTCCTTCGTCCTATTTAATTTTTCGGATTTTAAAGGTTAGAAAAGCCTTCTCAAAATTTTAGTTTGGGGAATAAATAAAAAATCAAATGGTAACAAAAATTGTGCTAGGTACTCAAATGATATTTACTCATAAACTATCGGAGGTGACAGATAATAATTTGTTGATCAAGTGTCAATGACAAAAAATAGACACAACAAAAACAACAATTTTTAAATACCTCTTTTCAAGGGTTTTTAAGTTAGAATTCACACGTACTTTTGCAACAGAGGGTTCATGTTTGTAGGGATGATTGCTAATAGGACTGCGACTTCCACTAAAGAAGAATTTTTAAAAAAACCATCTCTTAATGGCTTTAGTGAGAGGATTTTAAGCATTTTGAAATCCTAGGTATCTCTACTCCTAAGTTCAATCAGGTTTCCGAAATGCTAATTTTATAATTATGAATCTACATGCAACAATAAAGATTTTATGGTTTTGTAGTTTTATAATTCGTTCATTTAAAGGGTGAAAAAATTTAAGTACTCCAATAATATGGTCACCAAATTAATTATCATTTTTTATAAGTATTTTCCAATGTAGCCTTTAAAAACATTGAATCAAACCTTGATATATTTTATAAATAACCATAGACGAAAAGTACACTTATGAAATGCTCAAAGTTAATAAACAATATCGTTGCTTTATAGTTTGTAAAATTCAACAATAGTTTATTAAAAACTAAACTAACATTAATTTAGGAGCGTGGTTGGCTAAATAGTTGCCCTTAGGTGGTCTTAGGCTCGAATCCTAATGAAAGCCTTAGATTAGGGTTCTACAACACCAGTATAACGACGATGTTATCTTATTTTGTTAACTGGCTTTCAGCTTAGTGATTTTAGTCTATAGGTATATCAAAAACTATAATACATTTACAAAATTCTTGGTCTTTTAGTTCATTGTTTTTATAATAATAAACCTCTGTAATAAGTCAGAGAAACATTTAACTATTCCCTGAAAATTCAACACTAAGTACCTTGCCAGGCAATTTTTGTAAATCTGAATTTTTCCCAAACTTGTTTTTGTGACTCCTTAGATCTAACAATGGGATGCTCAAATGTTCAAAATAATCAGATAACTCAAATGATTCTATTAATTTTTCAATAATATTTCTATACCTTTAATAGCTACATTAGACGGTAAAACATTAGTGAGAGGCTTACAACATTTGACGTCACATCGCTGAAGACAACTTCTAAAAGTCTCCTTTATATTTCAATTTTTATACGGGTACAATACATACCTAATATGTAGGTATAAAATCGCATTTTATAAAATAAAATAAGTTGTGTGTACAGAAAAAAAAACCTTAGGATAACGAACATCAATATAATGATATAACGATAGAACTAATAGTAAGTGTTAAAACATAATATATATCTTTAGGTACATATAACGGATAGTCTTTGAAAAATCTTTTTTATAACCGAATTTCAATAATTGCAAAATTAAAAGTACTTAAATCACCAAATTATCTGGGATCCGGGGAGACATATTAACTTTACTTTTTGAATAAAATAATTCAATCATTGTGATTGAACTTCTATCTGACTCTAAACAAATTATTTCCTTGTTTTAAAGGCTTTTAAAAAAAGCTCTCGTTTTTTAAATGTTTATATTTTTTACAAAAGTGAGTATCTACCTATGCAATTACGGCAATATTTTCCATTAAAATATAAAAAAGTATGGTTTCGAAAAAGAAAGGAAAAATAACGCAATTATATGATTATAAAGTTAAATTATACAACAATAATATTTAAAATATGGCAAGGTAAAATATTCGACTGCAAACCCCGACGGAACTCATTCATTATAATTAGCAAGTTATTGTAGCGTGATCTAATTCGTGCGCTTTATAAAACTTTGTTTATGAAATGATAAATTTCTATGGATGGAGAGAGTGTTATAACAATCTCACCAAACAACTCACTTCATATTGCATATCTATATGTTTATGTAACCTTCTCTTTATCTCAATTTACTTGTACAATGCAGAATCTGGTGCGAGCTCACATTTGATACTCTCAAAATATACACACGAACTAATCATTATTATCATCAAAATCATCAGTGTAGCTGCTCGTTGATTCTTACAAACGCTAAGAACATTTTCCTCTCGTTACTTCTTCTTAATGATATACCAAAACTTTCTCGAGCTATAAATTTTCCTGCATTATTACGATTGTGTATTATTTAATGAGTTATTATCACACGTCACAAAAAATTCTTGAAAATTTCACATATAAATTATATCAAAGATAAGGAAAACAGAGAGCGCGATGTGTTCTTAAAAAAGGACAACAAACGAAAAAATTGACTTAGCAAAATTCAAAATTGTTTGAGTGATAAGCCACTGAAAGTTTAACAGAAACTAATTTTTGAAACTAAATTTAAAGTAATTGAATTTGTGTGTTATGTAGGTTAATTTTATTAGAAATTTAATTCGCACAACTCAAATGCGTTATTTAATGCAATTTATTCAGTGTTTCTCGGCTACAAACTGTGCAGTTTACATCGTAAACAAATTCCTAGTTCATTTAACTACGTCACAGGTGGTTAATGAGAACTTTTAGTGCACAATTAATCACATTATGCTCGAAGAAGGATGTTTTTCAAGACTTTTCCACGTGTACGATATATTTTCTCAAAATTAATAAAGAAATTATTAATTGTTGCATTTTCAAATTGAATTTTGCTACTTAAGTGGTTGCTTTATTTTCTTTTGTCTGTGTTAAATATTTTGATTTGTAATTAAATTTTAATGGAAGTGCTTTACACACGACAAAATAGTTTGACATGTTGCAAATTCAATCTGACCAGTAATTGCATTCCGCGTGTCAACAGACAAACTTCTGTATATTAGTTGCATTTGCATACTGATTTACAAGTTTGAACTTTAATAATGCGAGTGTAAGAATTTTCATTATTTATATCAAAATTGACGAGAGAAATTTAATCGAAAAATGAATGTGATGCTCATTGGAACTGGTGGAGTGTGAAAAGTGATGAGCGCTGATTTTTCATATATTAACTTTTGATTCAACCAAATTTTCAGTTTTTATAGAAATAGTCCTAAAAAAGTATTCGTTTAAGTTCAGTGGCAAAATTAAAAATAAAAAAGCTCCATTATATTTTCAAAACCAGTATTTATAAACAAAATCTAAAGGTAAAAATCTTCCAAAAATCTTTTCCAATTTCATCGTCTTAAAAACTAAAACTTTTAATAGAAATTACCCACTCGAACACTATTGTTGTTGTAGGGGTAGTTTGACTCCCGTACGTCACAAAATTAATTATTTGTTTACGACATAATTTGAAGGGTGTCACGCTCCTTTTTTGTTAATTTCAACTCTCCTTCGCTTACATTTTGTCACTTGAAATTGACAAACTAAGTCACGCCAAGCAAAACTTTTTCTCCTTGATTCTTTTTGTATAATCGCTATAAATAAGCCTGAGGGACTTTCAAAGGGTGACGTAACCTACTAAATACTTTTTTTTTTTTGATAAACTTACCTTGTCAACTTTGAGAGTTAAAATGATAAAATCGGGGTCAACAATTTCATTGCTTAAAGTTTAATTTTTGTATACAAAATTATATAAGCAACTGTCTAAACAATAAACAGCAATCAGTGAAAATTTCATTAAATGCATAAGTAAATTCACTTATTAATCAATGTTTTTCACAATGAATTAATGGAATTCCACAAAATATTTTAGGCTTTTGATTTCCTCTAAATAATTCGTTATTTTCACTAAAAAAATAGAGACAATTGATATTTATATAATAACATTTTTATGTGTTTAACGAATGATCTATTCAGATATTTTTTTAAAATTAAATTTATCATTATTTTAATCAACTATGTAGGTAAGGTCAATTAATGACCGTTTTTATTTTCAGATTCACCAATTCATATTGTAGGTATTTACGCATTCCAGGTGGTTTGGTATCAGCTTTGACAAAAAGTGAATATGCATTATTATTCACGTTATTATGCATAGAGAAAAAATTTTAAAAAAATTACTCTCTATGAGTGTTAAAGGCTACGCTTCTGTATAATGATTGATATGATGTTTTTGAAAACGTTTAATTGTTTTCGATAGTTAATAGTACAAGTGTTCAGGGTCGGATCCTAGGAATTTACCGTCTCTAAGCTTTTCTTAAAATGTCATTCGTAAGATGTTTTAAAATAAGCTTCTCGTTGAGCGTAATTTCATTAGATGGAAGTTCTTTTCACTTAGAATAAATCCATAAAACTGGCTGTGCGCCCTTTTATAGTCGCTTTATGCAAACAATTATGCCCTCGAACTTTCTAGAAAGTTCCATTGCCGAACCTTCTAAATTCGTTGACTGTCAATAATTAAAATTCAAATGTCTATTGTTAGAATTTCCCAAGACGTAAGAACAATCTAGATTCCAGAATGTTCCATTGTTTTCTATCGCTGTTCTTTATCTCTGTCTTTGTTCGTTACAATATCTTAAAACCATTGTACAGGAATTTAAAACAGTAAATACAAACGACTCTAAACATAACGTTTTAAATAATAATGTACCTTTGTACTCATTTAGAAGTTTGATTATTACAAATCATTTGAGATGTAATAAAATACGCGAATTTAGCTATTAATATTGAGGGTAGAGATGTGGAGCACAGTTTAATATGACTGATTCAAAAAGTGACCCCAGAATAGCAAGAAATAAAGAGTCTGAACTTAACTGTTTTTGATTAAATAAAATTACGTTCTGATTGATCGTTTAATTTGATGATCTTGCCTAAATCCAGGGGTCCTTAACTCTATGCCCGCGGTGCTACTTTTACGCACCCGCATAAGGTTTATTACAAAATATTTTTATTTTTAGTAGTTAACAAATAAACACAACATTTTCGAAATAATAAACAGTTATTTAAGTTGATTCTTTATATTTCTGTGTGTCCACCAGTTATCTTCCTAATCTGAAATGCACTCGTACTCGTAGCCACATTAAGGTTAAGGGCCCCTGCTTAAAGCGATATTTGGCGCTTTCATTAAAAATTTTTGGTTGGTACAACAGCACTATCTTTTCTAGCTTTATGGGTCCAATTTTATAATACAGATACTGTGCTTCGCAACTCTACACTCTATGTAGTTATTATATGCGATAGACGCCCCAAATTTTATTTTGTTGGTAGTTCTTTCTTAAAGACTTACCAACTAACTTCATGTGTGTTAATTTTAGAGTCGTCGTGCGTGTACTTCGTAAAAATTCGTGCACATAATATTTTTTCATAACACGTTAAAAGAAATAAATTCGAAAAATATTTTATAGCTTATTAAAATAAAATTTACATTGCCTATTTATTTTAATGTATCCCATGAAACTCGTTTAGGTTCCAAATATTGATGACTCGATTTATTGTTTAGGAGACCTGGACCATATTTTGACAGAAAGCAAAATTTATTTAAATCCATTTCCTCTTAAAAACAATTCAAATTCACAAACATGTAATTTATATTTATAGCTTGACGCCAATGTTCATGGTTTGTTCGATTCGTACTCACCGTAAATTATAGCAAAATATAAATTGCATTTGAAAAAAAAAAACTAATTAGTGATTTAAATATTAGTGATTTTTAACTTCGATCCAACATTAGTATCAAATGAATACAGTGAAAATTGTTCGGTCCAATTTAATTCGTCTGTCTCGCTTGGAATTATTTGCCCGAATCGTATCAACATTTACGTGCATACGTACAATCACACATGCTCTACATAATGGACTTTGGTGCAAAATGAATGCAATAAATTCGTCTTTGCAAATATACTGGCATTGACAACAATAAAATGCTCGTCCAGAATTCACATACATACATATACACAAATAATGCATACAAACCTACACCCAGTAATACGATAGGCAGCGAGTTTGGCAAACGAGGAATGACTATCGAGGGGTGGCTAGCGACGATCGGTTTGCATAAAATAAACTACTCCAATTTGTGATTTGTAATCACAACTCGTAATTCGATCGAGTTATTCTCTTCTATTCTATCGTGTATACGTACGAGGAAGATTCTGATTAAATCAGAGAATCTATTGCCGTTGTGCGCCATTCGGGCTAAATGAATCGGACAAGAAAATTCAATTCAATGTGGATTTCTTTGGCTTTACAATTAGATGCCTTAATGAAGCATTTAGCTGTCATTTCTATTTCAACAAAGAAAAAAAATTAGTTTTAGTTGAAGCAAATGGAAGATTTATAGATTAAAACAGAAAATTTCAAAGATAAAACTATAATTTTAATTATAAATGTAACATCTGTAAACATCTTCCTTAATAAACAATTACCTACATAAAATACATTTTGGTTTGTAATATAGATGAGAATAAAGTTTTATTCCAAATATTAATATGTAATGGTTTATCTGCTTACAAAAGAATTGTAAAGCGACTAACTTTCTTGATAATGTTCTCAAAAGAATTTCAATTACAGTTGTTACTTTGAGATTTGTTTTTCAAATTGATAGCACTCTTTTAATGACAATTAAATAGCTTACATAATTTATTAGAACTTAGTTTTATTGTAATTTTGAATACTTCAGAATAAGTAGTATCTACCTATGTTATTGTATATTTGCTTGATAAATAATTCAGGTTTAAAAAGGGAAATTTTTTTCTTTAAAAATTAATTTCACAGTTAACCCACTTTTAGTTGAATAATTATATCACATACCTACACTTTTAAAAATGAGGATGTTTTGCTAATTTTATCCCACTCTTAATAAATAATTAAAAGGTTTAAATTACGTTTTTCAAATTATAGGTTTAATTCCACTATGCCTAATGACCACGGTCTTCTTTTGTTACACATGGTTTAAGGTGGTTAAAATAATTTTTCACACTAAGATAAAAGCCAATAAAAGAAACACTTTTTATATTATTTACGATGCGTTTTAAATTTAACTCAATTTAAATAAAATAGTTTTACATGAGACTTTATTATATTTATTTAATCTAAGAATGGAAATATTTTATACGATTTACCGTTTAAATGTATTGAACTTAAGCCCAGTCAAATCGTATTTGAAGGTACTTATTTCTCTCGCCTTATTCCTATACTAT
Organism: Sisyra nigra; assembly: GCA_958496155.1. Lineage (NCBI taxonomy): Eukaryota > Metazoa > Arthropoda > Insecta > Neuroptera > Sisyridae > Sisyra > Sisyra nigra. The sequence goes on from OY292316.1 coordinate 38,762,120, forward strand.
TAAAGGAGTAATTATATTAATTTAAAATCAATAAGCAATTACAGAAATCAATAATTTAAAACAAAAAAATGATAATAAGAAAATAGTAACAAAATAATTTTTTAGAAACTAAGAATTTCGTTAAAAAAAAAACATTTTGACCATTTTTCGGTACACTCTGGCGACCAAACCAATAAGAGTTACTGCGAAAAATATTTTTGTAGAAAACTGATTATGCTTTATCTTTGGTCAAAAATTTTAAAAAAACCAAAAATGTTCTTGTTTTCACAATCTCTTTTGTGAAACCATATCCAAGGAAAATAGTAAAGTTGAAAACTGGGTTTAGCATCCTGAAAAACATATAGAGAAGGGATTTAAAAAACATTTCTAGTTATTTTTGGCTAGATTACTATTTTAATTGGAGAATTAGCATTATTGCGTAATTTGGCATAAAAATCAAATACACATTAGAAAATATACGGCTGTGCAAAAATAAGTAGTTATGGTGTGCATTTGATGAAAATTTGATATGGTTTAAGCGACATGTAGGTAAAATTTTTTGTAATAATAAGCATAATTTTTAGGTTACACACATAAAAAAATAGAAAACATTGGATACTCCTGGAAAGGTTCGTCTTTTTTTTCATTGCACTTTAGCAGCCAAACCAATTAACTTGAAAAATATTTGTAAGCAGTATTTTTGTAGGAAATTCAAGAGACTTTAATTTTGTTATAATTATATATATATTAATATATATTAAAATCATCTCTCAAAAAAATATATAATTGCATGACTTTTGGCTAAGAAATAAAAAAAGTCAAGAATTTTCAGGTTTTTTTTTTTGTGACGATATACACAGGTATAGGAAGTAGCAATGAGAAAATCGGATTCAATACCCCAAAAAAAAAATTTTCTGACTATAATACCATTTTGTTGGACTATTAGAAGTTAAAATTTACAAGTAATTTACATTTTTTTAGAAAACAAGTAAAAATTGTGCAAACCATTTCAAAAATTACATTTTGCAAAATTCAATCATGGTAATTTATTTTAAAGTTATCCAAAATAATGTAAAATTAAAATAAAGTTCCAATAAAACTTACAGCCCAACATATCACATAAAGCACAACACAATCATTTTGCCCGAAGTAACATTAATAAAGGATTACTTATTTTTTTAGCCATCACAATCTTAAAATATTACGTATCATGTTTCTAGATTTTTTTTGGGTTAACGTACCTAAAATAGCATGTCTATATTTAAAAAAAACTATCAGATTTAACGTTTTGTAAGCACATATTCACTGCGTTATTACTGAAAATGATCAAAAATTGAACTCCATTTTAGACAATCAAAATTTTCACGTTCCAGGAATTAAATTTTAACTAATTGTTATTAAAATTGGTTTTCATTAAAATGAATTCCATTGCCACAAACCCAAATTTAATAAGTTTTTTTTTTCATTTGTGAGTGAGAGAACTCTACAAGGAATATCCTTAATTAAATTAATGTTTTTTTATGCTTATTTAGAAAGAATTTCATAAAAATTGATTTTCCTGAAAATTTCATTAAAAATGTTAAAATACCATCAAGTTTTAAGACAAAAATTTTTTTCTGCTATAGTTCTTCTGGATACATTTTTGTGTCTAATTTTATGTATCATAAAAGTAAATGGGTTACGTAATATTCCCTCGTTATTAATGCATATATTTACGTCTAATTTTATTAGAAAATGACTGCAAGTTTTTGTTTTTTAATTTAATATGAAGTTCTTGGTGATAAAAACCAAAAACCCCAACCGCGCCTTCAATTCAATTAAAAGTACATTAAGTAAAAGTGATTTCTATTTTAACCTGAAGCTAATTTTCCTTCTTGTTTCACATCAAATGCAATTCACAAAGAAAATAAAATAGCCTGAGAAGTTGCGTATAAATAATTTAAATAGGTTAGATTAAATCACAACTATTATATGATGCATTCCATTTTTTATAGATGGATAACTTTAACCCAATTTAGATAATTTAATCTAATTGGGAATGTTTTGTTTGATGAGCATAATTTTATATGAAACATGCAATAATTGGTATAACAATAAGACGAACAATTTTTAAGGGTAAATATCCATAACAAACGCTACATTCGTTATTTTTTGCGTATGTTATATTTAAATAGCAATAAAATTATTTCTTGTTTTCGCTAAATTAAACACACATACACGTATATTAGCGAATGTATGGGGCATTGTATTAAAATAAAAAAAAACAATTTGCATGCGTCTATATTGTGAATGCATGCGTTACATGAATTGATAGGAAATAGAAATTAAAACGCAAACTGTTTGCTTCGGTATTTATAATAGCAAAAAAGTGGAGCAAAATAGCGTTGGCATGTCATCGTTATTAACATGTAATATGCAAAACAATAATCCCTGTTTAGCGTCATTATATCGAAGCCAGGAGGGTAATCAGAGGGCTTTCTGACAATGTGCTAGTTAACCTCCCGTCAGTCCTATCACAGACACAAGTATTATTCCCACAACCCATTTCCCGTTCCAGCAGGTTGTTGTGGATCATTCGTTGACGCGTTATTTTCCGCCCATTCTTTCCCTGATTGTCCCTAGTTATCCCTATTTAAGCTACATCAATATGTGTCTCTATCAGAAAATGAGGACGGGGCCAGCTCATATCAAAACGTCATTTAGATTTATGTGAAAAAATTATTTTACATAGCTTCAACAACGCTCAATTCAAAAAAGCATTAATACACGAATGGTTAACAGAGATTTTAAATAATGGATAATCAATGATTTCCTTCATTAATTTATTGATGGTTACTTGGTTACTATCGTTCCCACCTCCCCGTTTTTCACTTTTTTTCATTTATTTATTAAGATAATAAACTTTTCGATTTGTTAAAAAACTCATTATCGAATCGTAATTACAAGAGTTTAATGATGATTTCGTTCGAGCGTTCAAATGAAACTAAAGCTGATTCGGATCAAAATCAAAAATCATCAATCAAAGCAAACTAATGAAACCATATTGGAGTGATTTGATTTTTTGTGAATAATTTGGAAAATTAATGTTGATAGCTGTTCAAAGACATGATTTTTCATTTGAATTTTATTAATCGTTTTGTCAAAGATGGAAAAAACTCCATTAAAAATATTTTATAATCGAAAAAAAATTGCTTATGATGGTCTTGTCGATAGAATGAAAAATGAAAAAGAAAAATTTTGGTGTTTTATGTTATTTCATACAAAAGGCCTGTGTGGATGACATTCATGAACTATTAATCGATTTATTTACTTATTGAAAAAACATATTGAAATGGATGTGTTTATAATTCCTTTGACAATTTTATATACATTTTTTACATTTATGAAACAAAAATGTTCACTGAACAATTTTAAATGGTTAAATCTATAGTTTCACTGGATAAAATTGAAATTGATTAGGAGTTGAATCTATTTTATAATTTTCATAAAAAAAACTTCTCGGGTTTGGTTACAATAGCTGACAAAAATCACGATAGTAGGTAGGTATTGTGCGAAAAAAATACTCTAAAAATTTATTATTTTAAAAAGTCGGTTATTTCTATACATTTTAGTCTCACATCTCATCATATCTTGATGTATAGTACTTAACTAAATTTAAATGGAGATTACAGATTTAAAAATTTGTATCTATTTTATACTTATACAGCACTAATCTACTGGGACTAGTGCTTACATGTGATTGTTTATAGATTGAATGCACTTATTGCAACCATATGCAGATTGTGCAATTTATATGAAAAAAAAATTTGTGCAGCAATCCAAAATTTCAAGTCAATTTTTTTATTTAAAAAACATGTTATTTGAAACTTTCAAAGTTTTCAAACTGAAAGTTTCACAAACAAGAAAATTGTAAGAGAAATTGTTCAGTTTTTAGATTCCTTTTGAAATTAGAGAGGCTTAGAGTGTTTAGAATTTTAAAAAACAACAAAAAGTAATTTGGCCCTAATGGGAGTCCCGCACTAGCACTATTTTTTTCTTTGTAGTAAAACTTGGGCACTTGTTGAGCTCCAACAGGTAAATTATAGGTTTCATATTTACTACACAATTTTCCACAGAGTTTGACAACTAACAATTGTTTGGGAAATCTAAAGACAGATCAGTTGTAAAACATATTTATTATGTAATAATTTCCAATTTCAAAGGTATTAAAAATTCTTTTTGGTAATGTTTTGATGGAGTGGGTGAAGAAATAATAATTCATATTAGTGTTATTCATAAATAACCATTGCTGGACAATCATTATTTAACCTCTCTCTATATTATTTTACCTGATTGAGACTTAGAATGTAATTAGTTTTAAAAGTAAATTAAGATGGAAATTGCAGATTTAAGAATTTGTGCATCAATCCAATATTTCAAGTCTTTTTTTTTATTTAAGGAAAATGTTATTTGAAACTTATCTAAGTTCTAAGTGAAATTTTTAAATGACAGACTTTAATTGTAAAGCAATCTTTTAAGTGATCAACAAAAAGTTTTCGATCTTTTCATGAGAGTGACGTGATGATTTATTATTTTTAAAAATATATTTTTTTTGGGGCTCAGAATAAGACCGTGAAGACCATAACATAACGAAAAAGTGACCAGGAAATCTATCTGTTCTTTCTCTTAATTCTAAATTCCCACATTTTTTATTTTTTTATGCTCATTGCTTGCCATCAATGATTGGTGTAATGAAGTGTACAGAGTAAGAGAGAGGAAATAGAAAGGGAGCTAATTCTATTCATTACAAGATGACAACTTTTGTCTGTCAACTTTTACTAATTTATAAAAGTTGTAAGAATCTAAATACAAAATTAAATAAATATGTTAATATTTTTATTGACAAACATTTAATAAACAAGAAAATTGTAACAGAATTTGTCCATTTTTTAGATTTCTTTTGAAATTAGAGAGGCTTCAGAGCGTTTAAAGTTAAAAAAATAACGAAAAGAACTTTGGTCCTAATAGGAGTCCGACACAAGCACTATTTTTTTCTTTGTAGTAAAACTTGGGCACTTGTTGAGCTCCAACAGGTAAATTGTAGGTCTCATATTTAGTACACAATTTTCCACAGAGTTTGACAACTAACAATTGTTTGGGAAATATAAAGACAGTTTAGTAGTCAAACATATTTATTATGTTAGAATTTCTAATTTCAGACTTATGTTGAATAATCCTTTTTTAACCTCTCTTTATCTTATTTTATCTGATTATGACTTAGAAGGGAATCAGTTTTTTCTCCTATTCGTATTTCTCTTGTATATTCTTGATAATATGATAATATCTTAGTAGTATATCCATACATAAACAATGAATACGTTGTATTCTCTTTTACACTTCTGACAGTCATATTTCTATCACCATGGTCCAAAATTAACATTTTTTGAATTGACCAAGTGTATCTTGTGCTACAAGTACCTAGTCACTAAAAGTGATTGGTGAAACATCACATAACAATCATACAAATCTCAAAGGTTTCATCTTAACTTACCTCATAAATTCATTGAAGAAGATTACTCATTTGAGCTTTTGTAAAGTTTATGTCTATAGTTTACTTCTGAAAATGTTATATTCTATGTGTACAACAATATTTGTAAGCTCAGTATTAACTTTTGAAAGACAGCAAAAATTTATGGATTAACTACGAAACAGTTCTTCAAACAAACTTTAGAATATTATGAATAGAAAAATTTATCTTTAGAGTAATGATTTCAATAGCTAGCCTCAAATTAGAATGTTCCCATAAACTTAATATTAGATATCTTTGATAGCACAAAAGGGTAGTAGTGAAAGAAAAACGTTTTAGCAATAAGAAAAAAAAATATAAGGATTGTTCATGAGATTGAAAAATAAAATAAATTGCATCAAGTTATTAAAGTTTAATGAAGAAAATTATTTTTGTATTCACTTTACTTTATTCAAAAATGAAATAAAGGATTAGATAAAGAAACTTAATTAATGAACTAATTAATAAGTGAAAGACAACTGAGACAACAAGGGTAACACACGCAAATAATAATGTAGTTGATCAGCGTTTTCAAATAAATTTAAAAAACAAAGAAACTGAATAAGTATTGGTGGATCTATTTTTAATATTTTGGTAGTATAAAGTCCTCTTTAAGCCATCCGTTATTTTTTTGTTGTTTATTATTATTTAAAGTCGCTTCAACCTCCCAAGTTATTAGCGACTGGACATAGTATGCAACTATGCTCGATACATTATAGGTATGGTTTATAATTTTTGTACAGTGAATTGTTAGCTTGATTGATTATCATAACTATAATTAATTAATAATAATTAATAATAACAGTACTGATAAAACTAGTAGTGGTAACAGTATTACCAGCATAACAATCCGTTATAGTTCGTGACTAAAAAAGAATTTTGTCAATTTTGTCGAGGAAATCTTTAAAATTTGTCTGAAAAGTGTACAACATCCCTTTTTGTCGACCCTATTATCTATTGCAATTTTCACGACATTCAATGGCCGTATTTATAGTGAAATGGAGATTTCGCAACAAAATTGAGCTTGTTGTGACGCTGAAGAGAGCTGAGAGAGAAATGCGAAACCCTCAACAAAACATTGAAGGGGTTCGAATATGTTAGTTAAATTACATTACACAAACCCTCACGGTTGCCTATATACTGCCCCGTTCACAACTTGCCTCTGCACAAATTGCCACTCATAATCCATTGAGAAATGGATACTTTTCTGAAATTTGTTTTGTTGCAACGCGCACTTTATCCTCGTTGAATTCCAATAAAAATCATTCTGTTTTCAAGACCTTTCGAGTCATTCCCAAATCCCCAGATTAAAATTAATAAACAGGCATCGCATTAAATTTCATACAACTCCATCGAGTTTGTTTCTGAAAATAAATATGGTGATCAGTTAATTAAAACAAAGTTTCAAATGCATCTGATGTTTCCGTTCCCGTTTTCGCTCTAATCACTTTAAAATCCCACGGATTTACAACGCCCTCATGTCCAATCAATTTCTTGGGGTTGATAAATTAATGATAATTAAATAGAAGATCAATAACAATGGTGACATTTTATATGGGTTCCCGGTCATAATTTAATATCGACTCGTTGGAAAATAATTAACATATTGATGAATTTTATACTTTGATTACGATTACAACGCTGATTAAATTATTCTATAAATGCAACATAAACATATAATTAAAATCATAACTTCTAAAATACTCTATAAATTTTTAATGTTGAATTTATTATTAATATAATTTATTATTGGCATATTACTGAATCAAATGTTAAATTACTCATGGGTGGAGTTGACGTTTGGAATTCTATTTTTGTTAATATTTTTGGTGTGGGCTCGCCCTGTTAAAATATTTTTGTCATTATTTATATGTATTTGTAATTAATACCGAGTCCATTTAAAACGTAACTATGTATTAATAAATAAATAGTGTAAAAAAAAAAAATTGAACTGTAATTTATTATTTGCAAATGAAAGGTAAAATTATGAGTTTCACGAGGATAAAAATTTTGTTAGTGAGATTAAAGTAATTTTTATAAAAAGTTTTTTTTTTTTTAATTTTATAAGTTTGGAAGGGTTGAGGTAAGCCGGGGAGTCAAAATAGCTGAAAGTTATGCCAAAATTTTCAAACCGAACAATGATGTATCGATATGTTCATAATATATTGAATAAAAAAACCTAAATAACAATGTTTGTTGGGGATATGTTAGAGAACGCTACGTCGTTGTGTCAAGGGTCATTACAGTGGCCAACAGTGACCTGCCGGTGTCATTCGATACTTCAATAAGTCGAGAGGGTTGTTTCGTGACCTTCTGTAGCAACAAGATATCCGAGCCAGGATTCCCATTTCGTTTGTTTTTGCTGCCTCATTTAAATTCATAAAGTCCGAAATAAACTAATTTCAAAAATTCAAATAATCCATAACTTTCAACATACGCCACCGCAAAAACTAACCATACTCCATCCCTTTTATCTCGTTAGAAAACCACTGTACAATTTTAATAGTTAATAACTCCGGAGCGTTAATTCAAACAGAACTAGCGATCTTGAGCTATACGTAAACCGGGATGTTTGGTCATTTGGGGTGGCAGAGCTCTGTGGATGTCAGATGACTACAAAACGAGAGATAGATTGCAATCCAGACCGACTCACAGACCTCATCCATCACGATTACGTGCCAATAACGAGAAAAGCAAAAGAAAATATCAAACAAATTTTTCCTTGAAGTATATTAAACAAAAAAGCATTATCAGCTATAACCATAAAAGTTAGCTTTCAAGAAGCTTTTCACCGAGTGGGGCAAAAAGTAAAATAGTTCTTGAAATTTTTTTAGTAAACAGCTCAGATAAATGAGGTTTTAATAAGACGTTACTTCATTGATATTGATGTTATCCTTAAATGTCAATATAACGCAAGTAAGAGAATGCAATTTTATTAGTTGTATATAAAGCGAAAAACGGTTTACATAACACTTAAGAGAGCGAGGCATTTTTCGTATTAAACGAAACACTATTTTCGGAGATGTCGGCTATGATTAAACTTTTATTGTCATATTTCACATCATAGACATTGTGAAATACCGTGCAACTACTGTTAAACTATAGACTGACCATAAATACATAAACCTACACACGTGCACTAGGGTGTTAAAGAAAAAACGAATTTATTTATTTTTCTTATGGTGTCCAAAAATTAATAGTATATATATTAAAACAAAAATTTTGGTGCCAAAACAAGCTTTTAATATTAATATTAAGGTTAACATCAATCCATTTTTTAATTTTTTATTTAAATAGAAAGAATTTTTTTTAATTTTTGAATTTTCATCAATTTGGAGCAGTTAATCATAACAGCAATCTCGGGATTTAAAGAAAATTTCACGCTCTATAGAAAAGGTTAAGAAAATTTAAGTGATCTTAAACAAAACATGACAACGATCATAAAAATATTTTTTTTTCATTAACGTTTTCATCCATGATTAAAATATTTATTTTATGAAATCTTGGGATTTTGGACAAAAAAAAAGAATTTAATATTTATTTATAATTTTTGAGTGTTATTTGAGAGGAGTCCTAACAATTGTTAATCTTCATAGTTAAAAAAATAACCTAAATATTGAACATGCTGCCTTGTTTTAAATTATTAATTGACTCCATCAAAACTAGACAGAGATGTTAATCCTAAAACTTGCCTGATGAAGCCGAAATAAAGCTGGCAAAACTTCGCACTTTTCACAATAAAACATCTATAATTATTTTTTTGTCCAAAAGTCTTTTGCAAAGACTGTTTTTGAAGAGCGTAACATTTCCTTTAAATTCCTGCTTCCAGATTATTGTTACAATGTACCTAACTACTGTTTCAAAATTATAGAAATTTTAAAATAAATTAAAAACTACTTCCCCCAATAACTACTATCTAACTACTACTATCAATGATTTGAAACAATAAACAACGTACAGTGATTTTGAAATCATCAGAAAATATTCTGAAACACAAAGGTTTATTTCAGGTAAGAGGCAAACCAGACATTTCCGTATATGAACAACAACAAGCGTTCCATATAACTTGTGACTATTTCTGGACGGGTTTGTTTGTGTACCAGATGAACTTTTCATTTTATATTGTACGAATTTGAACTAGTAATGTCACTAGGTACTTGGTCTCAAGTAAGTGTCGTTTAAAAATGCCCAAAACTAAGCTGAGGGTACAAGCGCATAGAAGAAATTCATATAGTCCTTTTATCGTCGATTTATTGTATAAACTTTTTTATTAGGAACGAACCTATTGTAATTAAAAATCAAAAAGAAAAGTTTTAAAAGAATTAGATGGGATGCATTATAAGAAATTAATTACATAACCACTTTGGGGTTTTTTATTTGTTAAGAACTAATTTGACTTATTTTTAAGTGCCGTTTTATTTTCAAAAGAAAATTGTTCACGAAAATATATTAACACATTTTTTAAAATTATTTTAAGAGCTATGAGAAAACTCCATGTTGGTGGATTTTCGACGACGCAATAAGTCTCATTTTATTATTTTAAGCCGATCCTGAAAAATAGTATTTTGTATCTATTAGCTCTTTTCCAATTTTTATTTAAAAAAAAAAAAATAATAAAAAAAATTTATAAAATGTCAATATAATTGGAGAGTTTTTTTTTTTTTTTGTTAGAAAATGTTGATTCAGTAAAACAATTTCGTTAATTAAATTTAATTTAATCGTACAGAAGTATTTTCAGTTAGGTATAATCAACAATAACTAATTGCTAGATTAATAGGGGTCTCTCTATATGAGTTGGTGCGATATTGGTACTATGTGTTTCTAGGAAGTTTGAATTATTGTGATGGAACAAATCCAGTTAGGCTGGCAACATGTTTCCAACCACAATATAACGAATAGTCAAACAAGTCTGTTGGTATTCAATTACGTGATGAGCGGAGTGCGAGAGCGGCTTCAAATAGACGAATAATGAATTGCAACGTGTTAATGAATCGAGTTAACACGTGCAAGGGGTGAGAATAAATTGGGAACAGGTCGCAGGTGCAGGCAGGTACGTGGCGACTGTGGTCTATCTACCAGGCTACCAACAGTATCACATGTTCATGTTTTCATCTGTACTATCATAAAGGGTGGTGTCCGGCCCACAACAACACTACTACAAAATTTATGGCCTTAAATTTAGTTAACACTAACAAAATAATAAATAATACACTCCATAACACAATTATTTCCCGAAAAATTCAATTGCACATAGCACCTATTTGACTTCCATGAAAATAAAATGACATTTTATAAAATCAACCACAATTTTATTATATTATTTGATATTATTATCGATCAAAATTAATTATATCAACTTTATTCAACTGGATAAAACTTGTTGTTATCCGAGACTTTGTTCACGTAAAATTAAACAAAATAAGAACAAAATATTCAAATTTAGGAATACATTGTGTATTGTCTCTAAAGCGTGATACGAAATCGCTTTAATAAGATTTTCGAGAATTTCATTACGAAAGTAACCATATTAGCCCTTTGAGCGGTACTAACGTTCAAGTACGTTCTCGGGCCTCTTAGCCACCTGGAGTACGACCGTAAATGTAAGTTTCCTGGAAGTTTGAGCTAGAGCAGTAAAAGCGTATGTATAGGTCCCTATTTCAGAAGAATATTAGCGAGTCTATTGAGTATAATTATCACTATAAAGTATATCTGAAGAGTACTCATCTATTTTACTATACTAGAATCGTTCTAAAAAATTGTAGAAAACTGAAACTACATCTAATAAAGTTTTTTTGAAAAAAAAAAAAACACTATTGGGGGTTATGCAGCAATAAAAACTCACTAACCAAAAGGTTAGTAACATAACTTATAAAAATTAAAGACCCTGGATTTAGAATCATTTTTAAGACAAATTTCAACACTTAAATGAACAAATTATAGAAACTACAAAATTAGAGTTTTTTTATTCATCCATGTAGATTCATAATTGGAAAATAAGTGTTTGAGGAAGTTGATAATTTAGAAGTTTGACTAAAAAAAAACTTTCAACTCTTTCTTTGAGCCACTTATAGAGGTGAAATCAGGTGAAGTTTTGAAAAATCATTTCTTAGTGATAACACACTTGTCTCAAGAATAGCCCTTTGAAGTTTCATATTTTTATCTTCAGTGGCTTAGTGCCTAACTTGTCTATCTGTCAACCATGGTACTGTAATAACCTATGTATGTACATATATATAGATATAAAGAGATAAAATGTTAACTTCAGTTAATTTAAATTAACTCAAACAACTCAATGTGCTTAGCTTGCAGTTTTGCGAGCAAAATTAGCATGGTAGTGAACATTTGGACAGGCACCGGTTTAATTTAAAAGCTTAACTTAATTGTTTGTGTTTCTCCATTAAAGTGACGTATTTAAAATTTATTTACTTTTCGCCTCTTAATATATTAGAGGGAGTTAATCTATACTGGTTTTTTACGGCTTCGAGTGACTCGTTTTTCAAGCTACATCTGTTCCACGTTTATGCTTACAACTGTCACTACAATAAGAAAATTCGTGTTGTAAAAATACCGAAAATTCCTTGTGAATTAAACTACAATTAATCAATCGTTAATTGAGTCGATTAAACCTCAGTATTTAGTGTAACATGTTTTCTTTTAGAATTATTTAAATCAGTCAGTTTAATTAACATATTTTCTGTAACGAATTTTTTTAAATGTTATTTATTTTTGTTTAGTTTAAATGATGAGAAGAAGTTTTTAACGTGATAATTAAATAAGTATCATTAGAGTATAAGTAATGCAAATCTATGCAAAAAGATTTTTAACTATCTGCCGCTATTCGATGTGATTCATTAATAAAGTTGTACACGTGAATATAAAGAAATTTGTTTAGTCACGAATTGATTCAATTGATTCTGGATAAATATTTTTCTCAAAATGCAATGATGCATAAATACAGTTATGTACTTTTATGCAACAGTAGCAGCTAATGAAGATATTAGCTGATTGAATTATTTAATCATCTACTTGTAGAAATGAAGATGCTTGTTTTTTTTTTTTTTTCAAAATAACAGTATTTGTTCGAGCTTATTGATTTTATTGCAAATCATTACGATTGATAGAGAGTTCAATGTTTTTATATTTCTTTTATATTTAAAGCAACATTCTTCGATATTTCAGAACTATAATTCATGAAAAGAAAAGTTCACTTTAGTGTAATAAATCAGGAAAGTATGAGGCACTATAATATACAAGCTAATTATCTCTAGCTTTATTTGGGAGACTAAAAATAAAAGTAGGTAAGTTCTCAAGTCCTGTATATATCATCAACAGCTTTCTTCTGATAAAATATCCGTTATTCATACATATGCAATTAACTTACTAACCACTGACTTATATTTACTAGCTGTAACTCGCTCGCTTTACTAAGCGTATTAAAACTAAACTAAATGATAGTTGTAAAATCCTACCAAAATGCCAATTAATTACTTTCAACCATTTTTTAAAAAAATATGGTAGTTGTCTCTAAAAAATCGTACGTTTTTCAGAAGTAAGTTAGGCTCAGAATTTTTGCAGAATAGCAAAAATTTAGTGTGCTATTTTAAGATCTGAGACTCTATCATACAAATGTTATTAATTTATTTGTGATACTTTAATCCGCAAACTGTTCATAGACAATAAGTGAATATGTTAAACGTGGAAGACATCACAAGTGATGCGTGCTGGTAGTCAAATATCAGAATGACAATTCCAAGAATTAGATCTGGTTTAGTCTTTTAATTTCCTCACTGTTATTGAGCAGGGAGATGGCCAAATGATTGAAATGGTTTTCTCAATCGATTTTGGTAATTTCGATTATGTTTAGCTATTTCTTCCCTATTATTAGTCATTTTAGGTCTTTGTGTATGTCACTATTTGTGACATACCATGGTACATTTATTGTCAAGCACAGACACTTGGACTGCCACCTCTATAGCAACTCGATGTTGGAATTGCTAGAGTTTCCACAAAATTAAAAGCCATACGTCCAGACGGGTTTTAATATGGCTTTGTATATGACTAGTTTACCGTCCAGGGACAGTTGTGTCCTACTTTTTAACGGCCATCATATTTTTTTTTTACTTTGATTCCCATTTGAGTTTTTTAATGAGGATGATTTAAAATGATAAACGACATCATGAAAGATGGAATTGGAACCTGTGACGAAGCGATTGGCGGAAAACCGAAAATGATGAAGAAACACCATGTGACGGATCTATACGTACGAGCGAGGCACCTAAATAATTAAGGATGTGATTTCTGCACGTAAGTCGTCTGTCTAGATGGAGTACCACATATCTGAGCTCAGTGATCAGTAGCTGTTCTATAAAGCCGTTAATATTTCTGGGATGAACAGTTTTCAATGTGTTACCTTTAGAACCAGCTGTAAGTTTTGCTAGTAAAGTTAAGCTGTAAATATTGTTACCACACAGGAATAGAGCATTTTTTCAGAAGAAAATAATATCTTGTATTCATTGCCTTAAGGGGGTATTCTAGTCTAAAGGCCCGAATTTCGAGCGTTTTTTGGCAATTGATGGAAAAAAAGCATTTGATATTTTTACCATCCATTTTTTATCATTTGCTTATTAATATTCAGAGAGTACACAAAATTAATTTCAAAAATTTTTTTTTCATTGAGTTATGCGTCCTTGAAATAGAAGGGGGGGGGAAAGGCCGTGTTTTTGTTGCCATGATTTCTATCCTTGTGGTCATCTGAAAAATAAGACAATTATGGATTCTTGATTAGTACAAATGTCGCTATTTCATGAACTTGCAAAACTGAAAAAACATGTTTTTCATGAAATTGCGGCTACTCAAAAATAAAGGTCAATTTTTTCACTAATTTTTTAACTTTGTCAAATTTTTAAAAAATTTAACACATTTCAAATTTTCATTTTTTTTTTTTGGTTCATGCGATAGAGAGATATTTAAAGAATATTTATGTCAAATTTAAAGTAAATCGGCTGATTAGAACTTGAGATATTGTGGCTACCAAATCGAAATGTAGTTTCGAGAAAAACGCGTTTAATTTTTCGGATAATGTTACATTCAGTGGCCATGCAATGGTAGTTAATACTTACATTTTTTAATCAGCGATTCCTGGTTCAAAAATAATTAAAATTTTGAAAAATCCTCTTAAGGGAATATTCTTAAAAGTTTAAACATTCAGAATATGAAAGATAAGAAAAATCGATTTTTTCAAATTTCTAGATTAAAATACCCCCTTAAGAACTATGTTTATATAAAAAAGCTCGTTGGTTTTGACATACGTTAACATATAATACTATTTCGAAGAGCCACAGCTGATTTACACAAAATTTTATTTTGTTTAATAACTTGTATTGGATTGGTTGGTAGCTATTCTACAGGACCAAAAACTTTTTTTGGAATAAGAAATAACCTATTGAATTCAGGTCTCGTTAAATTTCCCTATACAAAATCCCTATGCATTATAGTGGTACAAAAGGAGAAACACACATTCATGTGTAAAACTTATATTATGTTTGTGTATAACAGACGCTTTCTTTTACACCGCTTATAATTCTATTCAAGTCTACCATCAAATCTCAAATCAAACACTTTTTTCGATATCATTCTCATTCATGAAGTGTTTATTGTAACATATGATAAGAATTAACTTCGATCTAATTTGTATTTTCAGATTTTGTTTTTTTGAGATAGTTGTATTTTTATCTTAAAACGTTAGAAATTCATATTTGTTAGAAGCAAATAAGTGAGGATTTAATGTAATGTCTGACTAAATATTGTGACGAAGCCCTGGAATTCTCGAAAACAATTTTCTGAAAGTGATAAAACGAACACCGTAACTGTTTATTTTCACAGTGAAGTGTCGCAAAACTCGGGAACCGTATAAGTTTATGACGAAAACCCTTAAAACAATTATAAAAGGAACGTAAACATGCGTGCATCTTCAATAGGCTCACAAAACTTGACGACATTATATTTCAACACGGAACAACACTAAGAAGTTGTTAAACTCTCAAACAACACATTTAGTGATATTTCACTGGGTTGAAAAGATCCGGCATCCATCAACCATTCCCAACGACAATATATCACATTAGTGGCAATCCTATTTTTAAATACGTGGTTTCTCGATTCTGTTATGATTGGAACACATGGAATATATTTCTTTTCGAGTGAATTAAAATGGATTATTTTTGTATTTCACTTTATATATCAAGTGTAAAACACGAAACAAATGTGTTTCTGTAATTCGAAGATAAAAACTACCTACATATATATACAATATATAAATCCTTTGAAGAAAATCATGTAGAAAGTATTCGAGATATACATAGATTTCAGCTAAATACAGCGCTGCAAATTGTTGTGTCGCCGCACGATGTCTCCGTAGCTTTTTCTTTATGTGGATCGTTGAAATGTAGCACGTGAAGCGACGCGACGCCTTCGAGCCCTTTATCTTTTGTCAGTCACTTTCGCTGTTGACTGTTATCCCACGGGAGTCTTCACTTACCCATTCCAGACACACACATATACAACTATAAACGGTTTCTTGTTCCGTTTCCGTTATATTAGCGCCACAAATGTTATTTACATAAATTGTTTAACTTTCCAAATAATATTTTATTGAAAATAAACTCTATTTACTCATTTCATTTAAAACTTAATGTCTCTAATTTCGTTAAAATTATTTTATTTGCCATTAGAATTTCATTCATTTAATTTCTTGGTTTTTAGATATTTTCTTTAAATTTAAGAAGACATACCTAAGTTAAAAATCCAACTCATAATATTTCTGAGATGTACCAAGTGGAAGTTAAAAAGTTTTCATGTATTGTCACCCTTAAGCATACCTAGAAATTGACAAAAGCTTTTACTGTTTTGCTCAAAGGAAAGAAAAAAAAAGGAAAAATATAAACTTGAAAAGCTCATATGTTTAACAATAAATTCTCGGAAAACAATATAAAAAGTGTGATGGTGGAAAAAGTGATGGTGGATGATGACGCTGTTGTCAACGGGGAATGCATATGGCACGTCTCTCATTCTCAGAGATAATATAATGCACGTGGCACTATAAGACCCCCATATTCCACATCAGACGCCATTTTGGTGACATGATGGCGAGAAATTGCCTTAATTGAGTGACGTAATGGTTTTCATTTCATGTAACTTGCACACAAACACTGTATGAAAAAATGTCTTAATCTCGACGCAATATTTTTTAAGGCTGAACAGTGATGAAAGTTTAATGTGACCTAAGGGGTGCGTCGTACATATCTCCATTTTTTCAAACCACTTCGTCACAGTAGGCTCGAAAAATATGACGAAAATAAAATACAAATCTACTCACATTGTAGTTGTAGGGATGACAAGTATGCATCTATAAATTAACGTGAGAACGACATGAAAATCCCTTCTGGATTTATTAATAAAATCATTATCTCCTACTCAGAGAAAAAAAAAGCCTATTACAACAAAAAACTACAAAGACATTCTTAAATTTAATTTAAAACGCATCAAAGCAGAATTATTAGTACCATATGAGAAAATAATTACAACCAAATTGTCTGTGTTCAATTAGAAAAAATAGGAAATCATTTTTATTTTACTTTCACCACATATTGTTCTGATATTGGAACATATTTTTACGATCTTCGTAAAAGGGAAGTAATATTTGAAAAAGGTTTCAAGTTTCAGTCAATTATCACCAGTTAAAGATGCTATTAATTGCAGTTCTTCAGGCAAGGGAAGCTAAATGTCTTAATTTCTTTTCATTTAAAAGATATTTTTTCAATTAGCCTTTCTGGCCAGTGTCAAATATTTAAGTCATTTTTGTCACATTATGACAAACTTTGGGTCTGTAATGCTCATAAAGATTTTGAGAAATTGTGATGATTGCCAGTTGTTAAACATAATCAATTAAGATGTGAGTGTGTTCATAATGTTGAAATTTCAAAACTAATGCAACCAATTTAATTTGCAAGAGCAAAACTGAATTATTGGCAAATCCGTGCAAAAATTATACGCTTTGCAACAATATATAATATATATATAATATATATATAATAATATATCTCTAAAATTTAAGAATTTGATGGTAAAATTAAACCATAAAGTTGAGTTTCTAAATCAAGGCATCTTCTGTCGTTTTTGCAATGAAATAGTCAGAATCTTTTGTAGTCAGTACTCAGTGGCGTAACTATACCATCTGAGGCCCGTGGCAATTTCATTGAATACCCCCCCTCCCCGTAATTAGTCATAATATTAACCCCTCCGCGTTTTAAATGTTAATAATTTATATGAATTTGTACGTGGTCATTAGTTGTGTTAAACTTTAATTGATTTTAGGTACTTTTATAAACATTTTAATTTTTACTAAATTTTGTTAAGATATTAAGTTACTTTTGGAGTAGCGGCCTCTCGGACCGGGGCCCTAACCCTCGTGGGGCCCGTGGCATTTTGCCAGCCCTGCCACCCTATAGTTACACCACTGTCAGTACTACCATGTTTAGTCTCTATTTAACGAAAAAGTTCATAAATATTTAAAAGTTGTTGAAAACTCGAAAAAAATAAAAATGGGTTTTTATCAGATAAAAATTTTATACTGCCAATGAAATTACTTTGACATAAGTATTTTAACTCTTCTATTGTATTAATAAAATGAGAATGAGATTCAATGGCAACAATTTTTTAAAACGAATAAAATATTTACAGCTAGTTTTTGTTCTAGCCACCACATTTCTCCAAATTCTATCAAACGGCAACTTTTCAAAATTAACTTTGATAGAAGTGCATTCAGTGCATTCAATCGATTCAATATTAATTGTAAGAATTTAATTTCCGCACATGAGTTTATACATACAACGGCAAGCAACTTGAACGATTTAATTATTAATTCAATAGTTCACTGAGTATCAAGCTTATTAATTTAAAGTTAGCGGGAAATGAAGTAGACTTTGACCCGTTCTTGGCGTACAGCTCCTTATAATTTCACTACCATTCAATTATAGTTATTAAGTATTTAAAGATTATGCTTGAAAAAATTGACGAGATGTATAGTAAAAAATGTAACAATGTTTTAATAAAGTTATTAAGGGTAAATTATTATGAAGTTTAGAGGAGAATTTTAAATTTAATATTCCTTCAAATTCAATTTTCGTGTGTATCTTTTATATTATTTAAGGCAAAATGTAAATTTGTTTTAGATCAAATGAATACAAACAGTGTATGTGTGTGCATAAAATAATCGATGTTTTCGAAAAGGATTCACTACATGTACATTGTACACTTCTTAGATGATATATGCACAAGCTTTCACATGAACATACTGTTTTCATATCAATTATTTCTTCAATTACAATGCAACATTGAAATTTTAATACCATAGTATGCTTTTAATTATTAATAATTTCATGGTAATATGTCCTATTATTTATTCATTATTTTTTTTAAAATTTACAATCTTTGCTGCAATGCAATACAAAATTTGCAAATACTAATATATTTTCGTCAATGAAGGTTTTTATTTTTTTCCATAGGTAATTTTCAGGGACATTGACAGATTTTTCGGATTTTTTTTGTATACTCGTATTATAACATTTTGATCAGAAATATATGAATGTAAATCAACTATTTATCTTTTTTACATAGTATAAAACAAAGTCGCTCCCGCTGTCTGTTACCTTAGATCTTCTAAACTACATAATGCATTTTTATGCAGTTTTCAGCAATTGATAGAGTTATTCAAGAGGAAGGTTTGCAAGTATAATACGTGCATATTGTAGTAGAGAAAAGTCGGGAAAAAAATAAATCGTCAACTAAGTGATAAATAAATCGTCAACGTAGTGATAAATAAATCGTCAAGTAAGTGATAAATAAATCGTCAAGGGAGTAATGCATAAATCGTAAGAAATAAAAATAATTTCAATTTTTATGATACTTATTAACTTTTAAATAATGAAAATTAGGGTAGTTCTGATTTTTTGGTATGGTGTTACTTTTATGCTTTTACTTTTAAATCTATGTTTTGGAACATATTTTGCAAAAACATAAAATCGTCAAAAATTTTCACTTTTGCTATGAATTAGTTGAAAATCACTTAAAATCTAAATCGTTCTTTTTACAGAAAAATTTACATTTTTAAATTCATATCTATTTTAAACTAGATTAAATTTCAACTGGAAGTTAAATGGTGATTAATATTGTTTATGTTTTTGCGTAATATCTCCTATAAATAGTGGTTCTAAGATCAATCTTTACAGTTATGAATTATAAAGATGAGACAATGATCTATAATAAAATGCCAATTGATGTTACTACGATAAATACTTTTATAGTTTGAGCTAGTCAAGGAAAATAACCATATAGAATTATTTGTGTCTATTTTTTGATATTATTAGAGATACGTTTTTTTAACGCATTTTCTCTAGTTTTGTAAAATATATTCTAAAACAATTGTTTTCTATATTTTCATGTGAAGCCCACGCAATTGAACTGGCCCTCTCCTCTCAAAATAATAATAGAATCCTAATATGCACCAACTCCTTTGCCTGTTTCAAAGCCATTGAATTTCCAAAGCCTTTGCCCAACCAAAAGATATTTAACATCCAGATAACAGCCCAAGAGAAATGAGGGAAAATCATAAACCTAATTTGGATCCCTTTGCACGTTGGCATAAAGGGAAATAAAAAGGCCGACAAGGAAGCCAAAAATGCAACCAAAATTCCTTCTGTGACTCAAACACCTGGATCACTCGAAGACTTCAAGAAACACCTCAGCGAAAAGATCAGGATGGTATGGGACGATACAGAATAGAAGAGCCAAACTTCCAAACTCCACTCCATCAGAAAATTGACATTGACTAAACCACCCATTGAAACCATCCCCCGACCAACCCAAGTCATTGTAATCCGAATGAGGATAGGACACACAAAATTAACTCACTCATACTTTCTGCAATGGACTCAACCTCCAAACTGCATGAAATGCTTATCTCCACTCACCGCTAAACACTTATTCGGGTATTACCTCCTGAAAGGATTGAGGAAGGGGGCAGATACGCCACACTCCACCCAGGAGGCGATGGGAGACCCAGAACAGTGGGACAATGCTTGCTGTTTCCTCCAGAGGCTGGGAATTTGGAGCGATTTATAACGTTCAACATAACCAAGGAAACAACCCATACCAATTAACACTGTGCTAATGACTTTTTTTTATTTTCTTATTCGTTTTATGGGTTCCAGGATATTTCTTCTTTTTATCACCGCGACCAAGGAGGTCTATTGTGATGTGACCTCTGTGTGCACTAGGGGAGCTCCAGGCTTTCCAGAAAGCCAGTATCTGCCTAGGGGCTGCCGTTACTACCTCGCTTGGCGTCATGTCCGCTAATGATCTAGTAGTAAAAGCACGTTAAAATGGAAAAAAATTGCTCTTAAAAAGTAAGCGTCAAGCATACATATGAGTCAATAGGCACCAAATTTTTTGTGTATCTAAATAAAAATAATAAAAATTTCTCTGTGTTCATATTATGAAAATTCAGTTAGAAAATTTAAATAAAATACTGAAATGTATGAAATATAGAAAAATAACTTACCTACCCTGGTAGCTGATCGTCTGATAAAACCACTGTGAAATTGTCTGGTGGCTGCACCCTAAAAATAAAATACCACTCGTTAAATAAAGATTATTTATCAGTTACATTTCTCTTTTTCCATATTCATAGATATATAGATAGTGTTAACACTACTAGCCTCAAGGCCTTCATGAACCGAACCTTATACTAGGGGAGCTTTAGGTGATATTTTTTCTTTTTTATTAGAAGCTTAAAACAGGTATGTATTACTTTAAAAAAGTCCTAGTTATACGTATAAAGGATGTCCTGTTCATAAAAAAGCGGTAAATGTTTAGAAAGTCATATTTTATTCTATGGATGTAAAAATGAAAGTAAAGGATGTTTGTTATTTTGTAAAATGTACGTTTTTCAAAACATTTGCATGTGCAGGAATTCATTAAAAAATAAATAAATTTGTACATTTGTTATTTAGCTGTAAGGCAAAATTAATTTCTTACAAATTGGATTTAAAAAGTTACAAGTCGCTGCTTGAGAAAAAGCTTTGTGAAAATCGTAATATTTCCGATACACGGTGTGAAAAGTTCACGTTGTTAAAAGTCTCTCGTATTGTAAAATTGCGTTCTTCTTTCAAATAAATCATTGCCGTTGAACACATGGCGGCTAAAATCACAACGAACCCTTTTCACAATCGTTAACGCTAAAGCCTACGTACTTCGAAAGTTCATAACTTGATGATGGCGCGTGCGTTTCTTCCACAACTTTGTATTAGTTTAATAAGAAAGATTTTACAAGTTCTTCAAAGAAAACATTTTCATTACGATGCTTCTTCATCTAACTTTATAGACTCGTGCATTTTTCAACAGTTTCGACTTGGGCATTATAAATATATGTATAAACGCAAAAGCATTACGCTAATAACTTCATTGAGTATTTGTGATAAAAATATTAAAATTTTAAAAAGAATTTTTCAAGAGATTCTTCACAGTTGCTTTGATCAAAGACGAGGAAATTTCTCACAGTACACAACCCGCGTTAAGTTAATGCATTCAAAAATGTAAATTGTGCTTTAAAAAAAAAACTTGAGAAATTTAATATTTGTTAACTTAAAATTTGTTTGGGATTATTTAAAAATTAACTGTCGGATATGGTCCAAATGACTGGTTCCTGACTTTAGATTATGTAATTTATATTGATTATTTTTAAATAGAAAACAGCTGCAGGCGTGCTACAAAACAGGCATAAATTCCCTTGGATGTCACTGAAAAATAATGTGTTTCTGGATTAGACCCAAGGATCGAATACCAACGCAGATTTATATGATGAAGATCAGTCGTGGTCTTGCATAATAAACTACACACAACTAACAGTCCCTTTTATAAAATGCAAAACGTTCAAGATTACTGGGAATAAATGTGCATATAACTACTAAATTTCAAATGTGATAGATAGACAAGATTGACCGGGAAAATGTATTCAGGTGCAAGTTGCTATAAATTAAACAAACCGTATATTAAAATTTTCAATGTAACATGTCAATAAAACTAAGAGAAAATAAAATATTCAGCATAAAATCTTGGTGATCAAAAAAACATCAACTTTTGCTTCAAATGAAGCAATTAATTAATCGAGTTCTGTTTAATCAATCAGGAAATCCTCAAACTAACCAAATAAACAAATTGTTTTATAAATACAATTTTTTACTTAGTTATGTGTATTAATTAGCAAGCAAGGAAATAATTAATAAAATCGATCAAGTATAAAACAATTAGGTTTTCATTAAGAATATTTCTTATTGATTTGTAAATTTTTTTAAACTTGTGATAATCTTGGATAAGATGATGAAATACGAGCCAATTTAATTTTGTCCTTGTATAAGGAAATAAAAAGTTGTGGTTTTCAACGGTCGTCGTTAAAAATGGCAAAAAATTCTATATCCTTCAATTTAATAGTAAACATTTGTTATGATTTCAACCCCAAATGTTATATTAATTTCTATTCTTGTCTTTATAGTCCCTAATTTGTTTTATTATATCTATTAGAAATTTCCTGAAACTATTCATGTATTTATCTCTTTTTAATAATAGTTGGTCTAAATTTGCGATACCTGCCACAGGTATTCGCTATAAATGTTCCCTATAACAGTTAGTTGGCCTAATGATAGATTAGTTAAAGTACCTTTTCATAAACACTATGAAGTTGGTGAAGTAATTATAAAGCATACGAGAAAGAAGACCCTTCGATGCGACTCAGACGTATTGTTAAAATAATTAAATGGCGACTTATTATTTCCCATCAAAATACACCTTTGGGCCAAACAATTCCTTGGCATTAATTTTCTAATATTTATAGAAGATATGAAATAGTTTTTTTTTTTTCAAATGGGTAAAATGTATCTTTTGTTTTTTTTTTCTGAGTTCCACGAATCAAGTGTAATTTAATATAAACAAAATAGAGTTTCTTGTGTCAACTTACCGTTGTCATTATCATCAGTGGAGAGGATTTATTTGGGGAAAAAAAGAATGAGATCGTTTGACACAAACGACAATTTAATCACGTTGATATTTCGTTAGGGGTTCAATCAGTAAGGGATGTTGATGAGAGTTGATAGGTATTTTATTAGGTGTAAAAAAGTCTTTGACATCAAACCGAGGGAGGATTTGCTCCACTCTTTTTTATTAAACGATGGAGATCAATTACTAATTACTTCATTAAGGGAGATTTTAAAAATCCCACCTCATTTTTCGAAACGAAACGATTTGGAGAATAGATTTTAATTAAATTTCTTATCTATTTGGCTACCTAATATTAAAACTACATCTTTGTAAACGATACCGCCGATATTTTAAATTTCAGGATATTATGTCTTAAGTTTCAGTTTACGGAAGTCGAGATAGATAACGAAACGCCAATATTTTTATGTATAAAGAATCGATGTTTTGAGACAAATCAAATCAGTACCACCCAAACCAATTCTTTTACAATATCTCTGTGTGGTCTGATTAATTAATATATTGATCCAAACCTTTAAATTTTGAATTTTAATTACCTATAATTTCGCTAATAAAATTTAGTTTAAAATAAAATTCGTCAGCTTTCATTTTATTTCGTAAATAATAACTAAATTTTTAACTTCTTTTAATATCAAATTTTTAGCGATGCAAAACTGTTACGTGAATATTTAAAGTTTTAGGAACTATTAACATCTCCTTATCTCTGAGACTTAATTATAACGTTTTTATTTTTTGATATATTGATGAAGCTCAAGTTACCCCAGTGCTGTTTTATAGCACAATATCTCCGATTTGCAACGACGGCAAGTATGAAAAGTTATCTAGAAAATTTGTTACATAATAAATTATTAAAAGTTTTCAGTTTTAATTAACCAATGTTATCAATATGTAACGCAAACTTGCAGGTTTCTTCTGACTCTGCAACTTATGCTAACTCAAACTTAATTCTCGCAACATTATTTAAAGTTTCTTGTTTTGTAAATGAAACTACCTTCCGTTTTTGGATTGAAATAAGTATTATAAATGATGGTGTTGTACTTAACACTCATCTCGTTCAACGTTCTACGGTTATGTTTCGCGATTTATGTAAATTAGGTTTCAATATAAAATATATTGTGATGTTTATTCTTTTTTGAAATAGATTTATTTAACGAAATCGTATAAATTTTAATGTGTTTGAGTTTGAATTGTTAGAGCTATGTGAGTGGAGTGGACTTGAATTTAATATGGAAATAATTAACACGGAGAAGAGCGGAGAACAGGTTTTGTGAGTTCGTTTGAACATTTAGAGATGTCGTTATGAGTACTATGTATCTGCTGGTTATAAAGACTACCAGATTCTTATGAGAGTTTAAAAATATAGCGGAAAAATGTATAATACAAAACGCTTAAGATGAAATTTAGTTGACATTAAATAAGACTTTCCAATTACACACTATTATAACCCATATTACTATAAGTTACATAAAAAAATAATACTTTTTACAAAAGACGTTTTTCTTTACTATTGTGCTTATAATAATTTGTGTATTATGTAGACACTCTATATCTGTATATTTATGGACAGTTAACAGTATCTTTAATATTGCAGCCAATACTGTAGATGTACAATAGTAAACATTGCCTTTTATCTGAAATGCAACAATAAATAATGAGACTTAATAAGGCCTGATCATATTGAAAAAAGTTTTCTTTTTACACAAAATTTGTTTAATACGAAAAAATACTTCAGTCCTTTTATTTAATTTCATGTTAAGGGTTTCACGATTTATTGTAATGTATAGTGTATGTATATCTATAATGGGTTTATCTATAAGAGATTCTTGAAAATAAATACTTTAGCAAATATTTGCTGCGAGGCGTCACAGTACTTTCTTTTACTTTTATTTATGAAACTCGTTGAGACAAAAAAAAACTATGGTCTATGGGCACTTTATAACTATGTAAATAAAACTTAATACATACATATTATAACTATGTAAATATGAACTCCCACCCTTAACCCCAGAAACGTCCTTATTTGAATTTTCCCAAAACAACGTTTCAAATGAAAGTTGTAGGCATCAATAATTCTAAGAACTATAGAAATTGTAAGGAAAATCATTGGAGCCGTTTTCGAAAAAAATTGAAAAAGCTCGAAAATCGATTGAATAAAGTAGAGCTTTCAGTTAACCAATTTCAACCAAGAACTTTAAGGCATAACTAGATGTAATTAGCAGGCTTAATTCCAAGTTTGGTGAAATTCGGCTAAAGCTTTCGATACGAAATGTTTCTAAAAACTACCTTTTTTGAATTCAGGGGGCCTCAAAACTTGTATTTCCGGTGAAAACTCGAATTCGAAATTCGACCCAATTACAATACTTCCTTTACTATATAGTAGTAAAAGAAAGTATTATAATATGTTTACAGCTTTTATGTAGATATAAACAAACTCCCACCCTTAACCCCAGAACCACCCTTTTTCGAATTTGCCCAGGAATAAGTTTCAAATAAAAGTTGTAGCCATTAATGAGTCTAAGAACTATAGTATGTTTAAAGAAAATCTTTGGAGCCGTTTTCGAAAAAATTTGAAAAAACTCAAAAACTCCTAGAATAAAGTGGATCTTTTCGTTAACTGATTTCAACCAAAAGCTTCGCGGCACAACTAGGTATAATATGGAGGGCAAATTTCAAGTTTGGTGAAATTCAAATAAAGCTTTCGATACGATATGGCTGTCACACACACACACACACACACACAGGCATGTTTCTAAAAACCACTTTTTTGGACTCAGGGGACCTCAAAACATATATTTCCGGTGAAAGCTCGAATTCGAAAATTCGACCGGATTACAATACTTCCTTTACTATGTAGTAGTAAAAGAAAGTAACAAACTGAAGGAAAACTTAATCATGGGTCCTGTTAGCTTCCCGTTCTTAACCGGTAACCTTACAGTGGAATGGCAAAAGTAGTCTTTGACTTTTTTAAGAAAAGCTATAGTGAACACATAATTTTTAAAAATTCTATAGGATCGGTTGTATTAGAATTTTTATTTAGTTTTTCTACCGTAAATCAGCTTATAATTTTTAAAATTATATTTAGTAAATATTTTAACTTGTTTGGTTTTAACTTATAATATGTTACTAATTTTAATACATTACCTCAAATGTTGAGGTAACCCTATAAAGACGTAATGTTTATTAAGTTTTTGAAATAGGACAGAGCCATATAAATAAATAAAAATATTAAATGCTTGACTTGACTTATAAGCTACTTGATTTAAAGGCTCAAAATCGAGTCAAACCCAAGTTCAATGTTAGTATTTACATATAAAATTGTGCAATGAAGTAATTATGTGATATAACTTCGTGCAATGAAGTCAAGCATTGAATAAACAAGTTGTTTCATTTCAAAGTTTCGATAGTCAAGTCAATTCATTGCACAAAATATCCAGTTATTGACTTTATGAATTTCCAAATAAAATATAAATTGGTCCCGTAAACAGATGCAAATTGGTTCAACTTTTGAACATTTTGAAATAAATTTTTTATTGCATTTATGTTGAATTATAGGAGATAACTTAAGTTTTAGCGTTATATATCTTGTCTTAGCTTTTGTATATCCTTTATAAATGTACAGTTTTGTGAAATGTTTATTAAAAATTATGTAAAACTACATCCTATAATAAATCCCTACCCAAAGAATTATCTAGTTTCAAATTTAAACTAGGAAAATAGTAAGGTTTAATAGATATTTTAGTGACAAGAAAATTTCAATCAAATTTATAATTTTTATTGACAAACTAATGCCTAAGTCTAATAAAATAGAAAATAATCTTGTTCTCTATGAATGTATTGATTCTAAAGGTCTATATTTTAAATCTTCAGTTTTCTACAATACTTGAGACTTGAGTAGTATAAAAGAGATAAGAAAATAGATTATCAGGGCATCAGGGATATGGAAAAATTCTAATAAAACACAAAAAACTGATGCATTATACGACCAAACTTTATAATATACTTTTAGAACTCAAGTGCATTATGCATTACCTAAAGTATACCTAATATTTTGAAAATTGAGCTCTTTGAGATAACCAACCTGTTGATTTTTTTTTAAAAATTATCATGATTTTACAATTTGTGATTCCATAATTTTGGTTATACCAACCTTACCAAACTTTTCATAATACCACTCGAAAGAAGATAAATGTTTCTTTCATATGAAAAACATTTAATTGGATTTTCCTGGTGTAGTGCATCTACGACTTTCTCATACTTTCATGTACCTGTGACCTATATCAAGATAATTTTTGAAGAAGTTTAGATGAATCCCAACTAGTGTCTTATTTCCTGAAACCTCATTCATTCAATGCAGCATGAGCCAAATTAATTGTACACAAATACGACCCTTAAGAAGTAAATTTAGGCTATTATTCATTTAATATAAAACTTTAATATTTGAACTTTTATACGACCACTTTTGTCTTGAAAATTAAAAAAAAAGTGATCGATGATATTTACAATTGAAGCTCCTATCCTTTAAAATAAATAAATAAAATCTTAATAACTTTTACACAAGCACAGTATTTTACAAGAAAAGTTTGCTCTATTGAACCTTGAAAATTTCGTTTGAAAACTAAAAAAAAAATAAGGATAAAAAAGACTTAAAATGTTAATAAGTGTTAAAATGTGTTATATTTTATAACTCAGCTCATGTGTTATGGGTGATGGTGTTGATGAAAACGCATTAGGTTAACATTTTTTAAGAATACAAATGTCAAAATTTTAGTCAAAATAGAATTGATAGTAAGAATACATTATGTTTAAGTTGCAAGTTAAAGTACTTAATGTTTTTTCAAGATCCGATTTTTGTTTAAAATAAACATATTTAAGTAATTTTAACCCCATTTTTGACACCATCCTTCAGTTTTCATAATATGCATACATACGTGTGAATATTATAAACTCACCCCCTTTGAACGTGCTCTAAAGTAAACACTTTAAAACCATTTAAGGGATTTCGGAAATCCTTAACAAAGATCCACAATCGCAATAAATTGTTGGTGCTTCAGTCAAAACAGCATTTAGACACGATTTTATATGTTTTTGGTAAACGTTTTGTGACTATTCACTCTCGCCAAATGTAACACATTTAAAAGCGATAAGACAGAAGACAGGAGTATTAATATTTTCGATTAAATTTTAACGCAGCACATTTTTCTTTACCACCTTTCCAAAATGAATTCGTCACCTATTTAATTATATAACGCAACAAGTCAATTAAAAAAGATTTTTATCGCGGCATCCGAAATTAAATGTGATATAAACGGTTTTCTTGTTAGCAATCCCAGTGCTTTCGTCGTTTGACAAAGCACCCGTTTCAAATGAGTGGCAGGAAGCTATTTGTCATTTTAACAAGTTCGGCGAAATGCAGAAAGGATTTAAACTAATAAAGCAGTGTTTTCACATTCACACATCCTCCTTACCTCACATTTTATCAATCTATTTGGAAATTGTAAACATATGACAAAGGTCGTAAACTATTCTTGCTATTCGTTAACCCTAATTAGAATTCCCTGGCGCATTATTTACGTAGTGCATTTAAAATAATAAATAGAGATCGAAATGTGTTTGGTTTACGGCTTGGAAGTTGAAAAACTTGCTAAAATTAACCATCCACGTTTTAATGGAGAGATAAACTTAATGATTTTCACTACAAATACGATGATACAGAAATAAATTGGAAGCCTTAAAATAGATTTGGAAAATTATTTAAAGAAATTTTATGAAAATACACATAGATATTTCACTTGTGAGGTATATTATATTTCTTTGAAAAATGTAATCTTCTCTTTTTTCATATAATAAGTTCGATATTAACATTTTTTTAATTTTATTTTATTATTTGTTATCAATGTGAAATATTAAAAAAAAAAATGATAAATGAAGAAGTGTAGACGCGTAAAAAGTGAAACTACTTTCGCCTATTTAAACGTTTGTGTGTTTTTTTTTTTACTTTTCGGAGGTAATAATAATTAAAAATTAATAGATAAGAAAAATATTTTTTTTTCAAGTAAGTACCTACTTAATATTTTCAATTTTTTTCAAAAGGAATTATTTCCATGTCAACCAAAACTAAAATTTTGTTTTTCGGCAATAACTATGTACCTAATAAAATATTCAATACTCTTCTTCTGTTTGCATGTGTCACTGGACACGATGCTCTGACTGGTGGTCACATGGCGAACTAGCGCTCGGAGGACAGCTGTATTTGTTAGCATAACAATTCCTAGCCAAAATAAATAAAAAAAATGATTAAATTTTTATTTATTTAATAAACAAAGTAATTAAAAAAGGTATTTTTGAGTGAATTCAAATAATTAATAATAAATTTCAATATTATGAAGGATTCTGGGGCAAGGTTTTCTCCAAAATAATCTACAATTAAAAAATATTGCAAGAAATCCGTGTTAAAATCCGGATGTTCATTATCATCATTTTCCAAAACTAAATTGCATAACGAAAGATTAGACAAACTATCATATGGATCAGCAATTACAGGTGGAATTTTGTATTTTTTATTCTAGAAATAATGAAACGCCTTGAATTAAAATTTTTTCTCTTTACAAAATTTGGACATTCAGAAGTCGATTCAAGACCTTGATTTACCATTAAAATACTTTTTTCTGATTCCGCAGTCTGCTTTAACATCTAAAGTCCATATCACGACTTTCCAAACGCAGAAAATTTCTATAGTCATAAATATTTAGATATCTCGGATTCAACGGAAATCGAACCCAGTACACTGACACATGAAGCGGAACACACTAACATCTAATCGTTGCACCATTGAATGGACCATTTTAATTATTTGTTATAATAATATTAATTTGAGAACAGCTTTAAAAAATATCACACCCTTGAAACAGTTTTATTAATGGCCACGAGATAGCGTAACGCCACCAACCACCAGCAACCAAAATTATCAACCTTCAGTAATTATGTTAAAAATATTTAATTGTTGACCACTAGATGTCAAATCTTTTACCATATGTATGTCATTTGGTATATTTATGGTGGCATATGTTGAATTATCTTTTGTTATAAGAATGCTAATTTGTGCGTAATTTGTAACATTATTTTTTCACATTTTATACTGTAGGTACCTACAAAATGTTTTCTTTAGTCTTTAAGAAGT
Source organism: Sisyra nigra (assembly GCA_958496155.1). Taxonomy (NCBI): domain Eukaryota; kingdom Metazoa; phylum Arthropoda; class Insecta; order Neuroptera; family Sisyridae; genus Sisyra; species Sisyra nigra. The sequence goes on from OY292316.1 coordinate 38,792,926, forward strand.
TTTACTTCAAAAATACAACAAATAAGAATCTAATTTCCATTTAAATTTTATCCTTGCTTGTATATACTTTAAGTCGTTAGTAATTTAACACCCTAATAAAACAGTTATAATGCACATAATAACAGGCATATATTGTAATAACGGGCAAAATAACAGACTAGAAACAAAAAGTTAAATATGACGCCAAATCTAAATATTTGGATTCAAAAAGCATATAAGTTCATATTTCCTTTTATTATTTATTTCTTTTTATTTAAAATTGTATAGTTAAATAACATTTGTATAGTAATTTTAATTAAAATTAAGACTTTCAAACAGGGGCTTATTTAATTTTCATGTTGAAATTACTTAACAAATTGTATAATGAAAATAGGATCATTTATCAAAAGAGTGTGTGAAAAAAATTATGAATCTTTTGAACACAATTACCATTGTAATAACTACGTTTTATATAATAGGAAGTATGAATGGAAATACTTGAAAACAAATAATTGTATGTCAAATAACCGCAAACAATTGCTATAATTACAACGTTAAAATATAATTATCGCACAGCCTTTTGCATCTCGTCCACATATAGAAAGGTTTATATCTCGCTATGTCGCATTGTTTGCTACCATTCTTGGTATATGCGAGTAAATGCTTTGTATTATTATTGTATTATACGTGCATATATGTGCAAGTTCCATAAATGTTTATATGATAAAAGCTCTACATTTAAATTTCCCGAGGGACAATCTGCTAGCATTGGCCTAACTGGTACTCGGTGCGTGTGAACACGACGACCATATGCAGAAAGGTAGAACAATTATTTTATAAACGAATAGGTAAATATGTGAATAGAGCCACAAATGCAAAATGGAATTTTTCACCGATTATTACAAAAGGCAATTGTAATCTCTCTCAAAAATACAAAAAAAAAAGAAAAGCGATTGAAATTTTTTTTCATTCGAAATTGTGGATTTTTTTTTTAAATCTCAAATTTCAAATTGTATTTATTTAAAAAAAATTCACATTTAAGTAATGTAAAAATTAAATATGAAAAACTAAATGAAAAAAAGAGGGAATTGCTTAGGACAAAAAAACTTTTTTTAATTTTTATGAATGCTGATTTCTTAATTTGTGCATGTTTAATTACTTAACTTCAAAAATTAATTTTCATACGGTTTCTGCAGAAGTATATATATTATATATAGTCCAAAGACGTTTAAAAAATGACTTCCAAAAGATTCAATTTTACAAAGCAAATATGCTGAGGAGACTAAACACTGTCCAGATAGGTTAAACGGCAAACATCAATGACAAGATAAACTACAAAGGGCATCAAAGTACCGAGAAGAATTTATAACAAGACGACTACACAAGCAAACAATTTCGTCTTACTCAAACATTCCGTTCATACTAGATACGGCTTAAATGGCCATCAAAGTATCCTTCTGCTTGCTTCTCGAATTTCACAATGTCAATTATGTTTTAATTAGTTTATGATACGCTAAACGACATATATTTCATGGAAAAATAAATATAAAACCCTTTTAATTAACAGTTTGATTTTCAAATCATAGCGTACGTTTAAATAAACATTTTTAACTATAAAAGAATAATAATAATCAATGATTGATTTAAATTTTTAATTCAAAATTCTTAGAGAAGGAATATCTACAATCAACTGTATTTCAATAAAAAGAAAAAAAAATGACTGAAAAAATTAATGTCCTCTATTAATTTCTAAATACTGTGTTTCATATTTTTTAAGGTTATTCCCAATATAACAGGTTTGTTCCACTTGTCCATTTGATGATGTTGAAACACGTCCACCGAATGACAAAGAGTAAGACACATTAACCAAGAGACAAGAGTGAGTGAAAATCATAAATCAAGGGCTTCACCCTAATTTAAAACTGGTTTTGCGGTGTTTAAACACCTCCAAATCAGTTTCTGGGCGAGCTATTGTCACAAAAACGTACGTTCATAACCCGGTTCTCGGCCTGGTGCGGCCAAGCGGCTGAGAGCTGAGGCGTTTTTTTACGCACTCTTAGTCAGTGAGCCTTGTTCTTTGTCTTACGTGGATGTGTTTGGCTTCAACGTCTGGAACAAACCTAACGAATTCTATTAACAGATTTTAATGAAAATTAACAGAAATTAAAAAAAAAATTAAAAACGTAATCCTTAGCTTTTGAAGGTTGAAAATTCTATTTCAAAACTAATATATAGCTAAATAATTCATAGGCAAAAATAATATTTTAACATTAGTTATTAAGGGAGCGATCCACTCGATCCATTTCGTTTTCCGTGGTCACAGTGAAGGATTGATACATCCGTGAACAATATTTGGTTATATTTTGTAGTATGGATTAATTTCTGATAGAGTCCGCTCTAAAGGGTTGATAGTGTTAAGCCCTTTTTATACTGATGGAGTTCTTAGTTCAATTTTGGGATTTTGATGGACCAATGTGGGGTCTTCATATGGGTTTTTTGGATGAGGGGAAGAAGTGTAACATTAATTCCACTAAGATACTTCTCTACCTTTTTGGCTATGGGAGATATTACTCTGGAGTATGTTTCGGATGGCTGTGAATCTTCGAAATTTGTTATTCTGTCAGATATAAGGTTTCCTCTTTGGGTAGCATGAGTCGTAATGTAGCCTATGGTCAATCTCTTTCATCTCATGGAGAGGGAAATTTTGTTTGCTTCAGCTAAGATGCTACTTATTGGGTTAGATCTATATGCTCCTATACTAAGTCTGGCAGCCGCTCTTTGTATGATTTCAAGACCTTGTGGACCAGCTCAACACAGCAAACATACTAACCAAAATATGACCGCCTGACTCAAAGTGCTAATGACCAAGCAGTTGAAGCACTTTAATAAGGAAATAAAAAACAATAGTTATTATGGAAAAATATAATTACCCGAAAGAAAAAAAAAACACCCTTAAAAACCAATAGAAAGAAATCGACGAAACGGCGTAGGAAAATGAAAAAATCATGAAAGAATTATATAATAATAATATTTTATGACTCGAGCATATTGCTGAATTAATAAAATATTCCTCAAATACTACAAAGTTTACATACGACTAGAGTAAAGAGTAGAGAAAACAAGCGGGAGAGAGAGGGGACGGACTCTGAGCTAGTAACAATTAATATAAAAGACGTCAAAAGTCATAAGATGTGAATGTGCGAATATATCAACAACTGATGAGGGAAAGACCTTTAGGACCTTAAAACAAAATGGATGGTTATGGTACACCCGGTATATCAAACCGCTATTAAAGTAGGTACCAATTGTAAACTTAATGTAAAAACAACTTTCGCTAAATAAAGAATTATCGCTGTCTTTATTGCTATTATAAATACTAGTTGACCTATATGCCAATTATAATTTTCAAGAGTATTTTTCTCTAAAAACTAAGAATGTTTATTGAAAAAAATCGTTTTTTTTTATTTAATATAACCTTACATAAGGCATAAGATCCGGACATTGATCGACCTGTTCTTACCCAGTTCCCAGTTCCCAAATCAAAGACGTTTCTATTGTTGTCAATTGAGTAACGCTTGGTTTTAATAACAATTGATATGATCATTTATGTATAAACCTATTTACCCTTTAAAGCACAAATTATGATAATTATAGAGTAAAGTTTTCCAAAAATGTTGTTAACTGTAATTTTTGTAAGTAGTAATAAGTGATAAAAATTATTAGCTGTTGTATTAATAGATCTAATAAGTAAAGAATTTTATTTAAAATAAACGCTTACTGCTTTCTGGATGAAACCACTATGCTTCAAATGGAAGGGTTTGACAATGCACAGTAAATATATTACACCGCGGCTTGCAGATAACAAAAAGATATATTCCTTTTCTTTTGTGTTTTAAGTCGTTTTAAAAATTGAGGTTATAATATCATGACTGTATCATAAAAAAAAATCTGTAGGTCGTTAGCCTTAAAATATATCTAGGATTCAACGGGGATCAAAGTACCACTGACGCATGGAGCGAATATCTAACCGTTGCGCCATCAATTGGACTTAAACTATTATTGTCAAGTTAATATTGATACATACCTAAATGAATTTTTTTCTTATTGAAATTTCCAGTGGAAACTTTAATTTTACAATTTTTTGAAAATTCAACTAAAATTTCAAACAGAAACGTTTGTTAAATGTTGCTCTTGTATATTAATTTAATAAATTTGAAATATTTTGAATAATTTTTGCAAATCGCTTCTGGTAAGCATATAAAAAGATGTGAAACATTAATTTTCCCCAAAATGAAACGAATTTCGCTTTATTAAGCTTTTAGCATAACACAAGACTTTTTATCTTACAATCCCGTGCCATATTGTGACTATGTCCCGTCTCCCACCTTCAATTAAGCGATGAACCAATTTTCATTTTTAACATTTCCATTTCCATTTTAAAAGTCAACTAATTATTTATATTGAAGCGACATTGAAAGCGAATAAATTGATACTAAATTATTTATGGAAAATCAAATGATTGCGAAGGGCGTCACCCCTCGACTTACGCGTTGCAAAAGTCAATTTTTCAACATGGTCGCGTTGTTTTACGTCTCTAAAAATTCTGTTTATTGTTAATAATATCGGAAGTGAGTGCATATGTAGTGCTAAATAATTTAGTGTTGGCTCAAACGTTGAGTTAGTCAATATTGTCTGTGAAAGTTAAAATCAAACACTAATGAAATGAAGTACTGAGGAATAGGCGAAGGGACGATTTTGTGCAATATACGTATAATTATATCAAATGCACTTGTATGCGTTAATAAAATGAACTTGTTTATAAATGGTGATGTTTATGTGTATGTGTGTACTTTGCTGACACAAATATATCCCATAGGAATCGAACTCATGCACGGTTTAATATTTTACTATTACAAATTACTGGTTTTGTCATGTACACTGTTTACACACCTCATGTAATTTCTATCATGAATAACCCCCTTTTTATCGTGGGTGTGTTGAAATTAATGTCGATCTAAAACCCATATAGTTTTGTTTCGCACATCATTTTCACTTTGACAATGGTTTACGGAGGATACACACCTACTTGGAAAGGAAGATCTCTTAAAACTCCAACTTATTGCCCAGCCCGTTATTTTCTATCGTGCTCATTTGAAAATTTTGTCTCGTAAAACAGAAGTCGAGATATTTATTGTAAATTGATGGTGACAAGTTTGTCTCGTATTTATAAACAGAATGTACATTAATACTAATTGAGAAGAGGCTGGAAAAGCACTCGTCTTGCCACTAAGGCGGTAAAGTTTTGTATTTATACGTTTATGTCTAATAAATGTGTCTGGTCGGAGAATTCTCATTTGAAATTAAATATTCAACAGAGACTTGCTTAACTAACTGTTTATTTAAACTGCGCTTAAACTATTTTTCATGGCATCGCATATAAGCAATAGTTGAAAGAAATTTGAAAGTTATTTGGAAAATATTCAAATTTTTAATGGTGCTCGATATAAACTGGTTCAATTCTCGAGATCTACAACAAAAGCGCTCGAGCCATTTTTGATGAACAAAAGCTTCGGTATAGCTGGGATAAAATGGGACAATATTATAGAATGCTGTTCGCATCGTTCGTTTATTTTGTGAAATTTTCTATGTGAAACTTTATATGTCGTATGGTTGAGGGTTATGAAATGATGGTGCTGGTTATTGTTACAACTTTTGTTCAAAATGAGGATACGATGTATAAAACAATGTATTTTCATATGTTTACATGCGTTATGATAATAATAAGGCAAATGCAGAAGGATGTACTATCGATTCGTTTATCTTTCATCTATTACTTATTTCCAAGATAAAATAGAACTTCTGTAGTTAGTTTGGCACAGAAAAATACTTCATTGTTACTAGAGTTACAAAGTTAAACTAAATTTCAGTTCAAGTTGGTTTTAATTTTTTAAGATAAACTTTTATCAAGATTATTTTTATACGATAACCTAAGCTTTTTAAATACTACACTTTCTTTGTTAAAGAGTTTCTTTCGTTAAATTGATCCATTCCTTTATTGCTAAAGTTTTTAATTAAAAAAAAAAAACTGTAATACAATATACTTGTACAAATATACAATAAATTTTCATTAATGATATTAGAAATTCTTTTTGATTTTCTCTTTTGAGTGACAATTCTAGAGAATTTTTAGTGATTATAATTAAAATTGTCGTGCCAAATCCAAATTGTGATTTATTTTACTAAATATTATCTTGAACGCATATTTTAAGTTGGTAATATGTCTTGTGACATGAAACAAAAGACTCGGCGAATGACGGGAAGACCGAAAAAAACTGTAAGATTTTATCACGTTAGGTGTAATTAGAAAAACGAAATTGGCGATGTAAGAAAGTGCAAGGGTCGCTTACTAGCGTGGTTGACTAGATAGTTGCCCTATTCGACGGTCGCTAATGACCATAGCAGTAAATGCGACCTTAAATAAACAAAAAAGGGCGGTCTTAATTCCATAACATTAGTAGATGACCTAAAATTATTATTTTAAAAATTTATTTTTTTTAATGATTTTTAAACTTTCTGCAAATAATATTGCATCCTAGCTCGATATGGTCCAGTAATGGTGAGGTATGTCTTGGGATGCTACCCAGCAGTAGTCCTACTCTTATTTACATTCGAAAGTCACACTTTTCTGGCGCTACTGGTGTTTAGATGAGGGGGGCGATTCGTTTGCGTTTGTGAGGATTGGGTTACTATGGTTTTCTATTGCATCGTGCAGGAGCTGGTATCTTATCCTGATGACCTTCCTGACTGTAGGCATGTTGACGTCTCTGTGGATGTGGCGTTACGGACGTTCCATGGGGCGCCCGTTATTATTCTAAGTGCTCGGTTCTGTGCTACTTGAATTCTATTGACTTAACTATTGTTTGCTGCTCTCCAAAGTTCTGACGCGTATTGCCATATGGACCTTATGATTGACGTGTAAGACGGAATTTGTCGTTCAGGGACAATAAGGTGAATGGTTCCCCAGTAGTGGATTTAACTGCCGTAGTCTCCAGAAATGGTTGGAGTAGGTCAGGCATCTGTCAAGAGTGACTCAGAGGTTGGCAGTGGGAACTGTTGCTCCGTCTAAGACGATTAACGCTAAGTCCCTATTATTTTTTGTAGCTGAATTAAAATAGCGATTATATATTTAGATTTACCACTACCCTCCAATCCCGGGTTCCAGTTTACTATGGAATCAGCGTGCTGTTGTATATTTGCAGCAGTTGTTTGGTGGTTGTCACCACGGCTTAGTATAACTATGTCGTCAGCAAACATAGCCATTGAGTTGGTATTCTGGGTAGGTATGTCACTTACATAGGTTAGGTAAAGTAATGGGCCCAGAACACTTTCCTGCGGGACGCCTGTTTTTATAGGAGATTGGTTGAGGACTTTACGTTGCCATATTTGACGCTAAATGTTCGGTAGGAGAGGTGAGACTGGATAATTCTATAGTACGTGTTGGGGAGGAGAGGTATCAGCTTGAACAGAAGGTTATCGTGCCAAACTTTATCAAAGACTTGCTGGGTGTCGATGAATAAACCGTGACAGGTTTATGACTTAAAATGTTCAAAAATCTTTGCTTGTATGCTGCTCTTAACGAGGCCACCGTAAACGATGCTACAAACCGAGAAACCGAATCTAATTATCCAAAGCTATGGCTTGCCTGACTGATGCTCAGTTTACAAAAAATTTGGTAATTGTTCTATTTACCTGAGCTAGTGTAATTATTTTATTTTTACTCATCAAATATTCACAACTTTCCCAAAACCAGGCTAGGCTAAAATCTAACATGAAAGAATAAGATGGTGTGATGTTAAACACCAATGCAAATGTCACTTATTTTTAATTTGATAAAAATGATCAATACTTTTGAAAAAATCTAAAAACATAAATTTTAATACTTTACTTCTTTTTTGCAATTAAAAACTTAGTCTCATCTTTCATGAAAAAAATTTCTTTCAACTGTTATAAAAACAACATTTCAAACTATTCACTGGAAAATAATCTTCTAAATGAAATCTTTATATAATCGTATTTACTTCACACCTATATTTACTTGAGAACGTAACAACGAAGCAAACCGCAAAACAAATAATAATTAAATTGAAGATTTACATCGTAGATATTACTTCTGTGAAATCTCAACGCAATCCTAACAACAGGGAGATAACAAGTGCAGGATTAAAACATCTATGAAAGTTCTACCGTGATTTTATTTCTATGCTTTCATTCTTGGAATATTAATACTTGCTAAACAACTCTTATCAAACCCGAACTTATATTTCCTATTGTGCTGCATTGAGAAAATAGTTGAATTCAATTGAACTTTTCCTATCAAAATTCAATTGAAAACTTGTAAAGAAAATCTCTCTTTTTTAAGGTAGTATTTAAATTTCAGTGGAAGTTAATACTTGAAATTTTAATTACGAATACAACTCGAAGCAGACGCCTTCAAGTTTTGATATTTTTGTAATGAAAACATTCACAACTACAATTAATTACGACTCCTAACAAAACTCAAATATCAAAGACAAGAACCGTAAGTTTGTCTTGCTGTAATATTATACCTTGTCTGGAATTTATAGCGAGACTCTCCCCTAGAACAACAAAGAAATAGAATATGAACACCAGTCCCAAAACGCAAGATGTCAGAAGATTTAATTGTGTATATTCATTAAAAAACAATGATTTATTATAAGATTTTCTCAACTTATTACGAATAGAAAACATAATAGAAAATTTAATATACCTTACATATAATTTAGATTTCAAATAATGAGAACAAAAACCATTTGCGAAACATAATATAAAATAGTGAGAGCGTCGACAAGATGGAAGGGAAACGAGATAATTTCGACGAGAGGAAAATGGGAACACCCTGCAGTGGAAATTGGGTGAGATTTTCACCTGAAAGCACTAGCTTATGACGTATTCTATATGTCAAACTAATATGCGCAACAGGCTTTACATTCACCTTCGTCTTATTATTGAAAAATCCGCTTAATAATTTCTTTAAAAGCAAAAACATGTTGAAACTTCTTGTTCGGCAACAAAACCAATTTTGACTAACGGGATTTTGTCAAAAGGCTTCTAATTTCAAAAACACATTTCAATAATTCCAGATTAATTAAAATCCCGAAAACGATTGAGGTCTCGTGATTGTGACTGGTAATATCATTTAAGTAAATATAATTTTAAATGGCTTGTTTACGTAATAAGCAACATAAATTATTAATATTTATATTTGTTAAAATTTATAACGACGAACCGCGCCAGTTTGATTTGGTTCGGTTTATTTAGCATTTCAATTTGAAGATCAAAAGAAAGCGTAAACAGTACAACAGCGAAATTCAAATATTTATCGAAATTAATAACCAATTTGTGATTAGAGAAAATATTGTTATTCAATGCTTCGAATTTCGATATGAAAGTCTGCAAATTGGAAATGTTTAAAGCCGATTTTCGGGAGATTTGATTCGGAAAAATTATTCAACGGCTTATTGATTTGATTGAAATTCGTGGAAGTTTGTTGTTATTTAATAAATTAAAGCAAATACTCGTTTAAAATGCTTATAACCACTGCCTCGGTTTTCTGGCTTATACAATGGTTATTTTAAATTAACTTTGTAAAAAAAATCAATGAAGTTTAATCGTATAAAATTATATTCGTAATTTCAGAAAGTGTTAGGAGTTGGGCGTATTAATAAAATGAGACTACCTATTGATATACCCTTAGGACTTTGTCTTAAAGTTGTATTAGAGAAATTCAATATTATATTCGTCCGCAGTGTTAGCTTACACTTTTTAAATGTAGAGAGTTTGGTTGAAACCTCTGTTAATTAAAATAAATTTCGTAGCAATTTAAAAACTTATTGCTACAAAAAACTGTTTAAATAAGCCCATACTTAATACCTCATTTCTCATAAAAATATAAATTCGAACGACAATAAAATCGTTCTTCCATCTAACAGAATTTCATAAACTGGGTCAGCATACAATTTAATCAAATAAATTTGATTTCAAACTCTTCAAAATACCAACTTCTTGCTGTTTTCCCTGCTACAAGATCAATTTAGAATTTCCACAGAGGCCTTTTTATTAAAACGGTTGCTATTTTTCTGAATACTTCTGGTACAATACGTCGAGAGTACCTTTTATCCGAGTCAAAAGCGAATCTTTCTGCAAATTCCAATATTGAAACTCAACATTACAATGTAAAACGTTCTATTTTTCTCCCGCATAAATTATCATGTTGCACTTAAGCGAAAATATTTTTCAAACTCGGGAATACTTTTCCCTTAAAATTCCGAAAACCCGAACTGTTTGATATTTCAACAAAAGATATTGAAATTAGATTTTCGTCGCTTTCATGTGGTCAAACTTTTGACAAAGACGGATAACGAATGAAAATGACGTTAAGTTTATAATTTAATTTTGAAGGAAATTTTTCCGAATGCTAACAGCTTCTTGATAGGATAAGGAAATTTCAAGAAACTGTGGAAGTGTGGCCTATACATTATTCTCAATGTTATTCTTATCATTACAAAATTTTTAGAAATTTAATTTCGGTATATGAATAAACTGACTTTTAAGATAATGCAAGGGTCAACATTTTTTTTCCAAATTTTACAACAATTCTGAATTTAAATTGTTATTGATATATTTTTGCATTTCTCGATACTACACTACTCTTAAGAAATTGGAAAAAACTATTTTCCACATATAACTTATGTATATAAGCCTAATTTAATAATATCATTATTAAATAATATCGTGAATAATTTGGGTGAATGCTTTTTCATTAGCTGTACAGATATTTCTAAATATATTATTAGACCTTTTTTTAGGAGTTTTGCAACGTTCTGCCATTTATTGTATTATAGCTTCATACAGCTCTTAGACCGGTGCTTTTAGCCTTTGAAAATGGTAAAAAGTGAAAAAAATTATAGTAGGATGAAACTCATTAGAAGAGGAAGAGAATATAACAAAAATAAAAAATAAATTACGGTCAAGTTTTTGTGGGGTGCGAAAAGGGGGGGGGGGTAGTGATAGAAACGGTTTATCTCAATTTCCGACAAAACTACAAGTTTTATGGAAAAAAGTTAGATAGCAAAGTTGTAGATAATAAGTAGATCTACAACTTCTGTGCTAAAACTTTTTTCAGTTAACCTTAAAATTTATGTGAAAATTTCAAATTTTTAATTTTTATCTTTTACAAAATAATTTTTTTTACACGAAATTTGTTGAAAACTTACCTTTTACTGTTCCAAACATAATGCATTTTTTAATTTAAATTAATAATTTTTTCACCTTATAATGACTTAATATCGAAAAAGCACCCTAATTTTCAATCGAAAATTCCCACGTCAAAACATCTGATCTTTTAAAAAAGTCGGTGAGCTTTTTATTCGTTGAAACCTCTACTTTCTGATGGTGTAAAAATATATACATACATTACAATGTTAAAGGTTCAGTTGAGTAATTTATTAAAATTATCACTTTAATTATTTTATTTTCTGCACCATCAGAAAGTAGAGGTTTCAACTTATAAAAAGCTCACCGCTATTTTAACAAATTAGATGTTTTGACGTGGGAATTTTCAAATGAAAATTAGGGTGCTTTTTCGATATTAAGTCATTATAAGGAGAAAAAATTATTATTTTAAATAAAAAAAATGCATTGTGTTTGGAACAGCAAAAAGTAAGTTTTCACCTAATTTCATTTAAAAAAATAATTTTTGTAAAAGATAAAAATTAAAAAATTAAATTAAATTAATTAATTAATTAAATTAAATTTATTACTACTATTAGTTAATTATTACTTATCTATTAATATTTGTCGCTATTGCTATGCCTACTATTATTGTTATTATTGTTGCTGTATATATATACTATCATTGTTTGTCAGTACTTTTGATACTAACTAGTTATCTCAATTATGTCGCTAATGACCATGTTGTTGAAGCGACTTAAATTTAAAAAAAAAAAAAAAATTAAAAACCAAAACTTGGTCATTTGAATTTGTCACATAAATTTTGAGGTTCAAAGTTTTAGTACAAAAGTTGTAGATCTACTTATTATCTACAACTTTATTATTTAACTTTTTTCGATAGGGCTTGTAGTTTTTTCGGAAATCGAGATAAACCATTTCTACCCTTAACCTCCCCCCCCTTTTCTACTTCCCCATCTCAGATCGACCATTATTTTTTTTCCTTTCATTTTTGTTATATTCTCTTTCTTTTCCAATGGGTTTCATCCTACTATAATTTTTTTCTGTTCAAAAATTATCTATCCACCAGATATTACTTATAGGCAAAATTATTCTTATTTAATTAACTGTAACAAACAAAGATTAAGACAACGAACAACATGTAAAAGACTAGGAAATTCGAGAGATTTTGATTGTCAATAATGAAATAATTGATTTGTTTTTTTTTGTCCATTAACAATCTTGAAATAATCAGAAGGTTTGGCAATCGAAGTTTCAAGAATATTTGAGAAAGTAATGGTTTGCCTATAAAAGCAAATGAGGACAACATTGATTCAGTTTTGAATTTATTCGAAGTGAATCATTCTGTACAATTGATCCAAGTAAAAAGCGAGTTGAAATGTGATTTATATTAAACATTGTTTATAAACGAATTAAAATAAATAAAGTAGTTTGATTTAGTAAACGTTTTATAAACCTTCCATCGAATAAAAGGACCCTTAACCGTTAACGGGAAGCTCAATACAGGTTTGAGAAATCTCGTTACAGTAATTTATGGTCAAATTTTAGGTTTGTCTTTTTTCTTGTGAACGTATACTTTTAGTACTTTCTTATTGTTACAGTATCTTGACTATGGTAGAAGAAATGTTGTTTTATTTTTTAGAACTTTTTTCTCGTTCAAAAGCTTTTCAAAACATACGATTATATTAAAATATGAATTGTTTCTAGAAAAATATGGTTACGACATATAACAAGGCGTTCACTACTTGTCATAAAGTTTGAAATAAAAGTTTAAATTTCATTCTCATTTGGCGTGTAAGTAATGCAACTATACGCCTTTTGTTGAAGGATTATAATATAAGCATGATTGCTTATAGGATGCTTTCTCTAATGTTAATCTCCTTTCCAAAATAATTAATTTAGGGCACGATTGCTTTTCACCATTATGAAGCTGTTGCAGCTAATTGTTTCCCGCTTATTGAACAGATAAAGGAGCTGTAGAAAAGACTATTAGGAATTTCCTCTGTCCGCTAACTCGCTGCTGGGATCGTCTTGAAGGAAATGCCGATATAGGAAAGTTAATATTGCAAAATCATCCAGTCGTGAAGCATATATTGTTATGATATTAATCGAATAGAAATTGGGACACTGTGCCAAGCTTTGAAGAGAAAACTTGAATGATTAGAGCTCAAGAATTATTGCAAGTGTGATATAATGAAAATTAGACACACGTCAATGGTTTCAATTTGAATCGCTTTAGAAATTAATTTTACTGGATATAATTCCTATTTGTATGCATTAATTTGATTTAAAATATCATATTTAAATCTTGGAAATTTTCACGTATATTTTGTTGGGGCTGTTGAAATGTTTAATAAGGGGCTATGCGAGGAACCCCTTGCTATCTTAACTGCAATTTGATTATCTCAATGTTTGATTAAGTTGACCATAAGCGTGCAACACGTGACAAAGGTCGTTCTTAGTATCGTAGAAACTTTTGATGTTATATGATGTGGTTGGAAATCTACCTTTTTGCTATGGATAATTCAAATGTAGATATATTGAGTTATACAATGTATGTGCCTATAATAGGTTACATTATGTAATCCAATCAGTGAACATCGCTGAACGTACAGGGACTTCAAATGTTATATGATTATTACATTACACTGCAATATATGGACCTTTGACCAGTTTTGAGTTGAACTCTCTTGTGGTTTTCTCATATCGTCATCGTCAAAATTAACAACATGGCTAAATATATTTGTCTACATCTAATTTAATTGAACTGACTAAAACAAATCCACAAACCTACAATATTGCTTGCATTACATACGGAGTATTAATAAGATTTTTAACAAATTTCAATTGAACTGTTAATAAAATCGATAGCTTCTCAATAAAAAATCTAACTTTTATTAGCATTGCCAACATAAATTAAATTTTAATTTTTGTGCTTATTTCTGGTAAGTACTAGTATAACTTTGCTTCTCAATGATTTTGTAAAAAATTTACAAAATTAATTAAAATTTTTGGAGTATGCAAACAAAAATAATTTTATTGTGGTATTTCTAAGATTTTCTGAAGGTTTGAAACCTAATTCATAACACAAATTTTGTTATGAATTACATATTACGTCACATTTTTATTGCATGTGAGTGATTTCATCAAACTTCAACACCGAGCTTTGGAATATAAATGCAATAAAATACTTTTTCAAATTAACTGAAAATAAAGCCTATGGCAAATTAATTATTCGTAAAGTAATATTTAAATAATTATTGAAATCATAAGACATTAACGTTATTGGTTCGCATAATTTGTATATTTTAAAAGTGTATGAGTAAATAAAAACGTTAAACAAGAAAGGGACTATTATTAAAAGAATTATGTTATTCTTTGATGTTAAAAAAATATTTTCCTAAATTCAATATTTTGATCTTATTCATCCAATTAAAATTAACATAACTAAGAAAAATCAACATTCAAGTTCTCCTCTCGTTTGAATTACAAAAGCACTGTAAAATTATTCAACATGAAAAAATATACTGCTATCAATAAAATATACCGTTGTCTAAATAAAAGGTCGCCCTTGTACCATAAGGACCATGTCAAACGGAAAACAGCATAAAACGCCCCATCGAGCGGCCTACCCTGATATTTTCTACCCTTCAAAGCACCGTGCATCTTGTGGTCTTTTTTCTGAATGGAACGTTGACTCTACCCTTCAAGTGTGTGAGGGTATGTGTATCGAAAACATCCTTCAATTTGGCATCGTTAACTCGACACGATAAGCAAAAACTCGCTTTATGGAAAAAATCGATAAGAACGAGAGCGTTCAACCTGTTTGTCTAATGATCTTTGTTGAGTTCGAGGGTCCTCTCATCAATATCTCAAAATACGGTAATGAAAATTTGATGTGGGGGATGAATGAATTTACATGTTTTCCAATAAATTACTTAAATAAAACAAACCTATTTCTCATATTATCTAGTAAATTTTTAAATAATTTTCTTTTGAAATTTCAAATAAAAAAAATTAAATTGGGAAAATTTGTGTTAAAAAATGAAAAGATTTTTTTTTTTGTATTTTTACTCAGTGGAGAGAAAATGGAAGTCGAGGATAAAATTGCTTTAGGGGTTGTCGTGATTTCCTGAGTAAAACCACCCTGTTTTCTATATACATGAAGGGCAAAGATATATAATAACAGTGTGATATCGACGCGAATACCAATATTTTCATGTTTTCAATGAAAGCCGTTATACGATCAGTAAAATAAAAAAAATAGTGCAATTCGCTCACCCAATCTATATGTTAACAGCAAAAAATGACTGTGTCGTAAAAGAAAATCTCGAAAATAGGCGGAACAAATACGGAAAATTTAAACACGAAAATACATTTTGCATAATTCGATTTGTTTGAATAATTCGTGATAATAACGAGAATAACGATGACGTTATTATGTTAAATGGTTTTTGGGCGAATAGTTGTCGTTCGGCGGGGCGTAATATTTACGCACGGAAGTTGAGAGGACGTCAACAAGGAAATGCAAAGTCACGACAAGACCACTTCTGCAATAATGATATGCATAAAGACATCATGCAGTAACTACCAATGTTCAGTCACCACCCCGTGGTGGTTCAGCCAGCCCCGTCTTACAAAGCCTCGCGACGTTGACAAAACCAGTGGCGGTGAAATGTGAAAATATGATTTCCTCAACTACGGAAGACGAATTTCTATTTCATTCAATTTTACTATAAATTTTTCCATAAACATGTTGATGTTCATTTCATCCTCACATCTAACAGATTTATTTTATTATTTTACATATGCAATCTTTTTTTTTTTGCTTCCGCTAAAAATATTCTTGGCTGCATCAATATTATAAAAACAGTTTTAATTTAGAAACTGTTGAAGCTTAAAAATATTGCTCCCCATACTATTGATTTTATAAAAATATTCTGCGCTACTGCATTTATTTTAAATTAAACGCAACATGTCGAAAATGTTACTTCACAAACATGTAGATTGTAGCTACATAACATTACCAATCTATTACCCAATTTATACCACAACTAGCTAACCCGCGCAACTCCGTCTGCGTCAGATAAGAGTGAGAGAGGGTTAAAAGTGGGGAACCTATGGCACAATTCTAAAGAAGTTGAAACTTTCTTTGTTTTATCCACAAATCACTTAAGAACCATTGAAGAGATAAAATTTGGTACCTATAATGCTAATTTAAAACCACGCGGACGAAACCAAGAAAAACATTGTATGTCTGTAACGTTAAAAGTATAACATGACTCATGAGCTATCTTAGGTACATCACACTATGATCAGTAAGAGTGGAACTATAGTAGAAAATGTCACGGGAACGGGAATAATAAAGGAACGCTGCATAACACTACTGGGGTGTTTTATTGATAAAATTTACGTATGTAAACTTAAAATATAATGAAGAAAAAAGAATATATGAAACTTAAACAAAGAGTAACGTAAAAAAATTGAAATGTTATTTGATTATTGCAACGCCTGTAACCGAATTGTAACAAATAATATATTTTAAACTTGTACTTCTGTATCTGATGTAATATATTGCAAGGAGCTGAATGCCTGAATGTCTAATGATCTATGAATCAGCTCAGTACTGACTACTGAAAAAAAGTTAGAAGTACACAAATATTGAGAAGGAAAAGCGCAAGCGCTCACTTAGGAGGCCTAACATATTTTAAAGAGTGGGAAGTTTTGAAAAGAAAAGTTGAAAATTTAATTGTTGATTTTTTAAATGTAATTTAACACGCTAAATTCTAAATATGTATTCGAAAATTAACAATGAAAGAAATTTCAACGTTTCAAAAATTTTCATTATTTTTCGGATGTTAAATAAAAAATCATATCTTCAAGTGAAAATTGTAATTTTAATTTTAATCCTAAAAAGAAAATGTGTTAAAACGCTATTTCACGAACTTTAAAGATCTATTTCACGACCTTTTTTTTAACACACAGTTCCCGCAGGAGACAATTATCATGCTATCCTTTGAGCATCGCGCATTATTCTGGCATAAGAAATAATCTATATTATTATCTGATCCCTCAACTTTCATATTGCAAAAAATCATGTCTATCTTTTACTAAGTAAAAACAAAAACATATCTATCCTACGGGAGTAGAATATTTTTCCTGGATAAAAAAGAAATCAAGCTTTCCTGAGGAAAATTCGTTAAAACTCTTATTCATGAACTTTTAGAAAACTCCTTTGAAATACTCAGTTCCTGAAAGATTCCATTTTTAGCCTATCCTACGGGAACCGTACAATATTCTAACATAAAAAGTAACCCATATCATTCACTGTCTCTTAAACCACCATATTGCAAGAAATTATGGTAATCTTGTGTTCTGTGAAAAACAAAAACGTATCTATCCTACAGGAACATAAATTTTTCCTGGATAAAAATTGGACTGTATGAAAAGAAAAATTATGATTTTGCCTTGAGGACCTTATGAGTTATTACTTAACTCTTAGCTAATAAATGAGTTATTAAAATGTTTGGTTTCAGCATGATTTTTCTTCGAACCAGTTTTTCTTTATTTTCCCGATGAAATGAGAAATTTTTCCGAAATAAAACGTGTTTTAGATAATGATTCGCATATTTATCATACTTAAATATCACCAAAATCCATTTTCAACTAAAAATAGAGTTTATGCATAATTTTTGCTCCAACCCGTTTTTTAATTTCCCGGATAAATGAGACATTTTCCCGTAGTAAATGTATTCTTTTTAATGACTTAGATTGTCATTTATCATCATATCAAATTTCATTAAAAACCGTATTAATTTGGGTAAGAATTAATAATATGTTTCTAAAAACAACTTTGCTAGTAATGAATTATTTTTGAAACAACTTTAATAACCATTAAAAAGGTTATAGCGGGCTAGCCGTAAAAGATAGACATCTGCCGTCGCGGACTTTTTTGTAGAACTTTTTAAGAGGAACAATTTTGCTGCACATAATGTTTACGTAACTTTAACCGTTTACGCAGGGCAGGCCACGAACGCTCTCAAAAAGAAAAATTGTTCCTGATTTTTGCAACATTTTCTATCAATGCTCTGCTCCTATTAGTCGTAGCGTGATGTTATATAGCCTAAAGCCTCCCCCGATAATTAGGCTATCCAACATTAAAAGAATTTTTCAATTCGAACCAGTAGTTCCTGACATTAGCCCGTTCAACCAATCAAACAAACAAACAAACAAACAAACAAACAAACTCTTCAATTTTATATATTAGTATAGATAATATATTCTTTGCATTCGTTTATACACCATATGCAATATGTGATTCAAAACGTTGCGACAGTAAGATATTGTCGTGTTTTTAAAAACCTTTAAAAATTTTTGCTTGATTAATTAAAGAAAAAAAAATATTTTTTTTTTCACTCAGACATTTTAGTCTGTTTAATTTAAAAAAATCATACAAGTAACTTAACTATTTATCTTTATTTCGTGTTCTTTCTTGAAAATGATTGATTGTTTTCAAAAAAGTTTAATTTTTGCGAACTTTGAGCTTGAATATTCTGACCCATCCACATAAGATTTTGTGAGAATTAAATCAGCTTATAAAATAACCAAACATAGATATTATAGAAGTTTTAAGCTTATTATATGAACATCCAACCAAGGCTCACTTAGAAAGTATGAAATTTATTGCGATGAAAGCCTTTAAAATTATTATCAATCAATTTATTTAAATTTAAATCCTTAAAGTAATTATCACAATTTAATTTTTTGACGTGATAACGTCTTATAAATTGATGAACTACGGCAGCCAGTCTAAAAGAGAACGTTTATTTTGTCACGTTCCATTTGAGCCTGTGGGTGCAAGCGAGAACGCGATACAAGTAATAGGGAGGCACGATATTATTGTTGAATCCTCGACAACTTTCTTTTGTTATATTTCACCAATACTATTCACTAAAATTCACAACACAAATTATAAATTAAAGTAAAAATAAATGTAAAAATCACAAAACGAAAACTCCAAATTGTTAATTTTGTATAATATCTCCAGATACGTATTTCAAACGACATGCGTTCGTCATTAGTGGATCAAATTGAAGTGTTTTCGAGGACAATTTCGTGCTGATTCATTTATCAATTTATTTTTACTTTAATTTATAAGTTATGTTGTGAATTTCAGTGAATAGTATTTGTGAAATATAATAATTAAGTCCAAAATCAGCGAAATTTATTTTTTAACGTGTTTTGTGTTTTTCTTTTACAATTTACTTAATAAGATTTAATTGTTTTTATCCTTCATAATTTTCAGTCTGATTTCATTTTGAAAAAATTGTTAATTTTCAATTAACTCCTTTGTATTATACAAAATAATAAATAAAATTATACAAAATAATGATAATTCAGTGATAATAATTAAATTTATAAAAGTACGCAATTTTTCATCAATTAGGTGTTCTTTATGACGTTATCACGTAAAACTCCGTAAACCGACTTTACAGACAACCAATTTTTTAATTAAGTTCTATTGCATTCGTCGTATATTTTTTTTTTTTGATTTATAAATTTATTAATAACTTAATACCCTTTATACTCTGAGAAAGTTTGATGAGCAATAAGATAATCTTGTGTATGGGAACAGTAAAATTCGTTGAATTCCCAGAAAATCATTTATGAATCACTTGGTATGTACTTTGTAATACAACACTATTCACTCATAAACAAAGAATCATACAACCACATAAAGTGCTTATAATAAATACAGAGGTTATGATCAGACCTATACTAACCTTTATCTGGTCTATCTGCATTAACAATTCTGAGGGAAACTTAAAGATGTTACAAACTTTTAATAACGCTTTACTCGTCGTCTGTAAAGTAACATGATATGTTCGGAATTTTCAAACTCACAGAGACCATGACTTGTAGAAAACAGGTAGTGAACTGAGCATGAAAGCCATAGAAGAGCATAGCATAACTAGGATGTATAACTAGCATAACTAGCATAACTAGCAAGTATAAAGCATACAGGCTCTTACATAAATGGTTTGTTCCAATCATCCAGCTATGGTGATGCACAGACATGACCAATAGACAAGACAACATTTACCAAGAGACAAGAGTGAGTGAAGAACTGTTTCAGCAGGTTTGTTCCGTACGACTATCCAGCAAGCAACACAGCCATTTTCGTACAACGTCGTGACGAGCGCTTATATTGACACTGTTTCGGCGATGCTTTGCACTGCCTTGTCGACCCTTAGCCTAATCCGGTCTAAGCTGAAACAGTTCTTTACTCACTCTTGTCTCTTGGTCAATGTTGTCTTGCTCTTTGCCTGTCGGTCGATGTTTGAACATCACCAGAAGGACGATTGGAACAAACCTACAGATTCTTCGACAGCATAATCATCTGTTCGAGTGTCACTGAATTGAACTTGAATCGAAATAGATTCTAGAAACAGCTAAAGAGAAAGATCTTCTTATAAGAAACACTAATGCAGCCAATTCTTACAACAAAATGCTTGAGGATAAATTTAATTTCCAGCTAAAAATAGCCAAATATAAATCCTCATTATCAACCCTATGTATGTTATAATAGCATTAAGGCCACTTATCTTCTACAAAAAATGAAAATAACCAAAAAAAATACTTTCGGATGTCAATAATCTGCCTACCGTTTATTCAGCCTTCTGGTCTTCTTAGTTTTAATTTTTGAAAAACTATAATCATTTTCTAGTTGAAACAAATAAAAAATAAAACACAAGTAACTAATAAATCCTTAGTAATCGAAGAAAAATAAAATTTTTTTTGATTAGATTAAGAATTATTGTTATTTCAAGTTCTTTTAATAAGTCAGTTAGAAATTTAACAATAACTTAAGCATTTTGTCGCAAGCATTATTTTTTATTTATTAATCAATTGAAGTTCTACTAATTATAAACAGCAGTTGTGTAAATATCGGTTATGCATTCAATTTAATATCTGTTATTAAATATGTCAGTTCCATTCCTTGCTTTCATCCCTTGAATCAATTAACACGGCCATGCTGATTTAAATTTAGGAACCCTAAATAACATTCCAAATTCATTTAAAGTTAAATCAAATGTAAAATTATTTTTAAAAATAAAATGAATATACAACAGCTTAAGAAAATAAAGGAATTTAAAAACTTGTATTTCTTTACCAATTTGAAAATATATTATGATATTTTAAACGTATGAATGTGGCAATTATGATTAATATTTAAAAAAGTGAATTGATAGACGTTTTTATGTGACATAATAAACTGTGAGATGCCATAAATACCTAATGATTGAAACGATCTATTGTCAAGTACGTGGAAAGCAATTTTAGCTATATATTAAATATGAAAATTGAAAATGATGAAAGTACGTCTTTGTAATTTCACCCTTAGGCATGTAAAACCTCGCACGTATGAATATGTAATTGAGAAAATATTTACGTCGTTGAGAGTCTAAAAAAGGACAACAATCAAATGATAAAATATACTCGTTCGGGGAGTTCAGCAACGTAATGATATTTTGTAGAAAATTAGGTTTTGCGAAGAATCTTGAAGCCCTCGCAAAGATTGAAGTCACACAATAATGATTAATAATATACGATATTAAATTAGAATTTTCGAGTGTTCACATTTAAATGAGAAACGTTTATGAATTTTCTATGACAATCTAATATTAAACATATCATCAGAATATTTACACGATGATAACCATATCTTACAACAAATACCCAATTACACACGTGCCTAATGAAGTGGTGCTTTATATGAGCTGGGTTTCATGGCTTTATGTGGGAAACAGATGCGCGGGTAGCTTTCGAATGTGAACGTAGCGACCAAAATTCTCCATCAAATGCTACTAACAGGAACACACAAGCTTTCGGTAATGACTATTCCTGAATTAATGTTATCTACATAATATGTGTACCTGTTCGGTTTATATTCTCTATTGGTTAAGAGTCACTTGAGTTAACATGTCTTGTATGTAAATGGTAAATATATAGATCAAAGGATTTTACGATCCTTTAAGAGTAAATGGAATATGTTATGTTCATTTATTTAACGGGGGAAAAAAAAAGTTTAAAATAAAATGAAATATTCCTGTTTTAATATTAAAAAAGTAATTGCTTTCTTCCAATGGTTCTCTGAAATTCTCAATTTAATTTTTTAATAAATTTGCCATTGTTACATTGTTAAGTTAATTTGTAACTTTTAAATTTTACCAATAAAAAATTTCAAAAGGCAATAAGACGTGGAGGCATATTAATTTATTAATAATAAATCTATGAAGTTCTTACAAACGTAAAAATGCATTTTGAATTGAAAGGAAAAAAACGAACGAAAGAATAAGATATAGACGACCGAAAAGCTGTTTCAAATATACACGATCTGTGAACAATATAATAAATAACTTGTGATTGCTACATTGGTTTTTATGGTGTTCCAGAATAAAGATTTTCATTGATTTACGATTTTCATAATGCGGCTATTGCCTGTACAAACATGTGCTCGTACAAATAAATATAGGTACCACGTCCCCCTTATTAGTACATTTTATTGTTAATATTCTTGAGACTCGATGGAATGTTCGTATGTGGTATTGAAATCTTTTAAACTTGACCGGTTAAAATCATTGGAATATGAAAATAAATTTATAGTCTGGTGCACTAAATGCCAATTCAGTATTGATGATTTTTATTTGATGGCGATTTAATATCTTTTTTAGTCAATACGTATAGGTTAAATTAGCCTTCACTTAGCTCAAAATTCAATAACTAAAAATCTTAAGATGTAAGACCGCATTTTCTAAATCTTTTATTTTTATATTTTTAACACCTTTCTTCAAGACATTTTCTTAAGCTCACATATAAATTTTACTGCCCTGCTGTTAAAATAAATTAAACAGTTTAATTTTAATAAAAATTCAAATCGATTGCAATATCTTAATGAAAGATATATATTATATATATATATATATATATATATATATATATATATATATATATATATATGATAAAAACGGTTCAGACGAAACTATTTAACGAAATATTTTTTCGTATAAACCAATTTTGTGGTAAAATAAAAAATAAACTACATAGATATATAGCATTTTTTGATAAAGATACATCTTTGTATTTAATGTTATAGTCTCTGGTAATTAATTAGGCCATATTCTTCTAAGTATTTCAAATTTTCCAGTCAAACCAAACAAAGTTTGCTTCTGCTACTATTCAATTTCTCTACTCAATAAAAGTTTAAAACAATCAATACAGTTAATATTAAAAGTAAAAGTTAAGAATTAAACACATGAATTGCATCTTGAGTATTATATATCATATTATGATTATTATCATTAGTATATTAATACGTTAACAGGTTTTTATGATCGTTCTAGCGTCTACATTTCTTAACTAATTTATCAATATAAAGATATCAATCAAAAGAATTTGGTTCAAAAGAGGTTTTAAAAAAATAAAATACATGAAAATACATTATAATATTATAACAATTAATATTTATTTATTTAGAAATTATATTATATTATTTCTAGAAATATCATAGTATTTTTAGAGTTTCTACTCTTTGTGAAGTGATAGAAAAGGGGAAGTTAGAGCGTTTGATTAAAAAAACTGCGAGAGCCAAAACTTCCTCTTTAGTCTTAATTGAAAATATCCATCATATGATAATATTGATGATTTTATTCGATGAGTACGTATTTTTAATTAAGGTAATAGAAACAATGATATTTGTGAAACCTGTAGTGATCTATAGGTAGTGAGTACAACCGCGGTCATATCGTATGCGACCTTGTCTTTAGGGTTGCTTACTTAACTATACATTTTGAAAGATTATTATTAATACATTTAATGGGGTATATATTATTGAAACTTTGAGCGGGAAAACTTTTTAGAATTTGATCTACTACATATTTTTTCTAAGAAAATACTCCTTAGGACAAGGTAGACCACGGCTATCCTCTGAATATCATAACAAATATGTTCATATGTCTTAAATAAAAATATAGAAGTTAACCAGAGAAGATTTTCTTATTTCGTACTTAACCGTAAATATTTTTTAAAAAAGAATTCTTAATGTTCATTAGAAGGGGACATGTTGAATTGCTTGTGACGTTACAAATCTTATAATCAGCAGACCATCAAGAAGTTTCTAATGATAATTGATTTATCAAATTATAAAAAGTAGTTTAGATTTAGGTGATAATAAGAAACATATGAACATACATATAAAAAAATATAATTGGTCCACCTTTTGGCGCAGCGGCTAGAGCAGTTGATCTCTCCGCTCCATGCGTCAAGTGGTACTGGATTCGATTCCCATTGAATTGATATAAGAATTATGACCTAAGATGAACAGTAATGTTCTATGTTTAGACAGTCGTGATATGACTTTTGATCTAAAAGTGACTTAAAACACCAAAAAAAAAAAAATCGAACTAACAATTGAAATTCAGGTGAGGAATGAGGAGTTGCTTGTGCGAGTGGAGAACTGACCATCTTTGCTCAAATTACGGCAAAGGCGAAGAAACATATGGATAGAGCACATAATTAGACATGAGGGTTTGACAAGGGTCTTGCTGGAAGGAGTCGTGGAAGCAAATAGCTCCAGAGGAAGGCCTAGATAACAATTTTCAAACAAGTTATTGATGATACTGGATCTAGGTCTTATCAACAGATGAAGCAACTCACGGTCGATAGGATTCGGTGGCGTAGTGTCCCAAACCGACCTTCGTTTTGAGCACAAAAGAAGAAATTCAAATTACCTTATCCTCACTTATTATTTTTCTAATAACAGTTTTACAATAGATTATAACGGTATTTTTATTTTATCTTTAACAAATTAAAAAAAATATAACAGTATGGTCTTAATTCAATAAACAAAGACTGTAGTTCAAGATTCAAAAGTGAGTTCTATTATTTCATGTTAATTAAAGATATTAAACGTTTTCTACTGTATGTATAATAAAATTCGAGCTTCCTAATAAAACTGTATTAAATGCGACATTTTAAAAGAAATTTGTAAAAATGTTTTACAAAACCATATAAAGGTACAATAGAATACTAATTGACAGGTTTGATAGGGAACTATTTATTTCCCTATAGATTTGTTAGCCTGATTATTATCTATCTAATTTGATGTTCAAACTCCTCTACGGTATTATTCCAGCTTTCAGGTCACTATGTACTGTTCCTCTAAAGTCTAAAACCTACATTATTATTGAGCTCCTTCCACTATCACAAATTTTGTTTTTGAAAACTAGAATTAAAAATTACTCATATAAGTTTAAACTTTCTTTTAAAAACAATTTACTAAGCTATGTGAGTAAATGAACTATGATAATCCTAAAATGGGATTTAATTGATTCTGAGTTTTAAAATATATTGAAATAATTAATAAGTTATAGAAGAAAAGAATCAATTTTATTTATTGATTTGAAGAGATTTGGTTCACTATTGAAAATTTTAACGAGAACTAAACCAAAAAATATAAATATAAAAGAAAAGTGTGAAGTTCAAGCCTCTTTTATTGATAAAAGATTTACTCTTACCTCAGAAATATTTTTTTTTTGTTAATCTACCCCGAATTTTCAAACACATGTATATTTCCTTAATGTTTTCTTCGGATAGACTGTTAGAGCATCCCCATTTAGGAATGGGACAAGATATGATGAGGAAAGGCAAAGGTCCTAACATTATCGTGGTTGGAATGGTGGCAGCGTTACGGTTGAGGACAATACGTCGCACCCCAACTTCCATTTGGAAATGTCACCGCCAGATTGTTAGCGAGACCAGGGTTTGAACCTTGAACCTCTGCAATCACGCCAACAACTAGCGAAACGATAGCCAACTTGACACTTTACCATAAAAGCTTGCCTACGATAATATTATTTCATTGTCGATTTATAACAAAGATCACAAATACCATCGACATCAATAATTCGTATTCGCTTCTTTTTCACAAGATATTTCTCTATTTTCATCGAGATTTTTTCAAGCGTCGTTAACATGAATTGCGCATAGATGAGAAAGAAGTGAATATTATGCGAAATATGTGCTGTATATCAGGGTCTTTGTTTGATATTTGACTTGGCTCTTGCCTGAAATTCCTCTAATATTTGTTCGATTTTATAAATGAAATGAACTTTTGGCATACGGTATTTTTGCATTAGGGGAGAATTGCATCACTACGCAATTTTACATTGGAAGCAATTGATTTGAAATGTTGTACAATACTGAACGTGTAAATGGCATTTCAACTTACTTTATATTCATTTTTTCGACGTCAAGTATAGCCTTTGTTAAACATTCGCTTGAATTCAATTCGTATAATTACAATTCCTTACCAATTAAATTTAATTCTATCATCTTACGGATGCAAATTTCTAATCTTATTTGACCTGTGAGAGGATGCGTTAGATCAAACACCTACCAAGTGCAATAGACTTAATAGAACTAAATAAAAGGATGCAATCGACGCTCTATCTAAAAAAAAAAACAATTTATTTCCTCACTTTACCGTTAATTATTTTCACTTCCTTTTCACGTTTTGGGCATTCAAATTCGTGTGTGTTCACGTAGATGTACAGTGAGCAAAACTGGATGGAATGCGAATTGTATATTATATGAAGGGGATAGTGATGAGGCTCAAATAGAAATGTCCTGTGGCTTCGAGAGTTAGTGAATGCGCCAAGAGCTGTCACTTGCATTAACAGTCCTAGTAATGTTGTAATACAAACAAAATAATTTAGATGGCTACATTGTATAAATCCACAATTAATGTCTTGTTTCGGGGACATTGTTCACGTGGTTAACACATTAACTTGGATTTCTATTTCTCTCCATATGTATTATATTTTGTTTGGTTCTATTAATTCCACTGATAAATAGAACGCAATTCATTTCTATTGCAAAGATAATTATTTTAGGGTAGTTATGATAGGTACGTTAAGGAATGGAGAACATTAATTATTCGACACGATAAAATTTTCTTTTGTTTTCATTTTCCTTACATCAGGTATTAGATAAACTGAAGATAATAATTTTGATTTTTTCGCAAACTAAACTTATTCAATGTCAAAACATTATGTATACCTACCTACTATATTTCCTAAAACTTTTGTTCTGTAGTCCTCTTTAAGGCTTAACAAATTTCAATATACTCTTAACGAATTTGTTTGTGTAGAAAAACAATGAAAGGTGAGAGAAAAATTGAGTGTGTTTGTGGACCACACACTAGATAGTATAACTTTTTTTGTATAGGTATCTATACAATATGTAAACGCCAATTGAGAACATTCAATGTCTTTGCGTAGAGATATACAATTTGGATTCTGCTCTTTATTTGGTTTTTATTCGCCAATTAAACATATTTTGGAACGAAGTTCCTTTATTGAGATTAGAGTAAGACGGTGGAGAACATAACGTAACGAAAACTCAAACAGAAAACTTGTCCTGTTTTTCTCTTCAATTTTAATTTTTCTCTCTTATTACCTTACTATCTCCTCATATTAATTGCTCTTGTCAACAATAATTGGTTAAATGAAGTGTACTAAGTGAGACAGGGGAAATAGAAAGATAAAGAAAGAAAGAAAAAATAGAAAAAACTGATTATACTGATTGCAACGTCTGTCAACTTTACTAAATTATAAAGGATACAAAAAAATATGATTTATAAATCAAATTTTGTAATTGATATCCAAACACGAAATTATTTAATATACCTATACCTACGTATTTTTACAAAGAAAAAACGACTGCTATAATCTTAGTTATAAACAAAAAGAAAATGCTAATTTTTTAGTTGTCTTTCAAAACTAAAGAGTGTTTTGAGTCCAAAAATAACATAAAGAACTTTGTTCCTGACGGGGGTCTTCCAATTGCACTTTATTATTTGTTATGGATTTGATTTAATTTTCTTTCAATTACATTGATCATTTACGCTTACGAAATAAAAGTTTTAAAAAAAAAAAAAACCCTTTCTTGTGAACTCATTACTTTTTGTGAGTTTTGGTAGCTAAATGAACCTTCGGTGATCGAAATTAATCGAGTAAAAAAAATATAAGCGTAAAACGATAAACCTTTAAAGAGGATTCGAACAGAATACGATCAGGTAATTGTAGTCTATTCCAGGAGCGGATTTCGGATGTAGATTGGTGGAGGGTCACAACGGGGGTGTGTGGGGATAAGGAAGTCCTCCTTCGGAAAATTTTTGAAAACATATCTCTCAAAAACGCGTTTTATGCGTTTAAAATTATATCAAATAGATTTTTATATGGTCCTCCTACTATTTATTTAGCAGACAACCTGTAACATTGTTATAAATGTAAGAAATTCAACCATGGTTAATATTGTCAATTCAAGAAAGGGAAGATAACTTTATATAATATACCTCATGAAACAAAGAAGTTTTAACAAATTGGCATAAAATTTATTTTTGTTACCTTGCTTAAAACAAGGGGTACCTAAGTTAAGAAAGGCAGAAAACGTTAACTCAAGAACTCAAAAAAAGAAATACCAAATACATTTTATTTGGTTTGGCTATCTGTATTAAAAACTCGCACAGAAAATATTATTATACAACTGATAACTTAAACATTAAGACAATAAAATCAATGTACCATGGCCCATGGACCTAGAAATAAAAAGAAATTTTACCATAGATCCTATCTAGTTTGGAATTTAACACAATGAAAATTGACTTAGGCCTATATATTTTAAAAACCTATTATATCTTACATTGATAATTTTTTGCTATGTGCCTGACACGCAAAATCTTAGGCCTACATACATTTTAAAATAAAAATATTTTATTATAGAGAAGAGAAAACTGATATTTGATTGAGTGATGAGTGATGAGTATAAAACAATTGATACTATGGTCGGTATTCACGCTAAGGGAAGGAATGTACAGCGAGCCAAACAAACAAATTTCTATAACGTTTAGTATTTACTAGATAATAGAATAATAAACGTAATTTATTTACCCTCATGACCCTCATGACCCCTCCCCTGAATCCGCCACTGGTCTATTCTTTACAAGTTATTTATGTTAGTTTTAAATTGATTAATCTGGGTCGAAGAAAATTTTTAATAACCAAATTTCACAAAATACTCCTAAGAGTGATTAAAATTGGAGATTGCTATTTAAGACAAAAAAAGTTTACATCGCATACCTAAATCTAAATAACAGATAAAAATTCCAAGTACCTACATAAAAATTATTAACTTACCTTTATGAACCAATTCAAAAATATATTTTATATTTCATAACTCTAAAGATAATTGTTCCCAGTCAGCTGGACATCCGGTATAAAAGTAATAACAATTGTTAGATGTAATTAGAAAAAATATACTTACTAGATTATGAAGGTGGAAGTTTAGCAAATTTAAAACCTGAGACTTTTAGGGCACCAAATTCTATAAGAAGATAGTTCTATATAGAAGATAGATGCTACGATCTTTGTTAAATTGTCTTAGATATTTCTTGTTTCAACAAATATTAAATGATCAATAGTGAATTTATATCTTTAAGATTCGAAAGTGTTGTTTTAAGTTGAAAAAGCGATACACAGCTAAGTAAAATCCGTTTAAGTGGCGCTAACTTTGGAATTTTAAAGACTAGCGTGATAAGATACGTACACAACACTGCAAGTCTGCAAAAATAAATAATGAATATCTTAAAACCAACACATGCAATTAATATGCAAAATAAAGTGCAACCTCCACCAAACTATCATTTGATACTAAATTTGGTCATTGGAAACAGTCATAAAACGACGATTTTATCATTCGTTATGATAAAATCGCTTCGTCCAACATTAGATCACATTTCAAGCTTGGTCAGCGTGATAGATAGTCGCATAAGATGGAACACCCAGTTTGTGTGTGCAATCGACCAATCTCACACCTCACCGTGTCAGCTCCTTAATGAGATGACCATTATTCACGCTGTTGAGATTAGCATGCCAACGTATGGGCATTTGAACGAGTTGCTCACCTCACGTGACAAGTAGCAGTAAAACATTGGTCGTATTATAAGGGGTGGTTATTATTTTAAATTATATATTTAGCAAACCTTTCAATCAAAACTTAAATAATACCGACTAAATACGTTCATGAGCACTACATGTGTTTTATTAGAGCGTAATTTAATTTGAATTAACAATTACGAGCAGCTCAGCTAATTCAATTTGAAATAAGTGCAAATACAGTGAAAGGGATGAAGGAAATCGATCAAAAAAACATATGTTAAAGTGTGAATTTTTCACACAGGCGATAAAAAGTTTTAATTGAAATGTAACATGATTAGAGTTTGAAATCCTATTTGACGTTCGAGAAGTTCATTTTGGTGATTAACCCCGCCATCGC
Organism: Sisyra nigra; assembly: GCA_958496155.1. Lineage (NCBI taxonomy): Eukaryota > Metazoa > Arthropoda > Insecta > Neuroptera > Sisyridae > Sisyra > Sisyra nigra. The sequence continues at coordinate 38,823,568 of OY292316.1, forward strand.
ATCGTCATGATACGATATGAATAGGAGAATTTTTCGAAAACGTGTCTATATTTTCAACACTTAATTGGCAGATAAGACAATAAACAACGACAATATTTTTCTACTAGAATATTATCAGTAATAATCCAATATTTAATGGACTCACTGCAGTATATGAAAACACGTTTAAAACACACCAACTAGCATCCCTAATTGAAACATAAAACGTAATATAAATGTAAATTTCCATCTAAAATTTACATATTGTGAATGTATTGCTCACTAAAAAATCGGTTGTTAGTGTCAATTATGATAGCACTTAAAACACCCATGCCTAGTTAATACTCAAAATTTAAACTAGCATTTGATTAAAGTACGCAAGCGCTTTGTTCGCGCGGCGGGAGATTTGAAATATTAAAAACAATACCATTATTATAATGGCTTTATTTAAAGAACTTGTTGTAATTATTTTTCATAAAATATTATAACTACGTAATATGATACACCCCGACCATGAATTCAATAACGTTATTTTTGTCTGTCTATTGTTCAACCTTTGTCAGAAATCCTATAAAAAAACAACAAGAGGAAATAAATGATTCAATCTTTGAATATGTTTTTATATTATTGACTTTATAATAATTTTATGGTTTTATTTCAAAATTATGGTCGACAAAAATGGTCGATGTAAACGCAATCAAAAGTTAATTATTTTCATTTCTTATGCATTTTATTTTGATGTCAAGTTGTTGAAATATATTAAGTTTGTAAACGTAAAACTAGTTATGAACAAATAAGACTAGTAAAAATGATTTCGTTTAATACATTAAATTAAAAATGTATTCCAATTTTGCAATAAATTAAATTCTGTACTATAATAATTTTGTAACCTTACAGCAATTAGACCAGGGTAGATAATTCTTAAACCAAAAAAAATTATAGTAGGATAAAACCCATTAAAAAAGGAAGAGAATATAACAAAAATGAAAGGAAAAATAAATAACGGTTGATCGTGGTGGGAAAGTGGAGGGGGGGTGAGGGTAGAAATGGTTTATCTCGATTTTATAAAAAACTACAAATCCTATGGAAAAAATTAAATTTTAAAAGTTGTAGATGATACGTAGATCTAAATTTTGTGCTAACACTTTTTTCACATAACCTCAAAATGTATGTGAAAAATTAAAATTACCAAGTTTTTTAATTTTTAACTTTTACAAAAAAAAAAATTACACGAAATTTGGTGAAAACTTACCTTTAACGTCCCAAACACACTGTATTTTTTTATTTAAAATATTAATTTTTCCACTTTATAATGACTTAATATCAAAAAAGCAGTCTTATTTTAAATCAAAAATTGTAAATTTTAATAAATTGCTCAGGCCACCTATTAGCGTAGTGGTTAAGGGCAATTGCTCTTTCTGCTTCATGCATCAAGTGGTACTGGGTTCGATTCCCGTTGAATCCTAGATTTAATACCCTAGACCTAAGATAAAAATTGACAAATAGAAATTTTCTGTGTTTAGACAGTCGTTATATGACCTTAGATGTTAAAGCGACTTAAAACACACAAAAAAATAAATAAATTGCTCAAAATTGTACATAACATAACATAACATAACATAACATTAAGTATGTATATAGTATATACATAGTATATAAATTTTTATACAGTACGAATCGTCCATTAAGGCCCACTCAATATTCGCTCGCGACCCAGTGGTGGGACACGACCCATAGTTTGAGAAATACTGCTCTAACGTACAATAGATTACACTTTCTATCAACTAAATATAACAATATAAGAGATAATAACAATAATAATAAAATTGGAATTTGACTTTAAATTAAATAGAAAAAGAAAGCTTCGATTAAAATCATGAAAAAGATCCCTTAGTGGCGTGGTTCACTAAATAGTTGCCCTATACGCCAGTGGTCCTTGGTTTGAATCTCAATGAAAGCTCAAGATTTTTTATGGGTTTTCGGATTCGACGGTTGCTAATGATCATAATAGTTGATGCAACCTTAAATAAACCAAAAAAAAAAAAAAAATTATGAAAACTATTAAAATTTGATGAACTTATAATTTATTGTCAAGCAGTGCTTTTTAAAGTTTAATGTTCAAAATTATAAAATATCATCGATCTACATGACTAAAGGAATGATGGATAATTCTTTCTTGGTGTACATTTACCACAAAAATACTGAAGAGGTTTTGATTGATTTAATTTGTTGTAATCCCAAAACGCTTGATTTCTTAAATAAGTAAGAATTATGACAATATGCACAATTTGTTAAAATTATCAACGTTTTAATATTGAAAGTAAAAAAAAAACAGGAATGCCAGCGGTGTAGAAGAGAGCATAAATCACACACAACCATCCATTTCTTTATTCATATTAGTGGATAGCAAGAGTAAAAGTTTGAACAATGAATGTCCTTATCAAAATTTAAATTACTATTTTTACATCTGCTTCACATGGTCCGTATATTTTGTATCTGCCCTAATTTTTTCAAGGTCATATAATCCTTGTTAAGAGGTTCAGTGAAAATGTAATCATTCTCTTTTATTTAATTAATAACCTCGGAAAGTAGAAGTATTACCTTTTGTTGTATTTATATCTACAAAATTTGTCTACGAAGTATAATTTTAGATAAGGTTAAGAAGGTACAGTTTTATGGCTACTAGGGGACATATTTAGTGAACGTTTTGGGTAAAAGTCTTCTTATTACATCTACAACTCATAAGATGAGGCTTTTCATAGCAAATTTTAAGTTTTTAAGTAAGCATTTAATAAAAGACAGCCATTTATTTAATAAAAAAAATCAGCAATAAAATAGAAAGAAAATTATAATCAAATATGTATTATGCTTTGATATAGGTAAAAAGTCTGTTACAGACGAGATTTCATTAGAATTTTTTCATTGTTCAGTTCTAGTTGAAGTAAAAATATTTTCTATCTTATAAAATAATATATTAAATTTTGTTTTTATGATAGGAAAATAAAGCTGAATTTATTGAAATTTGAAAGCTGTGTGACTGATGAAATATATTTTATTGGAAAACTGCTCAATATAGAACAAAAAAAAAACTAATCAAAATAGTGTTAAATTATTCCAAAATTCTAAATATTCAGCAGGTAAAATATGAGCGAATTTCATTAATTTTAAAATCGAGCAAATGTTTTAAATACAAATATAAGTAACAATCAATTTTTCAACAAAATTGAATTTCCCTGCTGTTTTTATATTCTATTCAAACATTTGATAATTTAATTGTGCTGCATTTAAATCCCTGAGGCTATTGCAGTTTTTTGTGTTGTTAGGTTTTAAATAAAATTATTATTAATTATTAAACTCAAAGTTATATGGATTCAATGTTTGACAACATCGATAATGAAATTATATTACAATCTATTAGCGTTTATGATACGGATAGATAAACATACGAATTGATATAATTTTATTGGAAAAGCTAAATGTCGAATTTTATTCATATGCTGTAAACAATAATATATAGAAATATTAATTAAAGTTCAATTCAACAGTATTGATCTATAGTACATTTACTCTATATTTATCCAAATTTGTTATTGGCAGAATGACAATTTTTTATTTGATTTTTCTTTGACTTGGTTTGCTCTATTCAATAAATTACGTTAACAATTCACGATTTTCTTGATTCGTAAATACCGTTTGATTGATATTGGATACCATATAAACATTTATTTCATTCATTATCGCAAGAAATTTAATCTTATAACAAAAACTATTTCCTTTGTGTATTATTAAGTTGCGAATTCTTACTAACTTCATCGAATAATCCTGATCTAGTACCAAATTTATTTAGTATCAAGCATAATCTATCTCCAGAGACTAAATCTTATGCTTCCTCTTAGTCGAATGGGAGCTAATGGGATTTTATTATTATCAGATATTTGTTTTCTTTTAAGCTCGCAGCTTTTCTCTTATAAATTAGTACACACACGCATGACCTGGCCGATTTTCATTAATCTTTCGTAATACGTACAATTATTTTTCTTCAGCAAGAATAAACACAACGAAATGCCAAAATTTTCCAATCGCGAATATTTGTGAAATTTAAGTTATTTCCTTTTCAATGTTGTCTTAAAAGATTTACATGGTTATTTATATATTATCGTGAGCAAACACGGTGTAAGAAATTACAGTAAAGTCCGCGAACTTGGCGTTATTTACAATGAGGTATTTTACAAAAGCCGCGTTTGTTGTAAATTGTGGAATTTTAACAGTGATGATTCGATAATGCACATAAGGTTTATTTATTTAATTACGTCGAGATATGAGAATGAGGAAAAGGCGTGGATTGCCTATTGAGTTTTAGCACTATGTAAATTATTTGAAAATTTTATTGTATGCCAAACTAGTCACTGATTTTAATATTTACGAGAGAATTAAACTCTATTCGAGCATCAGACCAATAAAAAACGCTTAATGGACCTTAAAATTTTATTTATATTTAATAATTAATTAGATAAAATTGAAAAGAGGTGTGGTACAGTCGAACCGCCAAAACGAAAACTTTTATTTCGATACCCGAATTTATAGAATGAAATATTTTCTTTTTCAAATTGTTATACAAAAAAGAAAATTATGAATCACATTTATTACATCACCTTTTTTTTTCTTGAATAAAAGAAAACACATTAAAAATCTAATTTATTTCAAGGCAAAAATTGTCATTACTATAAAACGCAAAAAAAAATTCTGATAAAACTAATAACTTAACTAAATAAAATATAATAAAGTCAGTGGAGTATTTTATTAAAATTAAAAAAAACGGATGAAATTTTAAACATAGTTTTACTTTCATAATATTATTAATTTTATACACTACTTTCCTTTTAAATTAACCACATTTTTTGCTCTCGTGATGGTTGAACTAATTATAATTATAATATTTTTGATAAAATTTTAATTCCATTATTCAAAAAATTAGATAAGGAAAACTCAACCCGAGACACGTATTATTTAATTAAATTTCTAAAATTGCAGTTTTCCTACGAAACTTTTAATATAAGGAAAAAATCGCTATTTGTACTTTTAGGATGTTTTAATTTAATATGGTTAAGACATTTTATTTTATTTTGACTTAATCTATTTGTTTAATATTAATGGAGGATCATTTGAGTATCGCTTAGAGTTCCTAGCGGAAATGATCGGGATAAATATTAATTATAAGCTTTGTGGGTTTTAGTATTTTTAATACTGGTTAATTATGGATCGGATAGGTTTAATTAAAGGTGAACGATTAAGAAAATTTGAAGGAAATTGAGTGGTTTGCTCTAATTTCTATTGAAATGATACGCTCATTAACGTTTCCTTTGTAATTATAATTAAAGTTGGTTTCTAGAAAAAGATCTAATGTCAATTTTATATTTGATTAACACATGTTTAAACCGCTTTGTAACAATTCCAAGATTTATTTAATTTTGTAGTCTGTTACGAATATAAGAAGTGCATTATAAAAATGAATCATAAAAAGATGGGGCATATTGGTACAAGTTGACTCACAAAGGAAGAGAAAATATCGTATATATGTAATTAGCTGTGCTTTTTAACTACAAATTATTAAGTGAAATAAGGATGCGACTTGTAGTCGAATTTTAAAAATTTTAATAGCAAACAAATCTTCAGTTTCAAGCATTGTCTTTTGTACTTTAGATAGTATGTATAAAATATTACGTATCTGACCCATGATTACTTAATTTGGGTAAAAATATTTTTTTTTGTATGGTTTGTTTGAAGTCGCTCTAACTACTTGGTTGTTAATTATTAATTATTCTTGATGTTTTTCATGTGTAGTATTTAACTTAGGGCAAATTAACGCTCAAACTCAGTAAAGTCCATTTAACAGCTTTAATATACAATCGGTTTTCTATAGGAACCATACATTTTCAAGGAAAAATCTATAAATTCCATAGTCTATCCATAACCTTTTTACAAAATTAACATTGCTTTCAGTAGGTTGCAATTAAAAGTTATTTATATGCTATTTTAAGTCCTAACTGCCTTTATACCAAATTTTATTAAAACTCGTGCTAATGGTGTCTAAAAAGATAACATACAGGACAATGTTTTTTTTTTTTGAAATAAAAGATTTTTAACTTTTTTTGGTCCGTACAAAATACCTTTAACAAACATCATGTCATTCATATTTGATAGATATTTATAGCTATCTCATTAGAATCTTATATTTTTCTATGATAAATAGCACTCTCTACGCTGTATGATTCATAAATTATCCTTGTACAAAAAGTTTCGTTAAGTTGTTACTCCATTTCTAGCCGAAAACCAACACACACGAGCTTCTTTTTATGGTCGTTTTACTGGAACCATACACTCTGGTGGTTCCTTTAAGAGATATACCGAAGAAAATTAATCATGGTTATACATTTGTGTAGATAGGGTCACTATCACCTCAGGACCTCACTTTCCCGCATGGGAGTCGTCGACATTCCTGCTTGGGAGTTTTACTCTAAAGAGATAATCCAGACCAGCTATTCTTAACCGCTGGTCCAACGGACAATTTTTTCCTATAGATGAAAATAAAAATTTTACAATAAACTTATGTAATAGTTTGTTTAATTGCTAGTAAAATTTTGTTGATAAAAATATATCATTGGTCCGCGATTTTTTTTTGTAAATGTTACTGTTCCGCGGGCTAAAAAAGGTTGAGAAACTCTGATCTAGACCACGTTTTTTGGCAGTTCACTATTTACGATTTCCAACGGCGCCTGTATGAAGGCTTGGAAAAATTAGGGATGTATCCCCACCCCTCTTCCCCCCTGCCTTTTATACACCAATTTATTTATATACAAGCTCAATATATAAGAGCCTGCCTACTTGCACATGTTTGTAAGGAATTATGGTATATCCTTGTAATCATTTCTTAATTACTATACAAAGCTTTATACTATAAGTTATTATTTGATATTATTGCTATTATTGATGTCTTATTATTTATATAATTTGTAAGTAATTGAGCTTTTTTATTATAATGTTAATGTTGGCAAGACAGAAGTGAATCTTAGGGAGATCCAAAAATGTCTTAAATACCCAACTTCTCCCAAGAAAATTAGGAATTAAGGAAATCTAAGGAAAAATTAAGGAACGTTTTATTAATTTGAATTCATACACTAACTCGACGATAAAAGTTGTTTTTGTTCTTGTGGCTGATTGACTGATTGTCGAGGTCAAATAGTTTAACGAAACCTATACGAGTACATTCCTCGATTTTTAATTTATTTACAAAAAATTAAGTTACTCTGTTCCTGTTACCCTGTATACCCTACAAATTTTTCAATATATTCAGAAATATAAGATAATTTTCTGTTTACTTACTTTTAGTCAGGTACCATTCAATGCCAGGCTGTGTCTTACACTAAAAGCATTAAAATTTATAAAGATTAGGTACAATACTGTGCATCCATGTCACATTAATTTCCCAATAAAGTAAAAAAATCTCATCAAAGTTGCCCTAAAGTTTAAAAAAGTCTGATCTATGTGATCTACTTAATGAATTACTTTAAAAAATAAAACAGGCCTCTTTACCTTTAAAATTGACAACATGGGTGCATATTGTCCACTAAAAATAATTGATACGATGACTAGTTTGTGCTTTTTTTTTGAGTACCTTTATGTTTAATGTTGGTATAATATAAATACTAGAGAGACATAAGATTGGAGTTCGACTTAGAATTTTATCTCACGCCGTCATTGTTGTTATAAACACCATCTGTGCATATGTTCTCTATAATATTTTTATTGGAACATCGAATAAATAATATGATCTATAATGTATCGAGCTTAGAAAAATTAACGTCCTGCGTGCCGACTATTTAAGGCCGGCCCATAAGTTCTTTAACCAACAACAAAAACAACTGCTAATAATATTTATCCTCCATTGTTTTGCGGTGGTAACATCTTTATAGCTCACATGACACCATATTATTATAAAGGGACACTCCCACCGCATTTCGCTGCCTACACTGCATTTGGCAATCGCTTAGACTGTGCCTCGGCCAAAAAACAACAATACTATATTCAAAACCACATTCGTCCCGTGATAACTTTATAATAAACGATTTGCTTTTATTGTAATCGTGCCTTATACGAAAGAATCTCCAATATTTTATCAAGATTTAACCAAAGTAATCTGGTAATAAGCAATAAAAGTGATCAAAGTATGCAACTGATTTTCGCATCGAATCTTTCCGCCTGTAGCGGCACTTTTGATTAAATTGCTAAAATCAATACGTTATTAATATTTATAAAAATTCAAATGCACGATGAAACTAAATATTTTATTGACTCTAGAATAAGTATGGTCGTTATAATTAACTCGTTATTGAATTTCCAAAAATAACTGCATCTTCGATCTGAATATGTGTCTGGAATTATAATAATATCATCTATATATTATATAGATATTTGAATATTTAGAATGTGATTGTGTTGGGTATAATGATATACCAATGGATATTCACATACTTATTGTAAATAATTGTTAATGTATTCCACCTTTTAAATACAAGTTTCAAATAAATTACAATCCGATGCCATCAACGTTTCATGTTTAATTTGAATACCATAAATACATTGAACTCTTTACCGCTGTGTGTCTGTGTATTATGTGCACATATAAAATTTTTTCAATGTTAAATCTTACAATATTTTTATATTAAAATGAATATCTTAATTTTGCTTTGTTTTTACGAATATATTGTAATACGATCCATTCGAGGCAATTAATTAAAATAAAACGTATAGAACATAAAATACAAAATTATTCAATCGAAACTCAAATTTGAAAATTTATAATATAATTTTTTTGATTGTAAATGCTATTTTGACTTGAAATTATTTTATATTTCTTCGTTTGGTTTTATATAAAAATGTTTTCGACTATAATGCCTATAACGATATAGAGGCCCATAACAAATAAATAACATCGATGATATAAGATAGTAATAAACATTTAAAACCACCAAAATAGAATCGATCCAATTGATTAGCTCAGCGTCGTATACTTATTCTGATGAATGCGTCCTGTTTTTGTATTAATTACAAAGTATCGACGTAAGGTAATTTAATAATTAGTAGGTTGAGCACATAAAGCTTTCGACACGTGATGTGGCTCACCTCGTGGAAATTATGGCATTAGCGAAATAATTATTAGGTGGAAATGATACACATTTCGTTTGGAAATAGATCTCATAAAGTATTCGAAAGCAACAGATTTTATCGCGTTTGATGCTCTTCTTATCGCGTTTTAAATTTTTCTCGTGAATTCACAACGGTGAACTTGAGGCAAAAGGCTCCGTTATTTTTTTAAAATATAATAAATGGAACTTGTGTAACATATAATTAAAAATCGTATTGTCTTCCTGATAAATCTCGAATGATAAATTAACAGAAAATTCTTTAAATAAAAAACTTTGTATGTGCCATATTGCGAAATGTAAACGAACGTTAAATTTTTTTTACTTAAATATACCTAATGCCTTTGTCCTTTTTTTGTGTACATCAAATTTTAATTATGAAGGATATTTTTATTTTTTTGGTGAAATTTTTACAGTGAAAGTGTAGTTTTGTTAAACTAGAAAATAGAGATAACGCACTGTAACTAGTTTAATCGGCCACATGTTCATCTTATTATCCATGTGAATGAGCTGAAGATTCTCGTCGAGATAAAGTTGAATGACACTCTAATTATTATAATTTTATAGTGAGATATTCGTGTCAAATTAAACGTTCCTCTCGATGCTACTTTGAATTATTCATTTATATAAATATATATATATATGCTTTTGACAGAGACGCACATTGGTTTAAGTCCGATAATTTCGATGACCATTCTATTATTTTCTTGTCTGGCTCTTCATCTTTTCATTGAATACTAAGCCGCTAGAAATACGACCTTATAAAACATTGCCGAATCCTCTATTAAGACTTTTATTCTTTTTTAATTAAAATCAATAAAAATACGTTTAATACGTATCCAAATAAGTTATCAATTTGATAGTTTAGTTTGATTGGAATAATCTGAAATCGGCAATAAATATAGATAAATACGGGTCTATAAAATTTAGGTTGAAAGACCTTATCAAAATCAATCAGGATTAAATTTGGTTTTTGTATTAGAGTTCGTTTCTTTGTTGTATAATATTATAAGATATTCCACTAACTAAAAATTTAAAAAAAATAGGTATTTTTTTTTTAAAGTTGTTTTAACATTTAAGGTCATATAATGACTTTCTACTCACAGAAAATTCCTATGGGTCATTTTAATCTTAAATCATATATCTAGGATTGAACGGAGATCGAACCCAGTACCTATGATGCATAGAGCGGAGAGTAACTGCTCTAACCGCTCCGCTAATAAGTGGAAGGTAAAGTAATATTTTGCAGAATTTTAAGATTTTCTGGAAAGCTGATAGGAATTCCTTTGGTGGCCACTATTTAAGTGGCATTACACTTACTAAACTAGTAATACCTGTACCTTTTTCGAGCAGGTATCGTTTAAAAACGTCCTAAACTAACCTAAGGGTTGACATACGTCACAAAGTAAGAGCAAACATTTCTTTTATTGTCGCATCAATGCACAACAAATGTTAATTGAAACGAAACTTAAGTTATCTGCTACGTGAGCATAAGGTTCTTAAATTACAACCATGAACTTGAAAGGTTCTTAAAAGTGTAAAAGGTTGAAGATCCCGAAGTAAAGGCATGGACGGTATAATTTTTACATTTTGATACAAAAGAAAGGAAAATAATATTAAATGCTCTAAACTAAGTTTAAGGCCGACTAAGAGAATCCTTATCTAAAGAAAAGCATTGATCTCTTTTGTGGTACCTTATTTGTTGTTGCGGAGTTCTCTTTTCCAGTTAGATTTTATTTGATAACAATGTCCTTAAGAATATAGCACAAGCTTGGTTTTGGTGAAGTTAAAATATAACTTAAAAAAAGAGTTTTTATTGTATGCATATGTATCAAGCAGTGGCGACTCGTCCATATGCACTGCGGTACTGCAGCACCCCCAAACAAATTGTGTAAAAATACGGTCTACATTCATATTTTCAAATGACAATAATATTGATGGAGATAGTATAATAAAATTGTTAAACATAATCAATTCAATTGTAATGTAAACGAGCTATTTAAATCTTACTTAGAATACGTTGAAATATGAAGTCTGGAACTGTGATGTTCACAGTGTCAATTCAGCCGCCTTCGTTCAGCTTCGTTTATGTACGCTAAAGTTCATGTACTCAAATATATGCATGTAACAAGTGAAACTGGCACTGTGACATCCGCAATACGTTCGTCACCATGACGAAAGAAGTTCGTCACAAAATCCTACTGTTTTTAGGTGGTTAATTAATTTTGTCGCTACTTTCGACTCTACTTTACAAATACATTGAGACAATAGTACGCTACACTAAAACAAAAACAAATTGAGTCATTGCTAAAGAATAATATCGATCAAGACCGATTAACTCCTTTATCCAGCTAAAAATCGTAGAATATATTTTTTATACAAAGAATACGTAAATCGAATAGGTGCATTATGTTTTTATTTTTTTTTTACATAGCACCGCCAATCATCAAGATTTGAATACTCCAATTTATAAGAATAAAGAAGTATTGAAAATATAAATAAAATGTTGGAAAGTTGAGTTTTGAACTTATTAAGAAGTTCCTGGTTGAATAAAGGATTTGTTTCCCCTTGATAATTTTTGTTGTTGCTATTAATGACTAATTTACAAACACTCTTTTCCAATCAATTTTCTATCCACCTTAAAACAGTACATCATAAGCTTGATTTTGGCCTTCTACATGGACAACCCAGGAAATACAGTTTCTTTTTACCCCCATATACTTTTCTTTAGTGGTATTCTAGTGGTTCATTGTCGTGGTTTTTAGGACTTTGGCCACCTGCTGGAAATCCCGACATGAATGGGCTTTTCTAGTTTGTTAAGAATTTATAAAAATATGTTTTTTACGATTCACCGAAACGTTGATACTATTTGATTTACGATTAATTATTTCTCAATTAGCTTTGAAAAGTTATTTTGTTTGCTACCTAAACATGAGGTTCATTCAAGAAAACTATTAACTGGAAAGGGTTTTCTAAGAGTGCAAAAGTTCGAAGAATAGCAGTGGGTAATAAGAAGGCAAGTATATAGGGACACAAAATAGAAAAATATTTAACCTTAATATTCACACCTTAATGGTATTTGTGTTTGAGAAAAATGATTAATGTTAAAAACTAGATAAAATTTACTCTATGAATTTGAAATATTAAATCTTTCGGGAATTTTTAGCACCCTAAAAACCACTTTAGCCTGCTTTGAAATGCTAAAATTACCATCAAAACCCATCCTTGCTCTCTTTTGGTCGTTATTTTTTTCTACAATACATATTTTAATATGCATCGCACAAGTTTAATTGTCCGAACAAAACGCATTTATTCTCCTTTTACTTGTATATACGAGAATATTAATAGTTCTTATAAATGTTAACTTTATACGCGAAGCTAACAAATAACATACGATATACTGTTATTTTATGCCATTATGAGTCTCAAATATTTTGCCAAGTTTCTCTCATAATCTTTAGTAAACATAAAAATATAAAACAAGAAAAATATCATAAAGCGAAGTAAATGTTGTGAATGGTACATGATCATTAAATTCATTAAAATTTCTTTGATTTCGAAAAAGTTTTATTCATTTAATATAAAAGTTTCATTGGATAAAATTCTATGAAACTTTTCTGTCAAACTCTTATGCAAACTTGGATTTTTTTCGCAAATAAATGTCTTCCGTCTACAATATTTCTTTGCTACAGTTTTTTTCTAAATTATAAATAATGTCTTGTTCATAAGTTCAACGTAAGAAATAGTTTTAAGATTAGTTGAAGTAGTTGTGATATTTTTTTAATTATAATCACAAAAGAAATCTATGAAAAATTACAAGGGCGTCAAATTAATTTGAAATCCGTATCTAATACGAATAGAAATCTTCTTCAACTTTTCAAGTCTTGATGGACGTATTTTAAAAAAATTAAAAGAAAAAATCTTTGATAAAGCCTAGTACAGTTGCATTCTGAAATAATAACCATTTAAAATTACTTTATCGTGAAATCAGTTAAAGTAAAATTTATTTCAATTGACTCCATAAAGAATTTTAACCTTTCCATTGCTACTTTTAATTTAAATAAACGATTTTTAAATTGTAATAATTAATATTTCTCTATTTAAATCACGGTAGTCGAATATAAATATAGAAACATTAAAATATTGTCTTCTTTAATCGTTTATATGTTCAAACATATGTTAAATTTGTAAATAAAAAAAAATGTTGACTGCAACATTTTGTTGGTTATGAAACAAATCGTTTGAAAACCTGAGCTAATCAAGAAATAAAGGACACCCACATTACGACATCGGCATTCTTTTTCAAAATTATGATAAAGTGCATGCAGTCAACTCCCGCCCTATAGCTGCAGTCATTGGCCCTTGCAGGAACAAATAAAACAATGAAATAAATTTGATACAAATTGAAATTTATTGCTTTATGTCACCATGTGACTCTTTGAAAAAATAAACGTGTGTGAAAACAAGCTACGTTTATATAAAAAAGTATTCATATAATGAATTAATAACAATAACCATAAGTTGAAAAAAAGTTTCTCATTGGTATTGTAATAATCATATTGTACGGTATTTGAATGAAATTTCACAGTTGTAGATCCAAGAAAATATATCCTTGAACCAAGTTTCATTGCAAACTCTTAGCGATTATATTTTCTAATAACTATTTATAGTTTATATAGTTTATACTTTAATGCAAAGTAAGAAAATCAAAATTTTGATATTTCTTTAAGTCTTTTAAGTATTTTTTTAAGTCTGTAAGGGAACAATATTTAGGCCTTAGGGATACAATATAAAATTTAAAACTTTTACGTTACGTTACGCGTTGCATTGTCATGCAATAACATTTATCAACATTATACGTTTGTTCCAATGATCCAGCTATGGCGATGCACAAATTTTGACCAACAGACAAAGAGAAAGACAACATTGACCAAGAGACAAGAATGAGTGAAGAACTGTTTCAGCTTAGGCCTAGGGTCAACAAGGCAGTGCTTAAGCATCGCCGAAACAGTGTCGATATAAGAGCTCATTGCGCCGTTGCACGAAAGTGTACGGAAATGACCATGCTGACTCCTGGATGGGGCTGGATCGTCCCACAGAACAAATCTGCTAAAACAGTTCTGCACTCACTCTTGTCTCTTATTCAATGTTGTCTTACTTTTTGTCTGTTGGTCGTGTCTGTGCATCGCCATAGCGGGATGATTGGAACAAACCTTTTGTATACACAAAAAATCAAACAATAGTAGAAATCACTGAAAGAAGTTTTACTTCTTTGACGTGTTAGTATACCAGCACAACATTTTGTTAAATTATAAATATGGTTTTTTAAAATTTAGTTTCACAGAAAATCTTTTTAAGGTATCAAATTGTTTTATTAAAAAGCGTTTTGAATTTTAATAATATATAAATAAAATGATAGCTGTTTTCCAATGTTCGCTTTTCAACTCAAAAACTCTTGGATATAGATTTAGATCAATTTTTTTGTTTTACTTCTTATATACTTGGTCCTTATCTAAAAAAAGAATTATCACGATATCTTAGTTAAAAACAAAGTAATTAAAGTTTTAAAAATGTGATTTTTACAAGCAAAACGCGTAAAGCGGTGAAATTTTCGTCGCTTTGATAGAGTGGGGAAAACGATGTAATGCGCATGGGCTGGACAGATTTGTTTTTCCTTCCACTGCCTATTGATTATTTCATATTTGAGGGTAGACTTAATGTAGCTCAGTGAGATATTAGATTAATAAAGATTTTTTGAATTCTATTTTCTATTTGTTTAGCAGTTTTTTTTTGTAGCTTTTTTAAATTCCCTTTTAGCATTTTTTATATTTTACTGTATAAATACAGATCCAAAATACATTTTTAAGTTACAACCGTTATAATAATCAAATTACATTTCAACACTCCCTTTGATTATGTTTCCCTTGAAATCCAAAATAATTTTTAATTGAAATTTTTGTATTTTTTTAAGCCTTCTATCTGCTCTTTTCATTACGCAAATAATAATTGATCAAATTTGTGTAATATTTTCAATAATTCATTATTTGTAACTATTTATATCTGTATTGTTGTACTATGACGTCATCAACTGCCGTCGGATCCTGTAAACATGAATAGTTTAAAAATTGAATTACTAATTCACTATACACCTGGATCAATTGTAAATCCGGAAAGAGCATTTAAGGAACAATTTTTTGAAAAAAAAAATGAAAACAGTGATTATTTTGGATTATATAGCAATTTTTATTTATGAATTTACAAATTTTTGAAAAATTAATAATTGATTAACTAATAACTCTACACTTGGAGCAATAGCGGATTCCGAAAGAACAATTTAGGAGCAATTTTTTGGCATATAGTTAAAAATGTTCTACGCTAAGTTCTTTCCAGTTATTTTTAATATATTTTTGCTTTCATTTTTTAAAATGTTTTTCCTCTGTAAATTAAATATGCTCTTTACATAATAACCTATGCAGACGACGTCGCGGGTATCAGCTAGTTCAATGAATATATCATACATATATCACCACAATTTTTACAAAGAAATAAATATCTTCTCAAAAAAATTTGGGTGCCCAAACTTTTTGATTGTACCACATGTATATATTAGACGTGTTTCACTATCCCGCTGAGATAATTTTGTTAGGCCCAAATTTATGCCATAGAATTGAGTAAAGATGAACACTCATCTTAAATTACATTCACATACCACATTGAGGATGCTGAAAACATTAATTTATTGCTAATTATTTGTTAATTCGAGCGGTGAAAATTAATCAAACCGTTTTGTTAGTAAGCATTTTGAATTCCTCCGTAATTAATGTGCTTGAAATTGATTTGGCAAATATAACAGATATTAATAAATTGATTGATCTTTTATTAAGAGTAATCAGGAAATATATGGACACAGAAGAGAGAAGTTTCTCTTTGTGTGAAATTTAATTATCATATTTCACTTTATATGGGTGGTCATAATTAAAATGCATATCACGTACGTTAAAGGATATTGCAAACATCCTCTCAATGTTAATTTTTACTATCACTATATTAAATCAAATATGAAATTTTAAAAGGATTTTTTTTCCGTTTCTCAATTTCTTATTTCCTCGTTCATAATAGTTTTAAAAATGCATAAACTTCCTCAGTATTATTTTGTAAAGCTTTTAAAAACTTTGTGAAGATCCTCACTTTTCCGTTTATGTGAGCTTTGTAAAAATAGACGAATATCCCATGATTAATTAGGAAAGTTAAGCATTGCTTCTGACAGTCAATTATAAATGAATTTAAAAATTAATTCCTCTAGAAAAATAGATCAAAGAGACTAAAACGCTTCACGTAGCTTCCCGAAAAAAAATATCCTTAACCATATGGCTCAATGGTGCACTGAAAACTTAACAATGAAATATGGCTTGAAAAGTACGCTAGAAATATCAGCCGAATGCCGTCAGAAAGACCTATTAGTTCTTATAAAAAATATATATATTAAAAATTAAAACCGGACCGAATTACGGTTCAAACTCCTGCTGTTTAAATACTCTCTGACCGTCCATCTACCCACTATTATTAGTATTATTCTGTCCAATAAACCAGGCACGCCATTAACAATTTTAATCACATTTCTACGTCAAAAATAACACAAAACCCATTTATGATGGCATACGCGCTATATATATTGTTAATGTTATTAAGCTCGTGTCAAAAGTGTAATGATAAAATTAAATGAGTAAAAACAATGTCACATTGCTTTTAAAACGGTCTAGGGTTGATTATATTAATTAAAATGTGATACAGCGATCTACTACAATTGCCAATTAGATTATTAAACTTATATTTCACAAACAACAATTTTGGTTTCCTCATTTCTTGCAAAAACTAGGTATTTTGAGAGAATTTTCTTAGAAACTAATTCATTAGTATTAAATAATAATTTAAATTATTAATGTCTATCACTTGTGTTGGTATAAGTCCTTATAAGTCCTATAAGTAGGTAGTAGGTACTATTGGAATAAAATTGTATTTATGCATTTTTACATTATTGTAAGAATAGATGTGACTGATGTAAGTATTTTCAGATAAAATAAGATAGACTAAGGAAGAAGAAAGAAAAAATTAATATGTAAAAAGGTAAGTATTACAATTCATTTATTATGAACCATTTGGTTAAATAATTTATGCAAATTATAAATATAAATTAAACCGTTTTCTTTTAAAAATGATTACTTTAAAGTTATAACTATTTGAAATAAATGTTACTTGATTGTGTTTCTCACCCCGAATCGAAATTTTAAAAACCCCGATTGAGCCTTGTGGAGCCTGTTTCTTTTGATGTGGCCATGTGCCGCTTCGATTTAAAACCTTCTTCAACCTAACTACGCTAAAAACGAACGTAAATAGGTGCTACCAAGCTAAAACAAGCTTTATTTCTCTGTTATTTTATCTGGTGATTTCAATACATGTTTTAATAAAGAAAAATCTGCTCCACCTACTGAATTGGCAACCCTGAGTGTGGTTTGGGATCAAGATTAGTGTGGGTAGATGGATGTGGCGCATAACTCGCGCAACAACCCTGGTAAAACGACATGGTATATGGGTAACAATATGTATACACATTAGACTATAATTTTTTGTAATTGTGTGCTACAAATGAGTGCTGCCATATTCCCTTGCTGAGCTCTTCCGAACACTTACCCATTCTCTATCAAGAATTTAACACGCGACATGCTAAAGACAGGCCAAAAAAATTCAGACGATGTATAAAACGTTTCACTTTAATACCTGAACATTTCTTATCTAATATTAGGTACCGAATATCTCCGGCATATAAGTATTTACCTATTTACAGGTTTGTCGGGTGTATAGTACGCACCCTAATTTTACGGCGGGATTTTTTGATTGATAATAATTGTATGTAGAATTGTAAGGTCTGTTTAATCCTTTACTTATAGATAATAGACTCTTAGAAATTGATGATGTAACGTAAGACGTAAACAAATATAGTTATTATGAACTATTTTTTAAATTAAATTAAAATAAATTTTATATTTACGTATTCTGATTTTATTTAAGTATTAATTTTTTTAATATAATTTGTAATGTGTACACTAATTAAATACTTTCCGCAATCTATTTTAAAAATAACTTAAAATACAAAATGAATTATTAGGAGTATTATTTATTTTGGGATCAAAATACTATTTCATTTCTATTTCTATTCTTATTGTTTTACTTTCTTTATCAACGCTTCTTCAAGGTTAGTGAATAGCAATTCTTGATTGCATCAAAGGTAATAGATTAATAGAAGGCATTAATTAGTGACCATTTGGGGGTTGGTATTCGATAAATCTTTTGTTGAATTCAGAAAATGAAAATTCGTGTGTTTGTTGGTAGTCCCGTCAGCATTGTATGCAAAAGATTGATTGATCCGGGTGGAACTGTTGATTGCGTCACCGCAGGAATTGCAAAGAAGGTTGTGACCCCCCATGGGTCCGGTGGACTTGCCGCATAAACCCGCGCCGCGCCCATTGACTCCTCTCATTTCGCTACTTTGTTGCAGACAATACAGAAAAATATATTTAGTCAGCTGGTGGACGACGAATGGACAACGAACGTTCCTTTGAATTTTTGTATATAAAAGACACTAAATTATATATGAAAATGCTATGCATCATTTTTGACAGGCTACATACTAAATTATATCTACAAATGTTAAATTGTATTAGTCTCTCAGTATTTATTTAACTCCAAGGAAATTATGATTTAGAATTCCGGAGAACGAGTGCGCATTTTTTTTTTATTTTATTCGGGAGGGTTTTTCGTGCAAGATAAATATTTTCTTTGTTCGCCTCGTTTATATGCACTCTTTCTTACAGTCTACATACCTACTTGAACATATTTTCAGAAGCCCAAAAATAAAACAATCTATAACTTATCACTAATCTTTATTCGTTTATATATCGTATATCTCTTCGTATTAAAAGTCGTTTAAGTAAAATTTATTATTATCATAAATATATTTCACAACGCTTATTCCAAGTTGTAAAATCAAAATTTTATTATTCTCCTTATTATTATAAACGAGTCATCTGTTTTAAATATAAATCTAAATATAAATTCGCGCATAATATCGAACAATAATTTTTGTCATTTTAACCATTATTATATATTTTTTTCTTTTTCGCTATATAAATTAAGTACAGATATTAAGTTATTGTCAATATTCAATGCGGTTATAGTGCAATGGATTATAAGCCAGTAAAGAAAAACCGATCAAGTGTGAAGAAACTCACAGTAGAAGGGTTTCTTACTTTGAATGAACTATAAACTGTTTCCAATATTTTGTTTAACTGAAATTATTTCAAACGACAAATTTTAAATTCTTGTTATTTATATTAAAGTATTTTAAACAAAATAAAATGTTGCCAAATGAAAAACGAAAAAATATTGCAGCTAAATATAATTATCGATAGATGATATGAACAAATAAAAAATGTTGTGCTTTCTTTGAATACAAGGGATGGTGGAAAAATTAATATTTTTTTCGTTACAGAATTGGAAATTTTGTTTTTTTTATTCCAGGTTCAGCATTCTGCCTACCAGAAGCAGTCACTCTTCTAAGCTTCTAGTGCGATTTTATGCATGTTTGAGCATCATTTATCCCATACGATACACTTTGTGGGGGGTTTTTAGTCAAAAATGACATTATCATCCCCACTCAGTCTGCACTTTGGGTCCTATTGAGATACTCCAATAGTTTGCAGATGCTTTCTCGGTCCACAATGTCCGGTTATCAACCCCGCCTAAGTCCCCAGTTGGTTCCTTCCCAGTCGTAATACCTCCGCAGTGAGCTAGGCGCAAATTCTTCCCATCGTTCTCTTGCTGAGGTTCTGACCAGAAATAGCTAGCCAGTATTTATTTTGCATTATCTCAGTCGACATTTCATCACCATTTTGATAGCAGATTTGGTGATCCCCACTCTAGGCTTTGGACCCATGAGTGGGATCATCGAACCAGCTCTAGCGCAAACAGCCCCAGCAATCAGTCTCTTCTTTGCCTTCAATTCCCTTGTGCTCTGGCACCCAACCAAGTTTGACTTGATTGTGCTTTGCTAGATCCTCCAGGAGTTGACAACACTTCCATACCAGCTTAGAGCCGATAGTTGTGTTGGCGATCCCTTTTAGCGTGCGTGACTGTTAGAGAGAATGTGTATGTTCTTATTTCGATAGCCCATATCTAAATTTTCTCTGGCACATATGGCAGTGGCCGTGATATCCAACTGAAAAATAGAAGTCTCTCAAGCGCCACTGGGATGCCTCTTTTGCGGCTCTCCCCCAACACTCCCGCTCCAGATCCTCCGTCTATAACCAATCCATTCGTGAACCACAACAGTTCATCGTTTGGTCTTTTATTTTTATCCTTATATGTTTGAGATCCTTTACAGAAATCCTTTCATTTGATATTATATTCTATATTGTAGGTTCTTCTTCTTCTTATCCAACGCCCACGCTTGACATTTCTGCCACTTCATTAAAGGTTCTATCAAAATTCAGTAGCCATAAAATGCGTACAAATTACATTAAGTTGAGTAATCTTTTATCAACCCTTCTAAGATTAAGTTCTTCTTCTTCTTATCCAACACCCACGCTTGACATTTCTGTCATTCGGTGCCGCGCCGTCCAATAGAGGTTGGAGACTAGTTGATTTTGGTTTTTTTCGTTTTTCTCCCTGACGTCTGCAAGTGCAGGACAGTTGCCAAGATGCATGGCGTTCATGGGTTCCCCATAATGTAGGTAGTTGGCATAAATTTTTGTTTTTAATTTTCGACTTCAACTCTCAAAAGTACCTACCCTTCAAAATCAGTGTTTGCATTTTTCCGATAAAGATCTGTCATTTCGTTACCAAACTTTACAAATATGCCAATTTCAAAATTTTTTGTTGTGTAGATTCGGAGAAAATTACCCGTGACAGACGGATAACCAGCCAGACAAGCGAGTGATAATAATATGAGGACTCTGTTTCTGTTTTTTTTTGACGTACATAACCCTAAAAAAATAAAATGCTTATTGAAAGGAAAGTTTAATTGATGCTCCAGTCTTTTAACATCAAATAACAGATTATCAGGGTTTTGTTAGTTAATTTTCTTTGACAATAATTTCATAAAGAAATCATTTTGGTGTGCGTTAATTGAGATAAGTACTAGTAACGCAATTTGAATTACCAATGCTATAAGAGGGGTTGACTAATATTTTTTTTTCTGTGAACATAATATATTATAATGATATAATCTTTTGGTGAGTACAATAGAGTTTGATTATTGATGGCTAAATAATTATGACTAAAAAATGCCACACATGCATTCCAGTCTTCTTCGAAGAGAAGGACCAGATAAATCATTTGCTTTTTTAACAATAGATGATGATGATGCCCATAAGAAGTATCAAATCAACAAAAATAAGCAACGCTTGAGTCACGCGTCGGATACTGATATCTAAGCAAGTGCTGTGAATACGAAATTGAAGGAATCAAACGAGCATATTCTGGCTTTTTTAAAGTTTCCTTGAAATGTAAGATTTAATATTAAGATGTAGTAGGTAAACAAAAAAAGAAGGAAAAAAAATACACGAAAAGCATTTTTATACTGATGTCTATGTTGACAGCGTTTTGACAATATCGTCTTAACGCCTAGCATAAATCTTCTCTTTACTATAAGGGTGCATCCTGATTTTCAAACATCGTCATAGACATGAATATTTTTTCTTTTATTATCATTATTTTTTCTTTAAATTTTGCATAGAAATGTGGGCTTTAAGAAATTTTTATAGCGTTTTTTGTCGTAAAACCACTGGAAGATTTTTATTATTTGTTTTAATCTTATTTTGTGGCTTGATCGTCTAGCATCCAAAATTTGGAAGCATTGAAAAAAGGTGTTTTATATTACCACACAGTTCTCACCAACACATTTATAGGTACCTACATCATAAATTTAAAAATTTTTACGACATTACAAATCCTTCATACAAATTTAAATTTAAGCCAACAATTTCGAACGATATAAGCAGAGACAATATGTCAATGAATTTATTCAAGTTTTATATAAGAAATTCATAAAATTTATAAAACTTTTCCGAAGCAGATAAAATAATTTAACACCTGGGAATTTGATCAATTTTTTTCGTTTTAATATAAGCTATGGCTCATCCATAAATTATTTTCAAAATTAATAAAATCCTCCAGACATTATAATCAGTTTTGTCTTAAAATTCTTTGAGATATTTAAATGTTTAACATGGACAAAATGTCTCGAAATGGCCCGAAGCTTTCATGTTTGATCATCTTCAAGTTTTTCTTGGCTTTTACATTACAAGATCTAATTCAAACTTCTAATGGTGCGTTTTTTATATTTATTTTAACTTCTCATGTAATTGTAGATAATTTGATACTCGAGCTACTACTTTTATTACTGAAAGTTACAAATGGCCCTAAGCTTTCTCAAAATAATTCTCTAAGATTATTTTTAAAGAAAGCGAAGATAATTATTTGTCCTAAGAATGATTATTACTAATTGATTTTTTTTTCAAATAAAATAAATTTAAAAATTATACATGATTATTAATCATTATGAAAAATACATTTTCACATGCAGTTTTATTAACAGTCAATCGGTCTAATTGACTTCATTGTGATAGAATTATTGATCATTACAATGAAGTTATCTCGATAAGTACACAATAAGCACAATGACATTACATTGTATATCAAATACCTGCAGTATTCATTAATTTTCTCACGATGGATATACAAAATAAAATACTAGAAAGTTATTTATAAATTTATCATTTTTAAATGACTTTAATAAAAGAAAATATGAAAATAGCTACGAAACGTTTCCCTTAAGAACTTCTTATTTTAAACTAGCTAATACCCGCTCGCTGAGTTTATCTAAATGTAACTGATTGATTAAAAGATTTCCTACGTTCATAGCGAAATTAATCTATTTTGGCAGAAAAAGATTATAGATACTTTCAGACTTTAGGTCCAAAGAAAGTTCTTCAAAATTCGTAAAACTACTTTTCAAGAAAGATATGTTAGCTGTCTCACATCAGCTTCTATACGATTTTTAGTAACAAAGTACCTGTATTCCTTTAGAATTTAAAAATCTTTCATGCCAAATGTCATTTAAAACTTTTCAGCTATTTTAGGGGGCATCTATTAATTGCGCGAGGCGTTTTTTGAAATTTCCACCCCCTCTACTCTGGTAGAATGTCATGAGTTTTGCCATAACCCTTTCCCACAACCCGCAATATAATGTGATATTTTTCAAAACGTGTGTTTTCTTAAAAAAAAATACGTGATATTTGCGAGACCTTCCCTTTCACCAAAATAAAATTAGATGAGATTCGGCTCGATCCCATCAGCCCCTGAACGCCTCACGTAATTAATGAATGTTCCCTTAAAAGAAAAGATTAGTAACTATCTTACAGGATCTTTAGCAAAACTTCATTGAAATTCGTTCCGTTAAGTAATTGTTAATTTTTTGAAATTTTTAGTTTATTATTTTAATACGTTTATTTCTAATTAATATCTTTGACAATTAACAGTGAAAAATTCAAATATTTTAAAAAATTTCATTTTTAATTTTATCGGGTGTTAAATTGAAATTCATATTTA
This sequence comes from Sisyra nigra, assembly GCA_958496155.1. Taxonomy (NCBI): domain Eukaryota; kingdom Metazoa; phylum Arthropoda; class Insecta; order Neuroptera; family Sisyridae; genus Sisyra; species Sisyra nigra. Next base: position 38,847,411 of record OY292316.1, read on the forward strand.
TTTTCCAGTAAAGATTGTCAATTTTTTAGTTTGAATTTTGTAGAGATTTCTTTCCTTATTGTGTAAAATTGGTCAGGCTTTTTTCAGGAAAATGCGTAAAATTCTATTTCACAAACTTTACCGAAACTTTTTAAATGTATGGTTCCTATCGGATATAACTATTTTGCCATCCAATGGGAACCATGCATTATTTTAGCCTTAAAAGTTAAAAGTAAGCTTTATCATTTTCCCCCAAACTACCACATTGCAAAAATCATATGAATCTTTAACTCTGTGATAAACAAAAACATATCTATAGTACACTTCTCCTGAGTAAAAAGTAGATCAAGTCTTCTTAAAGAAAATGAGTTAAAACTCTATTTCGTGAACTTTAACGAAACTGCTTTTAAATACTCGGTTCCTATAGAATACATACTTGTTTTACTTATCCCTTGGGAACCGTTTATTATTCCGGTATAAAAAGTAACCTATATCATTCTCTGACCCCTAAACAACCACATTGTAAAAAGGAAGTTTATTTTTTGCTCTGTAAAAAACAAAAAAATATCTCTCACACGGGAACGATACATTTTTTCTGGATAAAAAGTATACTATATGTTACACCAGACTATTGTCTATAACTATGCTAAATTTCATCCAGATTTATTCAGTACTTTTTGAGTGAAAGAGCAACAAACATCTATACATCCATCCATACAAACTTTCACGTTTATAATATTAGTAAGGATCATTTTTGAATAACTTTAATAAAAGTAAATAGGAAAATAGCTATGAAACGTTTCCTTTAAAAACTACTTATTTTAAATTGTGTTTATTAATCTTGAGGTGATCAAACGAAGCTTTAAATGACTCTTCTTAGAAGAAAAATAATAAAATTCATTTTACCGAAAATAAGCGCAATGCAGACATATCTATTTATTTACCGGACTGAGCTTAAACAATTCCATTTATGTAAAAAATAAAATAAAACCGAGAAATAAGTAATACTGTGCAACCAATAAAACTCATTTAGAATAAAAAAAAAACACGACAAATTGCATTTAAAGAAAATTGAGGAAGAAACCAAGAAACAAGACGAATAGTTAAAATGTATGAAACGGAATACACATTGGCCAAGTTGCCTCAGATCCTTAAGGATTATCTTTCGTTATAATTTATCAAGTTGATATCCTCTAACAATGCTTTGGCTGAGATTACAGTCAGACAATTTCTTAATAAGCTCATTGTAATTACATATTGTTATGTGGCTATGAATTTAAAAGTGGAATTAATCTTTTGAGCTTGCAGTAGAGCAATTGCATATAGTGTTAGTGAATTTTTAATAATGAAATTGCACCATATACAGTACAAACGACAGATGAGGCTTTTGTGGTCGTTGAAATTTTGTTAATTTTATTTATTTTGACAAAAACGGTTGGCAAAATTGAATAAATATTCGTTCAAATGAAAACAGTCCAACTGTAACAAATGTCTGTTGCGATCTAGAGAGAAAATGTTCATAATTTATGTGAAAATGTGCACAAAATTGATTTAAAATTAACGGTTGCGCGTTTCCAACACATTTGCTTGTTTACATGAATGTTATATACTATATAGTATATACCTATTTCAATTGAGACCATTTGGGAAATTTGAAATAATATTATGTTCACATTAAAATTTACAAATAAACCACCACCTATAATATTACAGACAGGTTGCCACATATATTCAATGCTTAAATGCATTTTGATAATTAAATAATTCGATGCATTAGAATTATATTTGAACTTATATCATACAGTTATTCTATGTTTAGCGCAATTAATGAGACTAAAATGTATGCACTATAACACATTTAGTAGCGGTTATATTTCAATTTTCTTTTTGCTTGTAAGCTTGATTTATAGTTATGATATAATAACAAACTCATTTATCAGAATTAAATTCAACTTTTGCTCATAAAATTGAGAGCATTTTTAAACCTCACAGACCTAACTTGTAGTTAAAAAACTAATTAATTACTTTCTATATGATTAAAATTTTGTTTAATTTTCTTGTCAGCAAATTATACATTAATTAATTCAACATTTTCTGATAAATTAACTAGAATTTTCTGGTCAAGAAAACCGAGCTAATAAATTTTAACATCAAACACAGCATAAGGCCATTATCAGAAAATTGTAATCGTCGTATAAAGTATGCAAATCCTTGTCAAACATCTAATTGTTATAAAGTAGATCACGTCTTATCCAGAAAATGCCTATCGGCCGAATATCATCCCCCGGCAACTCATATTAGATTAGAGAAAGTTGGGATGTGAAGTTATAAGTATCGATATCCAAAGTCTCTTGGGAGAAAACTGATGTTCCTACACATTAGATCGCGTTACATCCCCAATCTATCCTCTGCCAAGTTCGGGATACACGTAAAAGATAGCTTTTGACATTCGATCGATAGTTATAAACACTAAATAATGTTATTTATTAGTCCTAAATCTTATCAAAGGGCGTGTATCGTACTTTTCACTAAATTTAAATTATGTTACACATATTTTACGACTTGATGTATTACAGCCGTGATGTGCCTTTTATGTATTTATTACAGAAATTAAAATTTGTAGTAAATGCAAAGTAAACGACTTGTTTATTTCTTTTGTATAAATTTTGAAGAGAAACGCGAATAATGAAAAGCACGATATTATAAAATAAAATCGTAAGTTTTCCCTCGGTGTATTAACTCACTGGGACACAATACTTAGTTTTATTTCTCCAGAGTGCTTTTGATGAATGCACATGCAATCGTTACTTGACGTTATTGCTTATTGTCATGTGTCTAAAAAGCAACATTTTAGTTGGCTCTCTTTTGTGAGAAGCGCAGGTCATGGCTACGTATAGCGACAATAACAATAAATTCGCTGATTTTATCACTTTTCACTATTTAACACCTGTAATAATTCATTTCTCGTTTTAATTAATGATAACATCGTGAATTTAGTAAATGGTCAATAGATTAGGCATGCAACCCCTTAAATTATATTTATAAAATCACCGGTCGCCTGGGTTTCATTTTGTATTTGTGTCACGTTGCGATAATCTCAAATTTCGCTTCACTTAATGAATTAGTATCGAAAAAAAGTAAATAATCGCCGTATTTTACGTTTATTAATTACCTAGAAAACTAATAGTTATGTGACTAAAGATTAAGGCTCCTAAAGCTTGGAGCAAATTCAACCCAACCTATACACAGCACATGTCTAGATTAAATATTTAACCCATTCCAGCCCACATCCATGATTTGCAACACCCATATTGATCTGAACTGAAACACAGACTGTGTCTGAGAGAAATGGTTTGTCAAGTAGCAGGAAATCTTAAAAAACGAATTAGGATTTCTTAGAAATGAGTTTGGTATTTTGATTTCAAAATGAAATAACTTGTGATGCCAATGCTAATTTGAATTGATATCGAAATATACATATTTTCTTGAATTTGACTCAATTTCAAGTCAAATTTAAGTCAAGTAGTGAATCTTTAATATGAATACGATTTACGTAGAATACGATTTTTAGTAGTAGGTATGGTTTTTTAATAGGTTAATATTGTGGTTCTTTATAAGAATTACTTATGTCAGCGATTCTCAACTTGTGGGGCGCGCCCCCCTTGGGTGGCGCGGCGTTTCTACAAGGGGAGCGCGAGTATATTTAAAAACAAAATTAAAGCTTTGTTGAAGGTTAAATAAAAGGAATTGTATAATTAGAAAAAAAAATATATATATATACATATAATTAAAACTAAAAAAAATTAAATGTACAAATATCGGATCGTTTTCATTATGACACTATAATTTTCAATAGATCAAAAGGGAGGGGGGGCGAGAATATTTACATTGGTAAAACTGGGTCGCAATAACAGAAAGGTTGAGAATCGCTGACTTAAGTCCATATGAAAGTTTTTCAAGATATCGCGGTTTTATGATCTAAGGACTTTTGTAAAATATACTTAGGTTGTTTTTCATAATCTAATTTCTGACAAATAAGGCTGAATTAAGAATTCGCTTTGTGACAGTTAATGGAAAGGGTTGCATGGAGATTCAAAATCTATCACAAACTTTACTAGAAGCCACTGAATTACAGATATTTTTTAATTATTTATTGATTGTTTGATTTTATAATTAACTAGCTGATACCCGCGACGTCGTCTGCGTAGGTTATTATGTTAAGAATATATTTAATTTACAGAGGAAAAACATTTAAAATTGAAAGCAAAAATATATTAAAAATTACCGAAAGAACTTAGCGTAGTATATTTTTAACTTTATGCCAAAAAATTGATCCTGCAGAATCCGCTATTGTTTCAAGTGTATAGTTATTAATTAATCAATTATTAGTTTTACAAAAATTTATAAATTCAAAAGTAAAAATGGCTATATAATCCAAAATAATCACCGTTTTCAATTTTATTTCAAAAAATTGTTCCTTAAATGCTCTCTCCGGATCCACAATTGATAAATAGTTAATAGGTGTATAGTTAATTAGTAATTCAATTTTAAAACTATTCATGTTGTATTCATTCAAGTTTTGAAGATTGAAAATTTGTAAAAAAAGTAATTATTAATTGACTATTAACTATACACCTGGAGCAATTGCGGATCCGGAAAGAGCATTTAAAAACCAATTTTTAAAACAAAACTTTAATTATGCCCACTTAACTATTTCTGGTTAAAAATATATGCAATAATAAAAGGGAGTGTTGAAATGTAATTTTTTTACTGTAACGGTTGTAACTTAAAAATATATTTTGAATTTGTATTGACAGTAAAATATAAAAAATGCTAAAAGAGAATTTAAAAAAAAAGCGCTACATTAATCTCATATCTCGCCGAACTACATTAACTATTAAGTCTACGCTTAAATAAGCGTTACTATTGTACTTATAAATCTTTAAAAATCCGAATTAAATTTTCTAACAGCTCTAAATGATATTTTGCTTTTTAGCTTTTGTATAACAAACAATGTATTTCTGAAGTCTATTTTATCAATTTATTCAACGTTTTGCATTACGGAGTTAATCGATGTGTGCACTGAGCGACTCAAATATGAAATAATCAGTAGGCAGTGGAAGGAAAAACACTCTCTCTAAAGCCCATCAATGCGCACTAAACCGTTTGCCCAATTCTATCAAAGCGACGAAAAATACCCGCTTAACGCGTTGTGCTTGTAAAAATCGCATTTTTTAAAACTATAATTACTTTGCTTTTAATGAAGATATCGTGGTAATTATTTTTTTAGATAAGAACCAAGTATATAAGAAGTAAAACAAAAAAAAAATTGATCGAAATGTATCTAGTAATTTTGGAGTTAAAAGCGAATATTGGAAAACAGCTATCATTTTATTTATATAGAAGATAGATTAAGATGAGGTGATATTCATCACATTATAACATGTAATTTTTTTTCTTTATTTGATACAGTATATCTCAAAAAAGTTGATTCTGTTTCAAGTAAGAAAAAAATTTAGCTTTAAAGGTTTGAATGCGAATGGAAAAGTTTTTTTACTAGTTGTACCAATTTTCATGTTTTTTTTTTCAATTTAGTTCTTTTTATCATACCACCTTCAAAGGTTAAAAATGGGGAATGGAATACGGATTGTTTTTGAATAACCCAAATTCAGTAAGTAATTTGTTTCTCGGTTATGTAGAATACATCTTGAAGATCTAATTTAAGGGAAAATGTTCACACTTGTACTGGTTGAATGAAAAAGGATGAAATAGTAAATTTTCAATGGATAATCCAATTTTATAGTTTTTTTTATGTATGTTTTTAAATTTCACCCTTAAGTGCTGAAAATTTGAAACTGAGAATTATTTTCTACTGGATGATTCAATTTTCATATTTTGTTATTCAGTTATATGCCTTACAAATTTGATCTTACTTCATGTGAGAGAAATATTTTACTATCACAGAATGAATTAGGGGATGAAATAGTTACTTTTTACTATGCATAAGAACTGATTTTAATTAATTTTTTTTCATCAAATATACTATTCCCTTTAAGTTGGTGATTCGTTAAACTCCTACAAAGCTTGGTAAAATTAATTTGGAATATAGTCTTTAATTTCTTTAATAATTTTATGAAAACATTTAACGCATTTAAAAATATAAAAACTTCATATAGCAATGAAATTAGTTGGCTAAAAATCTAGATTTGTATTTAAAATCTTACGAAAAAAAAACTAAACCCTTGCACAAATTATACACATTTTTATTTTTTATGAGTGACTCTTAGACTTTCTTCTTCGTAGTTCATTTTAAATTCACAATAGATTGCTCGTATCGTTATTTTTTATTATATCCGCCTTTTATTTTTATTTACTTAGAAATAAGCGACTTTAAATAACGTATTTGTTCTCAAATCAGTTTCCTTTGGCTTATTTAATATTGACATAAGTTTGATGTTAAATATAAATAACAGTTAAACTACAATAGTAGTAACGTGAATATAATTCATTTGGTCCCCAGAACGTAAATAATTATATTTACCAACCCTCTAGTGGTATTCCATCAAAATGTAGAATATAACAAGAGCAAACTCGTATGATACAATTCTCGAGATTGGGAAACTTCAAAGTCAACGTTGTAAATCGTATGTTTTGCTCTAACAATGTCAATCGAAAGAAACATATACATTTGCTCATTTAAATACTCATATTAATGCTTCTACTCGGTACCGATATTTTTATTCTGTAAGCTTTAATCGTTATAATCATTGGAACTTTTTTAATAAAGCTGAAAGTAAACTTGTATTTTTGTTTAATGATTTGAGAGAATTTAAAACTTATGACAAGATTGACGGAACGAATAAGAATTTTTTCTGTTTACGACAGATTTGTAACTCGGTATAAACTGCCTGAGGGGGTGAGCTGCAACATTGTATGTTATCCTTATTTTTTTCGTTTAATTTTTCTCGTCTTATATAATGTTAAGACTGTTATTATTATCTCAATTAAATTTACGAACGTGGTTGTGACAAGGTGACATTTTTAAAAGAGAGTTGCGAATTGCTTTTTCTATAAGGAAATCACGTGTAAATTGAATTTCTTACAAGCATCGCTGTAAGCAATATGTGTCACGTCGTTACTCTGGACGGATGTAGCCCAAGGATAATTAATCATTAACCAGGACTAACTAGACGCAAACAGGACACTTACATGAATATTAAACAGGAATGTCACCCAATGGGACATCCGAATATAGTCTGACAAACTTGTCACCCATTTACTAACTGATTGTTTCATATGTTTGACCCCGAGTCAAAGGGACACTAAATTGTGCTCCTTTTAAGACTGTCCAGAAGATTAATTCAAAAAAATTGAAGTAAAAGCATTTAAGTGACAGGTTATCTAGCAGATAAGAGGTTTGGTAAATATTTTGATTCGGATTTTTAAAAGAACAAAGATTAAGCTGATGAGTTAATTTTAATGTGGTCGAAAAAAATAAAACGACACTTGGGCTGAGATTTGTTTTTGTTGAATCCGTGAGATTAGTTTGGGCGTGGTATTGGTTACTGTTAGCCCGTGTATCAGACTAATATTATGCATCAAGATCGTTCTAAGACTACAAGAAGTTGCCAGGGTTGGCCTTTAGCTTAACGTATTAAAAGATACATGAAAAAGTTATTTTTACCTAAACTGTTTTTCTGCTCATATAACACAAAACTCACCATCTGTAAAAAAGAAAAATGTGTTAAAAGATTAGACGTGTTTTTTTTTTTTTAATTTAATATCATACCATTTTATTTTTAGTGTTATATTTTTTAAAGTGTTTAAAATCGTTTGAAAATATAAGCTCATAGATTCCTTGAGTCCAAGAAACTGATATTTCTGTAAACTACAAATTCTAAGAAAATCTAGGACTCAATAGGAATCTAACCAAGCTCCAAACACGCTTGAAACAAAGATCTACAAAATCTTATATATATACTGCTAAGTGGCTAGTTTTATAAAATAGGCTATGAACTTAATATTTTTTTGGTGGTAAAAGGTTTAAAAAATCTTCCAAAGGAACCGGCTTGTTATGTGCTAGTGGTGATTTTCACTATCTAAAAAAATGTATCCCTTCATTATATTATGTAACTACTGTTTTGGGATATCATAAGCACGTCTTCGCTACAGAAAAAATTGTTGGCGTAAAACGGTCCTCAAGAAATTTACATGGCCATGTGAGTGCAAAATTACGGTGTGAAATTTTATGGTGTAAAATTTGTTTCCGTATATAACACGGTGTGATTAAGTTTTTTACATCATTTCGTTTTGCAGGTAGCTTTAACAACAATATGATACAATTATAAAATTTACTAATGTCTGCTAGATTCACATTCATACATTTACAAGTCTGATGGTGTGAATTTTTGAATTTGTACCATTGAAATTGAACACCACGCTTATTGTAATTTTTACACCGTAAGTGTTAAAAATTTTCGAACCAAATCATTTACACCCCACCAAGACCAGATTATTTTTTACAGAGTACCATCCCACCTCTTTGTCATCTTCATCGTTGGTGACATCGGCTTTCTCCTCCCTAAAGATTTATGCCACAAAACATAGATTTATGTCGAAGGTTCACTTATGGTTTTTTATGTTTAAATTTGGTTCTCGCGCATCCTCGTTGCACATAAAATAGACGACCACAATATGGTTGTATTGGTACTTTTGTTATTAAGTCTTTTAAAGTCTTATTAATGTACTTTGGTTCATTTCTGCATTGGAACGAAAAAAGTATTCCCTGTATTCCACTCCCTGTATTCCATAAGACTGTTGTAAACATTTATTTTGCCCCTCACTAAAAATCATCCTAAAATAGTTCATTGCAATAGTTAAGTATCGAAGATGTGCGAAATCCCTAAAATATCGTTGAGATCAAAGACCCAGCAAACCCTACTAAAATCTACATTTTCCAAAAAACCTGTGAACCGTAAAATTTTTTTTCCGTTCTACGGGTCTCATGATATTTCTTCCCTTTATCACCGCGACCAAGGAGGCCTATTGTGATGTGATTCTCTGTATTAACTAAGAGAGCTTCAGACTTTTAAAGAAAGCCAGCACCTGTCTAGGGGCTATCATTGCTATCTTGCCAGGCGTCATGTCCATCTTTCCGAGATGCTGCAGTCTTCTTTTGATAGCTGCCTCACATAAGCAATAAATGACCTCCGCCGTTTCTGCCGCTTTCCAGTAAAGACGACATATGTTGGTGTCGACTTTACCGATCTTGTGAAGATGGTAATTTAGGGTACGGTGGCCCGTATAGAGGCTTATTAGGAGCCTTACGCCCCTTTAACCAAGTTACAATATGTCATGAGTTCTCTTTTTGGAGTACTTTGTGAATTTCTTAGTTTGTCTATGCTCCGGAATATTCCTCCAGTGCGAAGCCTTGGTTTTGGTCTCCCAAGCTAAAAAAGCGTGAACCCTACAATAAAGAAGTCCTAAATTAGCCAATTGAAAGAGTGAATGGAAAAAAATTCATATTTTTGCAACAAATGAAGGCCTTTTGTAAAAATATAATCAAATAACGTTTAATAAATAAAAGATATTGGAGGCAATTTTAAAATGTACAAACTAGGTAGGTATTTAATAAATATTTTATTTGAACAAATAAAATAAGATAGAAATAATTTTTATTAGTTTTACGACAATGTAAGATTAAAATTCCACTAAAACAAAATACTCCTAAGTCCATCCCTGCTTATCACATCTTCGATCAATGATTGATGTTACAACATGACGGGATGTAACTATTCTAGACCACAAGAAACTTGTTATGTTTTGGCTTAGACAAAGAAACACACATAAAACAAAAAAGGAGATCTTTAAACTGAATTGTTTAAACGAGAGAATCCTTCAATTAGAGCACACTGAAAGAAGTTAAAAGATTTTTACTTTATTTAATACTATCGTAAAACTTTTATATTTGACGTAACAAAATCAACTTGTTTCGTTTATGGTGTAATTAAGATCTATTTAAATAGACATTTTTTAAATACTTCGACATTATAATTATTTATCCATAGCATAATATTGTAATTGATGAACCGAAAAATTCTTTTCCTTACAGTAGCTCGAATATAGGCTGAACTAGTGCATTATAATAAATGGTAATTACTATTTAAAGGTAATTATTAACCAGCCACTGTTGCTACCCTTTTTTTAACTTATAAATTCGGTTGTAAATATTGTTCTTTACACGGTAAAAAATGATTCCGAGAAATCAATAGAGCCAAATAACATTATCAAAGTTAAAAACAATTCAACAAAAAATTATTTGGATGAATTTTCGGAACTAATTAATAAAGTTAATGAAAAATTACATATATCGGTATCTGACTGAGTTTGTTTTAAAATTTATGGTGGTATATTTCACATTTTTTTTACCAATTGTAATTAAAATTAGATCGGGTTTTGTTTGTACAATCAAAACTAATCAAAACGTGTAAACAAATTCAATGTGAATTTTGTATTTCGAGTTTTAAAACTCGAATGAAAAAATAATTTTATTGTAAATATCTAAGTTTAAAATACTCAAAAATAGTGATCAAAGAGAAACACCTCTATACCTTATTAAACTATTTTTAAAGTTGAAATTGGATCAGAATATATCAGAATGGTAAGGTATTGAAACTATAGCTAGTTTAAATTTCAGTCTAATTAATTTATATGTTTATCAATCAATTAAAAAAAAATTGATTGATTAAATGAAAAACAGGTATAATTACATTAGCTAATTATACCTTAAACACACATCATATAAATTTACTCAATCTATTGATGATTTACAGACAATATATCGCATGTTAGGTAAAACTTATTATTTCTCTTATAAGTACATGAGTTAAAGATGAGTTTAAGCAACTATTTAACTCAGCCAACATGATTGTGCAAATATTTATACGCTACATTTCCAATAATATTTAATTCATTATAATTTCGGATTTAATCGCCGCGTGTTCGTCTTAAAAAAGAACACCATCATTAACTTTAATAAACTCACGTTTTAACGTAACGTTTACAAAGTTATGATTATTGATATTTTGCTGTATTTATGTTCTAGTTAACATTAATGATCGATATTAATTTCTTTCTCGAGATTTATTTAAGCTTTGTTGCTCTGCCTAAATACGTTTCTTTTCGATCTATAAAATAAAGCTAGCAGTAATATTTTTTTTTATTTTCTGCACTACCATACCTGCTACTTAATAGTTTTCTAACTTTAAAAATACAACAAAATAGTGCCAAAAAGAAGAAATTTTGTTTAACAGTTACTTATGCACAAATAATTATTACTGTCAGTGTCTTTCAAGATTTGTTACCGATGATTGATACAGAGTTTCTTAAAATTTTATTTCTCACTAGCTGGTTCACGCCCGCTTCGTTCGGCGTATTTAAATTAATCTGATTGCATAATAGAAACCTTCATCCCAAAATAATTAAATCAACTATTTTATCAAAAAAAAAAAAAACAGATAGATATTTCTAGATCTTTGATTCATAGAAAGTTCATGAAAATACGTTAAACTACTTTTCCAAGAAGAGATTCCTTATAATTTTCTAGAAGAGCTATCTTATAGGTTCTATACGTTTTTATGAATATTATAAAATACCTATCCTTGTGTTCCTTAAGTAGCAATACAATTTGAAAATTTTGAATGTGTTATATATTTAACTGAGTTTTTCGCCAAGTTCAAATTTTTCAACAATTCATAAAGTTGAGTAAGTGGAGTAATTGTTGACTATTTAAATATAATTAACACGCTTATTTCTAAAAATTATAGAAATTCGACAATTAACAATGAAAGAAAGTTCAATGTTTCAAAATTTTTCATTATTATCATATCAATGTTATCGGATGTTAAATTAAAAATCATATGTTGCAGTAAAAACTTTCATTTTTATTTCAACTTTTTTGGAGGGATTGTGTTAAAACGCTATTTCACGAACTTTAAGGAAAGCTTTTTTAAAAACACAATTTCTACAGAATAACTACAATTGTTATGCTATCTTTTGAGAACCGTGCATTATTCCAACGTAATAAATAATCTATATTATTTTCAGACCTCTCAACTACCCTATTGCAAAAAATCATGTCAATCTTTTGCTTTGAGAAAAACAAAAACATATCTATCCCACGGAGTCCGTACATTTTTCCTGGATATAAAAGAGATCAGGCCTTCTTTGGGATAATGCTCTAGAACTCTATTTCACAAACTTTAATGAAACTTCTTTTAAATACACGGTTCCTGTAAGATAGATTTGTCTTGTTATCCCACGGAAAGAGTAAAGTTATATCGATTTTTGCTCTATGAAAAACAAAAACGTATCTATCACACGAGGCCCGTACATTTTTTCCTGGATAAAAGGTAGACCAATCCTTCTTGAGAAAAATTCATTAAAACGCGTATTCATGAACTTTTACGAAACTCCTTTTAAATATTCAGTCCCTGAAGGATGCTATTTGTATCCTATCCTACAGGAACCGTGCTATATTCTGACATAAAAGGTAGCCTATATTTATTCTCTGACTCTTAAATAACCACCACGTTGTAAGAAATTATGGGAATCTTTTGCTCTGTAAAAAATAAAAACATATCTATCCTACGGGAACCGTATATTTTTCCTGGATAAAGACTGTAAGACTGAAGGATAAGAAAATTATGTTTTGCCTTGAAGACTTTATGAGTTATTACTATGAATACATTATAATCAGCTAAAAACGTTTAGTTTCAGCATGATGTTTCTTTGAACCAATTTTTTCTATTTTTCTGGGAAAATGAAATATTTCCCTGTTATATTTCCCTGAAAGTATTCTATTTAATGGCTCATATTGTTATTTATCATCATACCAAATTTTATTAAAAACCGTATTTATTTGAGTAAGAATTAATAGTAGGTATGTTTCTACAAACAATTTCGTAAATAATGAATTATTTTTGAAACAACTTTAATAACCATTAAAAAAGTTATAGCGGGCCAACCTTAAAAGATAGGCATGTGTCATTGTTGAATTTTTTTAGGACTTTTTAAGAGGAACACTTTTGCTACATATAACTTTTGCGTAACTTTAACCGTTTACGTAGGGCAGGCAACAAACGTTCCAAAAGGAAAAAAAATTACTGGTTTTTGCAACATTTCCCATCGATGCTCTGCTTCTATTTATCGTAGCGTGATATTATATGGTCTCAATCCTTCCTCGGTAACTAAGCTGTCCAACATTAAACCTGTCCAACATTTTTTTTCAATTCGAACCATTAGTTCCTGAGATTAGCGCGTTTAACCAAACAAACAAACAAACTCTTCAATTTTATATATAAGGAGTAGTACTAGTAGAGATTGGAATACAAAGACATGTTAAATATAATATCACGATTTTCGATGGTACCTATCTTTTATGAAAAAATTATATGCTATTTGAATTGCTTTAGATATTATTGGTGGTGCTTTTAAAGTCTAAATTCAGTTTGAAAAGCATCAATTATATTTTTTTTATAGATTAAAGTACATTTTATGACCAAGCCTTCTTCGGCCTCTGAAGGGAAATAAATTTTCCAGAATTGAGTTATTAAAATCTCAATTTCAAAATAAAAAGAGAAATACTTGTAACGTAAACGCAAAAAGATATAATATATACAGGTCTATACACCAATGTTTTTCAAACCCAAGCCTTGTAGAGGTGTGTGTTCTGTATGTTCTCTACAAATAAAAATCTGAATATTCAAGTACATGCAAAACATGTTATTTTATTTCCTTTTCGCGATTGATTAGTTACAAGCCCATACAAAACATTTTGTTTCGATTATCGCAACATAAACTTAGATTTTTCAATAAAACAACAATTTTTTTTACTTGAAATCTTGTTCTGCCTTCCGGCTGAAAAAAATGCAGTCACATGTGAATTATAACAAAACATGAATTAAAACATAATAAATCGAATCTTAATTGATCCAAGATTTATACTGACAGCAACGAGAATTTAATTTCACGATTAAACTATAATAAGGTATAATGTTGTATATTGTACAAAGGCCTGATAGGTCATATTATAATGAAGCGCGCCCAACAACCTTTACTTGTTACAACTTGGATTTTATTAGCATAGTCGTGAACGAACGACTCCGTTAATAAATAGTACACCCGATTGGAGCTTTTTATTTAATCACTTCACCAATCACACGATTTGAAAATAATTATTATTGAAAAAATGCGTCTTAATGCAATGTAGTGAAACAGTTAAAGACATATACCTACAACATAATTCATTCATTCGAGCCGAAATCAATATTTCACGATGGTTGAGTAAAGCGTTAAATTTTTATTTGTGTACGCTTGCCAATTACAAATAAGAAGTTCAATTTAAAAATAAGAGAAGCTGCGAAGAAGACCAATTTGGAAACGGGGAGTTGAATGACAATGTAATTTAACAAGAGAGAAACGGGAAGGAGAGCAAATATAAGGAAGAGACTCAATTAATTTAAATCGCTCTTCTTTCGTAGCTATCAACTGTACTAATCAGAATGGTGTGTGAAGGTGTGAGAGCAGGATGTGCACCCTATTACAAGACCTACCAACTGATGTTGTTATCAGTCCATTATAAATGCTAAGATGGTCTTACTTACTTTTTCAGTTCCTACTTCTTCGTACTTCCAACATTTATTTCCGTGTCGAACTTCTAATTTATTGTCTAAATATCTTTAGTTGGTGAACATCGATTTTATATTCAACACTGAGCCAATACTTAACAAGTGAGTGCTCAAAACTAAATAATTTCATATATTTTTTTAAAATAAAAACTAAAGAAAAATTCTTTCCGACCATTTTTATATCATTAAATAAGTTAGTAATTTTTAAAAAATTTAAGTGTGGAGTTTGAAAGTATGATATCTATAAGAATCTGCAAGAGTTATTTCTTTGATGGTAAGCCGATTAAAAATAAGCGTATTCATAACTCATACACAATAATGAGACCAGTTGAATAAATCATATAAAAGTATAATTTGTAATTTTCCATCTAGCATTTTTCTGTTTTCGAAGATAATCTCCTATTTCCATACCGCCAAATGGTCAAATGGCAAAATGCGACGCAGTGGGGTGATTTTTGTTTTTTTTTTTTTTTTTTTTTTTTTTTTTTTCGAAAAATGAAACATACAGAGGCGAATAGAGACGATACGCGAATTCCTCGGACGCAATATCAGTAGAACAATGATGAAGGGACGTGGCTGTGTGATTGTTGCTCGTGCTTTGCATAAGATTCGCTCTCGGTTTGTCCTCATTATCGTTTCGCTTCGCACCGTGATTTCTAATTGAATACGGGATGATTTCGATTGCACGCCATTTTCGGAATCGAGTGGCATATATTTTATTGGTCATGGGAGCCTTTTGTTCGTATCATTCGTAATCATCATTTCAGCCCCTGTGTGGTGTCAGAGGCATCATCAATTTTATACACTCGATTGCAATGAACCACTAATATTAGATGGAAATTTTGCAAGCACACGAAGCAAATAAAATTAAATAAATTAATGAAAAACAAAAAATGAAAAAAATTGGTTTAATATGAACACAGATTTTTAATGCAAAAAAGTTGTGAAATGTTGTCTCTTTCAAAATAATTTAATTATTATACACGGAAAAATTGTTACTATAATTACAATATTGACATCGTAAGGATTGGTTTTGATAGTTTTGCTATTATCTTTGACTTTATTCAAATAAAATTAACAAAAATTAGTAACCTCAGTTTAGACTTATGACTGTTCCTATAAATAACCAAGCCAAAGTACAGATTTAAAAAAAAATTAACTGCAGTATCAACAACAACCTTATAAACAAAATTCTTCATGTCTCAGGGTTAAAGATATTTCCGATCTTTTATATTAGAAAATCATAACTCAAAAGTTAAATTTTAATATGGGTTCTTATAGAACTAAAAATTAAAATATTCAATAAAAAAAAAATCATCGATAAAAAACATACAAAAACAACAACAAACAACAACACAAAAAACAACAAAATCATTAAAAATTTAGTGATAGTTCTGCCCGAGGATAAAATATTCTTCAAATACTATAAAGCTTACATACGACGAGAGAAAAGAGAGGAAAAATCAGCGAGAGGGAAAAGGCACAGACTCTGATCTATAGTCCTAGTCTTCAGTAAGATGAGTATGAGCATATATGGCAATAGCAGATTAAAAACCTACAAGAAAATAAGCCTATATTTATGAAGAGAAAACTTGAAAGTCGCTTTACTGTAACTTGCAAGAACAAGACAAATTCCGAGAAAGTCATTACAAAATATATTAGGTATTAACCTAATTAAAGATAAAGGACTTTCTTTGAGGCATTGCATTGACGGTATTTCTTTGGAGGCTGTGCAGAGATTTTTAATACTTCATGTTAATATTTTTCGACCCTCAAATGATAGAATAATAGACAACATAGCAACGATTCTTTAGATTTGTGTGCAAATTCATAGTTATAAAAGTAGTATTTTGAGAAAGCTGATAATTTATTAGAAAGGCTAAAAAAGTGCAAACGTTTTCATACTCTTCTTGAGTTATTCTAGGATAAAATTTTGAAAAATTCTTTCTTAAAGAAAACGCAGTGCCTACACTTAGAAATAACACTTTTAAATTTCATATTTTTATTTTTAATGGCTTAGCTTCCAAATCTATGTATGTTCAATTGTAATAAACTAGTACAGTTTTATCTGAAGTACTATTATATGTTGTAGAAAAAAACACTCGTAATTACCATTTTTTGTATTTTTTTGTAATTTTACTGATGTAAGAATAAAGGCTCGTAAAACCAGGGCATTTATTAACATTTTTTTTTGACGTAATATTTTTTTATAAATTGATGAACACCGGCAGCATGCACGAAAAAGTGTCACGTTTTATTTGCGTCTGTGCGAGCAAACGAGAACGCGATACAAGCGATAGAGAGGCACGAAAGAGTTCTGCTTATTGGAACGCCGCCGCGCGAGCTTCTTCCAGAACATCTACAATAAGCTCCACCTCGTATTCATTAATTATTGAATACTAGACAACGTGGTTTGTATTTTTTTCTACAATCTAATTTCCTTTATAATTTACAGTTTGATTACATTTTGAAAAAAATTGTAATTTTCAATTAACTCCTTCTTTGTATTATACAAAATAATGCTAATTCAGTGATAATAATTCAATTCATTTCATAAAAGTATACAATTTTTTATCAATGTTTCTTTATGAGGTTATCACGTAAAACTATCGTCCGTAAACCGAATTTACAGACAACCAAATATTTTTAGTTCTGTTTTAAGGACGTACTTAATATTAAATTATTATTTTATTTAAATATAGAGAAAGAAAAGAGACTATGAACATTTAAAAACACGGTTTCTTTTTTGAGATTTCCATTCTTATCGCTGAGAATTTTTAATTAAAACACTAAGTCGAAAAAAATGTGGTTTTTGTAAGCGTTATTAAATTTTTATTCCTTTTAACAGTAAAATCACGTAAAAATATAAAAATAATTGGAAGCAAATTGCAAAACATATTTACATGAAATAATTTCGTTCAATTTTGCAAGAAAATAAAAAAAGGCAACGAGTTAAAAATATAATATACACGTTCCTACATGAAATTAGCATCATTTAGCTCCCGTGATTGGTTTCGTTAAACTTAATGACTGCTTATTAGAGTGCTGAATACTTGGTTTGGTCACCCACTAACAGTATGAGGACGAAACGACGAAGTCGTTTTTCCATCGTCGCTTTATTAGTTCCATTACTGCGAATATAAACCTATATAGACACCACGTCATATTCGCGAATATTCTCGATTATTAATACGTTTAACTTTTTACGAAATTTTATTTCAGTTACAACACTTGCATGCTGTGAAAAGTTTAATAAATTCATGAATATTTTATGAAATCATTCTAAATTATTACGAATGCAGTCTTGGGCATATATAAGTACTACGTTGGTGTCATATCTTGAATGGCTATCATAAAATAGTGTGATATTATTTTGAATTTTAATTTTCTTACAGATGCTGAATCAATCTTATGTTTTATTTGCATGGACTAAGTTTTAATTATAGTTGAAAATAATATAAATATTCACCTCAGTGATGTTGGAAAGACAGATAGTAAAATTAAAGCAATTAAAAGATGTTAAATATTAGGCATATAAATAGATGATTTAAATGTAACAAGTTATAATTAAGATTTCTTGACAGCGAATTTACGCAAAATGCCAACAACAAAAATGTTGTAATAAAACTACAAATATTATGAGCGAACAAGTGCAGTATACATGAATAACTTAATTTAAGTTAAATAGTAAGCACTTAGAACTGTTATAGTTGTTTGATGACGCTAGAGGATCCATTACATGAGTAATTTTCCTTACCAGTGCTCGTCGTTGTTACATGCAATTATGTCAAATGCATATGCATGCAAAATTTGTGCACTTTGCATACTTCTGAAATGGATAGAGCGCATTGTTACAAAACAACTATTTAGTAGTATTTTGAAAGTAGTTGATCTGATTAAACCGGATGTTTGATTTTATTTTAGTTATCTGTAGTTATCGTTTTTCAATATTTTTATGCTTTTATATATTTTAATACTTATGCAACGGGAAACAAGAAAAAAAAAGTTTACAAGTTTTTTTTTTACCTACAGACATTGTGTTACAAACTTCCAACTATGATAAGAGTATGCTTTTCTAATGCATTTTGAAATAAGTTTGGGGTAGTTTTTCAAGCTTGCAACTTTATCTTATGCATAAAGATTTCTACTCAAAACTAATTAAAAAGAGGCATGAAAGATGTTCATTTATATACATAGGTAAGTACAGTGGATGGATGTTAATTAATAAATGAAGTTTCAAAAAACACAAGTAAAAAGTATATGGATAAAAGGAAAAAGTTGGAAAAATAAAAATACGTTTTTAACGACGAATACATGAAAGATAAAAATATCGCTATAAATGTCGATAATATAGTGAAAAACACCTGTCGTTTGCACCATTAAAACGAACATGCATATAGCGTTGACGAGCATTTTGAGTTTTAAGTCGACGACGACAAAACGAACGAGACTTGGTAATTGGACTCAGAAATTCTTCTCGTACTGCATAAGTACATTGTTGACGAGGGCGACCAGGCTGTTGTCTTGTATTACATCAAAAAGTCAACCGTCAAACAGCCAAGGCCATATTCAAATCAATTTTGGAGACATGTTCACGTTATATTTGGCATTTTTCAAATTTATTTTTTTCTCTTATCATACGTACGTATTTGTACGTACAAACAACGACCGAATAAAATGGAAACGAGTTTAAAATAAATCAATATTAAATATAGCAAATGTTTGCAAATTTATCTTGCCATCGATACAAGAACGAGTCGTTCAGGTTCGATTGTTTCTCTTGTTGGTACCGTTTTGTTTGCAATTTCCAACAAGTCAAATTATTCAAAATTTTCAACGAATTCACATGATATGTACAAGAAACGAATATATTTCAAAATATTTACCCAACTAACATACCTCTATGTACAAGCACTGTACCCACCTACTTTGAAAACTTAACAAATTTACATGAATTATTAATACCTTAAATATTTATATAGGTAGTTATGCATCCCTTAATATAACAAAAATACATTGTTTCACCATGAAAATGTATAGTAAATTTATGTTTTAAAAACTAATATTTATATGTTTTGATTATTTTTTTTTCAATTTTTGATTAGCATTCTAAGACATAATGATCCAATAATCAAATACAATCGAAACGTTACGTATCCAAATACCCTAAACATGAAACTCGTATAATACAAAATAATATTGTGGTTCCCACAAAATATTAGAGTTAGTCCAAACATTATTTTTCTAATAGCACGAAATAAAATCATTTAAAACGGAAAAATATTTTACAATCTATTTGTGTTCTTAAATTTCAAAAAACATTTGGTAAATTTTAATAATTTTTCAAAAATAATCTTTAAAATTTTATTTATATAAGAAAACTAGCTGGTAACCGCCCGCTTCGCTGAGCGTATCTAAATTAATATGATTAAATAATATAAACCTTCATTCCAAAATAATAAATTCATCTATTTTAACAGAAAAAAAAGATAGTTATTTCTAAACCTCTGATTTACAGAAAGTTCATGAAACCCCATTTAACTACTGTTTCAGGAAGAGATATAAGCTATCTCATAGGTTCTATACGTTTTTAGAATATTATAAAATACCTGTATGTACTTGTGTTCCTTTAAGACTTGAGAACCTTTCACACCAAATATCATATAAAACCTTTGTGGCAACTAAAAATGGAATTCTAAAATGCAGTGATACCTCTCGCAACTGCCCTGACGAAACGACGTTATATACCTTAAGCAATTCAATCTGTATGGGGCCAGTGCTAACCACTGTAATTGTATATATATATATATATATATATATATATATATATATATATATATGTGTGTGTAACCACTCCCACCTTACACCATTTATCAATTTCAATAGAATGGGTGTAGTAGCTATCCTATAGAAAGCGTACCTTTTTTAGGATAAATAATAGCTTTGTTTGCGAGCCTCATTCTGAACCGATTACGAATCAGTTCATGCAGGCTTATGAACCGATTCAGGATTTTTTCCGCGAACGACTTTAGAATTCCTTCGTACTAGACGAGGATTAACGAGAACCCACGAAAATTGTTAATTGAATTGAACGTTGACAATGGTTGACAGCGAAACTGGACTTTGAACTACTCACGATTTATCAAACTGCGCTTGAGTAAGAGAATCAAATTTTTCATCCTAACAAAGATCCGAGAATCCCTAGAACCAATTTTGAATCAGTTACGATCATATTTCGTGTGAACCGTGAGCATCGGACCGTTACTTGGTTCATAGGCGTGCTTGCGCTTGGCGATAATCCTTGAACTGATTCGTAATCGGTTAAGAATGAGACCCGCAAACTAAGCTAAAATTCAATGTGTTATCTTAAGATCTAAGGTATCTTTAACAAGATTTCATTAAAACTCGTTCCGTTGTTTATGCTAGAAAATATTATTTACCCTACAAAACCTTGTACCATTCTAGGATATAGTATTCTTTTAAGTTCATTGACTTAACGAGAAGTCTGCTGTTTCCCGAACGCCAAGTGTGAGGACGCACTCATATTTTGATCTTGCTAAAATAAATCGAAAATTAAGAATACATTTTTTCGCTTAGTTTTCGAGATATTGAATTTGAAGGTTGCATCGACAACGTCTTTGGTTAAAGAACAACGCGATGGTCACATCTAACTTGTTCTTATTCCACTAAAATCCAATTTTCTCGAAAACTAAGCAAAAACTCGGAAAATTGTATCTAAACACAAGTATACTTTATATTTAAATCGTATAAAAAGTAACGAGTATATCTATACTAATATATAAAATTGAAGAGTTTGTTTGTTTGTTTGTTTGTTTGTTTGTTTGTTTGTTTGTTTGTTTGATTGGTTGAACGGGCTAATCTCAGGAACTACTGGTTCGAATTGAAAAATTCTTTTAATGTTGGATAGCCTAATTATCGGGGGAGGCTTTAGGCTATATAACATCACGCTACGACTAATAGGAGCAGAGCATCGATGGAAAATGTTGCAAAAATCAGGAAAAAATTTTTCTTTTGAGAGGGTTCGTGGCCTGCCCTGCGTAAACGGTTAAAGTTACGCAAAAATTATGTGCAGCAAAATTGTTCCTCTTAAAAAGTTCTACAAAAAAGTCCGCGACGGCATATGTCTATCTTTTACGGTTAGCCCGCTATAACCTTTTTAATGGTTGTTAAGGTTGTTTCAAAAATAATTCATTATTTGCGAAACTGTTTTTAGAAACATATTATTAGTTCTTACCCAAATCAATATGACTTTTAATAAAATTTTATGTGATAATAAATGACTATCTGAGTCATTAAATAGAATTCTTTTTATTAAGGGAAAATGTCTCATTTACTCGGGAAATTGAAAAACGGGTTGGAGAAAGAAATTATGCATAAACTCTATTTTTAGTTGAAAATGGATTTTGGTGATATTTAAGTATGATAAATATGCGAATCATTATCTAAAACACGTTTTATTTCGGAAAAATTTCTCATTTCATCGGGAAAATAAAGAAAAACTGGTTCGAAGAAAAATCATGCTGAAACCAAACATTTTAATAACTCATTTATTAGCTAAGAGTTAAGTAATAAATCATAAGGTCCTCAAGGCAAAATCATAATTTTTCTTTTCATACAGTCCACTTTTTATCCAGGAAAAATGTATGTTCCCGTAGGATAGATACGTTTTTGTTCTTCACAGAACAAAAGATTACCATAATTTCTTGCAATATGGTGGTTTAAGAGACAGTGAATGATATGGGTTACTTTTTATGTTAGAATATTGGACGGTTCCCGTAGGATAGGCTAAAAATAGAATCTTTCAGAAACTGAGTATTTCAAAAGAGTTTTCTAAAAGTTCATGAATAAGAGTTTTAACGAATTTTCCTCAGGAAAGCTTGATCTCTTTTTTATCCAGGAAAAATGTTCTACTCCCGTGGGATAGATATGTTTTTCTTTTTCACAGAATAAAAGACAGACATGATTTTTTGCAATATGATAGTTGAGGGATCAGATAATAATAAAGATTATTTCTTAGGCCAGAATAATGCACGGTGCTCAAAGGATAGCATGATAATTGTCTCCTGCGGGAACCGTATGTTAAAAAAAAGGTCGTGAAATAGATCTTTAAAGTTCGTGAAATAGCGTTTTAACACATTTTCTCTTTAGGATTAAAATAAAAATTACAATTTTCACTTGAAGATATGATTTTTTATTTAACATCCGAAAAATAATAATGAACATTTTTGAAACGTAGAAATTTTTTTCATTGTTAATTTTCGAATACATATTTAGAATTTAGCGTGTTAAATTACATTTAAAAAATCAACAATTAAATTTTCAACTTTTCTTTTCAAAACTACCCACTCTTTAAAATATGTTAGGCCTCCTATGTGAGCGCTTGCGCTTTTCCTTCTCAATATTTGTGTACTTCTAACTTTTTTTCAGTAGTCAGTACTGAGCTGATTCATAGATCATTAGACATTCAGGCATTCAGCTCCTTGCAATATATTATATCAGATACAGAAGTACAAATTTAAAATATTTTATTTGTTACAACGGTTACAGGCGTTGCAATAATCAAATAACATTTCAATTTTTTTACGTTACTTTTTGTTTAAGTTTCATATATTCTTTTTTTTTCATTATATTTTTAGTTTACATACGTAAATTTTATCAATTAAACACCCCAGTAGTGTTATGCAGCGTTCCTTTATTGTTCCCGTTCCCGTGACATTTTCTACTATAGTTCCACTCTTACTGATCATAGTGTGATGCAGTGAAGCCAGATCGTGGGATTTCTTTACCCCCATTTAGCAGCACCGACGTCATAAATTGAGGAGAAAAATGCCCCTTCCATACGACACGGATATCCACGGATAGGTAACTCACACTTACAAAGCGTTGTATGGGTGTTGTTTTACCTATCCGTGTCATATGGAAGGGACATTTTTCTCCTCAATTTATGACGTATGTGCTGCTAAATGGGGGTAAAGAAATCCCACGATCTGGCTTCACTGGTGTGATGTACCTAAGATAGCTCATGAGTCATGTTAAACTTTTAACGTTACAGACCAAGGTTACAGACATACTATGTTTTTCTTGGTTTTGTCCGCGTGGTTTTAAATTAGCATTATAGGTACCAAATTTTATCTCTTCAATGGTTCTTAAGTGATTTGTGGATAAAACAAAGAAAGTGTCAACTCTTTTAGAATTGTGCCATAGGTTTCCCACTTTTAACCCTCTCTCACTCTTATGTGACGCAGACGGAGTTGCGCGGGTCAGCTAGTCTTCTTATAATAGTTTGTGGAGCTAATACGTTTCAATCTTCCTATTAATTAATTTAAAAATTAAAAACAAGTAGATCTTAAGAAAACTACTGTTAATACAAAACCAGGAGTGACGATGAAATTGACGTTGATTTATCATCGTGCATAATTACAAATAAAAAAAATCAATATATTGAATTGTGAAATTTTTTCCATTTGTATTTTCTAGATTGGTGACAAATTCTATTTATTTTATTCATGAAATCAACAAACATAAGATAAAAAATCGCTTCAACTATTCTACCTTTACAACTTTTCAATGAGATGAAATTAATTATATTTTGTCGTTTCTTCATGGAGATTTCTTTAATTGCTTTTTAAAGACTTTAATTACCAGCTTATTATGTTTGTTTTCTGTCAATCAGATGTAAGCCACGTTCAATTTCTGCTTTATGTATCAGCAACTCTTTGTGATAACGAGTGGACAAGACTGACCTTGGTCGTACAGCCATTCATAACTAATACCTGATCTGCACTAATTACGGGTATACTTTACAATTTATACCAATACGTGAAATGGAAAAAATCTAGACAAGACATACCCACTTTACTACTTCCTTCATAATCCGGTTCTGTGACGACAGATGAAGCCAGTTCAATACGAGAGCATAAATTATTTTCAAAAGAATACCGAAGGGAATAAGGGAATTTACGGAAGGAAACCGAATTTTCAACCTATTGCGACAGGATTTTAAATGAATATATGAAAATTTTAATTAAAAAATATAATGGAATACCATTGGCAATTATAATTTTGTTACGAATTTTTAGCTTAACATAAAAACGAGAACGTTGAAATTATAACAAGTATACACAAACCTTAAAAATATCTCATTTGCCAGTAAAAAATAACAAGAGTATGGATGTAATAAAGGGAACGTTGAATTCGTTTGGGAATATTACATTTCTCATCCAACCTTAAAATTATATCCTGACCGACAGTTGACAACTAATAAAATGACATACGGGATATTTTTTAAATGAAATGAGAATGTGCATTAAACTATAATGCGAGTATATATGTACATTTCGTATTGATAATAGGAAAGGCAAAAGACATTCCAATTTTATTACAACGACGCTTCTTCCCGCTCCTTTTCTAAGAAATTACTTTCGTGTCGCCTCGAGGAACTCGAGCGAAATTAAATCTTTTCCTTATTGCATCTTTAGAATATGATTTAGTGAATACTCTTCCATATTTTATTGCGAAAATACTTTTGATATTGGCTTAATGTCAGTTTGCACAAACCCTTTTTCACTTAAATTAACATTGAGCTAAATTATAATATGGAATTATTGGTGTATGGCTTCTCTGAAGTCTTAAACCAATTCCTTGTGACTACTTGAGGCACTTTTCAACATTTTGTTATAATAAATTACTAAAATAAGTTTCAATGCTTTAAAAAATAACCAATATTTCTCCACACTTCAAAAAAGGATGGAAAGTTTTTATAAGATATTTTAAAATTGCACGACTAATATTAATGATATTATTTATTCGTTAGTTTACTTTAATTTTAAGTTATTTATTAGAAATGATTTTGTTACAAAAATAATGTGCGGGTAATACTTACTTATGTTCATAAAATAAAGTAAAATATCTAGAATTTTATTGAGATTGGTTTCAAAAGTTAAATTTTTACATAATAAATGTAATACAACGTCGAAATTATAAACCGAGAATAAAGTAAATAAACTTTAGTAAGCACCTATTGTGGTTAGAGCAATTGCTCTCTCCGCTTCATGCGTCAAATGGTACTGGGTTCGATCTCCGTTGAATCCTAGATTTAAGTTCCTAGACCTAAGATAAAAATTGACCAACAGAATTTTCTGTGCGTATACAGCCGTGATATGACCATAGATGCAAAAGCGGATTAAAACACCCAAAAAAAAACCTAATAGTCGAAAAAAACAAGTATTACCTACCATGCTTTTTTTTATAAAGCTACTTTTTACAAAATTTGCTTGCTAAACCATGATTAAGTTTGACGATCTGTTGTTCTTGACGTAATATTAGAATTTAAACTATTTATTTACTTTTTTGATAATATGTTCGAGTACTATGTTTTATATTTACGGATTTCGCTTACTACTAATTGACATAAACGGTCCTATACATGTTACTTTCAACGTCGCTTATGTTAAATTTTACCAGACCAAAGTTCACGTTTTCTCGCGTCAACTTGTTTTATTTCTTTTCTCTCATTGTATGTGAACTTTGTAGTATTGGAAGAATATTTTATTTACTAAACATACACCACGGTATTTTTGAGCTAAAAAATTATTATATTATGATTACACAACCATACTATACGGGTATATAATTATTATATAATACTCCTATTATTTTAATGATTTTTTCTACACAGGTTTGTTGATTTCTGTAATTTTGTTTTTCCACAGTAAATTTTTTTCTATCGGAAATATTTCCATAAGAATCTATGTTAAAATTTTCTTGTTATATCTTGGTTCAAAGTTGAAATTTATGAAATAGTTTAGTAATATTTGGAACAACTTTAAAGTCCTTTAATTTTGTATAGCAAAGACAAGGTAGAGAGCAATTGCATTTTATTTGCAAAACAAAAAAATTGAATAATTTATTGCATTTCTTTATATCAATTGATATAAGGAAGAAAAATCAATCTATTAAGAATTAAAAATAAGAAAGATGTAAATTGTAAATTTATATTTAATGGTTCGATTTTTATTTTTTATTTCTTAATTATAGGATTTAGTTTCTTTTTAAACTAGCTCTATTAAAATTGGAAAAAAAAGTCAATCACCTTAGGCTTACTAATTGAAATCTGACGTTTTATTTTTTTTTTTTAGAAAAGTAATTAATTTTTTTTTGTAGGGTAGAAATTTTTGAGAGTTTATATCTCTCGATTAACACATAAGGGATGAAATAGTTACTTTTTAGAACAATTCAATTTTGATAATTGATTGTTCTATAAGTTAAAGCCTATATTAAAAATTTGAATATATTTCAAATTGGAGAAAAAAAGATTGGTTAGGTACTTCTAAAGTTTAAACAGAGCAGAATTAACAGTAACTTCTTAGTAAACTCTTCAACTTGAATTTTTCTTTTTCAGTATTACTGTATACTAGGTATACTTTATATTGCATACTGATTATTTTTATAATTAATAATTGAAGTTTTTTTGGAGCAAAGAATGTTATGGTAGAATAATATAATAAATGGTTAAAATTACGATAATACCTTATTTACGATTACACTTTATTATGAGCACATTAAGAGAATTGTAAATAGATATAAGATATGAATTAACAAGGATCAACTAGAAATATGTTTAAAACTTATTTCATATACGAGTATTACAATTAAGTTCTTTTTTTATACATCGATTTGTTTCATTTAAAAAATGTAATTTATATATTTTTTTTTCTTGGTTATTTATAGTGAAAATATCAAAAAAGTGAAATTCAAATTTTTTGATCAAATATTTTATTCAAATAACAACTATAACCTTAATTTTAATAGCCTTATGTTTTCACGCAATACCAGCATGTATTTTAAATCGTATCTATATAATATATCAGTCCATTAACCTGAGATTCGCTACTTGGTTTTGTTTTTAAAAATGAAAAGTGATAAATCTTCCAGGAAATCTATTAATGTCTGAATGCATCATATTATATTTTATACATCTTTAGAAACTAATAAAACTACTTTTTTTAAGATGAGTTATAAATTTTTGCATTTTAGGAAGACATTGTAAATAAAATAATTATATCGGTAGCTAGAGATGTTTGTAGTCATTTAAATTGAGGCTGTAAATTGTTCCCGGAAGAGTTATTATTATAGATATATCGTAAACGTCCTACAATGGAAAAATTAAAATTAAACCTGGAGTTCCAACGTTTTATTGTCTGAGATAAAGTTCAACAGAGGGATTGGTTTTTCTGTGTGAAAGTTAAGTTTTAATTGTTTTTACGGTGATGTTAACTGGTGATATTGAATGTAAATTGTAAGCGTGATGATATTTATAAGTGGCTTCAACATGTTTTAGCGACACCGAAATGCAAGATAATTACGGTCACAAACAACAAACATACACCCCTACGATGATGGTCGTTCTGGTCCATTTATTCCATTCTGTTTGGCTTATTATGAGGCGTGACAGAATTGTACTGGACCATGTGCTCGAACATCCTCGCTCGAACAAATGTCGTGAACTCCTCTATTATTGGAAGCAAATACTCTGGGACTTTACTTCCATATACACACACTCGACTCCGATTATACTTTAAGTAGACATACGAGGTTGTGTAACCTTTAAAAATCAACTATAAAATCCAAACGCGACTTAGACGAATGATTTATATCGTTTCTCGTCCGTATTTTATATTATTTTCTTCATGTTAAAATTTGTTCCACATTGTCCAGCTACCACGAGAGACGGATCTGTTTTTTTTTCAAAAAGGTGGAACATTCATTTTTGCAATTCATTCCGTTGTGTTCTCACATTTGTGTTCAGGTTAATTTTGCGTGTCAAGAAAAAGTCACAAGTTATTAAATTAAAATCTACATTCATATGATATGGGTGTGAGCCAAAGGTTTTTACCATATTTTAATATTATTATTGTTAAAATAAAATAGAGCCTAAGGCACAAATTACAAGTAAATATTAGAAAATATACATATGTGGATAACCGTAACCACGTACTAAAATGTAATGTACTGCATTCTGTATTGCCACTTACAATAACAATAATTGCAGTTGGCAGCAATTAACAGATCATTATCTGCGTGGTCAGTCGATATCAGCCACAACAGTTAACTAAACACACAGCGTAATATAATAGGGGAAAATTGAGAAAACGCCTACGGCCTCTTTGTCCCGCAACTTGGCAAACAATTCAACGTAAATTGGAAATATTTGTAAATAGGCTCTGAATTTAATATAATTTCTCTTAATTTTACTCTTTGTTATAATTCATATAACAGCTTGAGTTGGGAATTTCCAAACATTTTAAAATAAGGGTTCGAATTGTCCAGTTTGAACAAAAGAAAACAGAAAGACCATTATTGATTGGTTAATCAATTCGATATTATTCTAACAACAATGCGTCGATTGTTTACTATTTCCGTTAGAGTATTTACAGGCTTTTCCTGGAACAAGAATAATTTTAATTCAAATTGTTCAGATGTTACTTTTGTTTAATTTTATCCTGGTTCTAAAGTTTTAATTGCATTGGTAAATTGCAATTGCATTGTATCCTACCATATTTTTCTCTACAAAAATACAGTTCTAGTTTTCTGGCTCTTATGCTTAGTTTCACAGTGGCCGTTTAAACTTAAGTTCAGCTGAACCTGAACTGGAGTTCAGAAGTTTAAATCATCCAGTTTCAACAGTATAATTTAAACCTCAGTTTAATTGAACGTTTTATACGTTTAAATGAAATTTTTTTTTTTTGTATTTTTTTTCCGCTTTATTAATTTGCAATCTGTCCTTCGACATTAAGCAAATATGGTGGATGTACAGGTGGGAAAGACCGCACTCCCTAGTAGGGGGTACCTTAAGGGGATAGTGGTTCTCTAAAGGGTAACTCCAGAAACAGGACGCGATTCAGCCTTCGATGGTGGTCGGAATTATCTAGGAGGTTGACAGCGAGATGGTTGGGGTGTTCATTCAGTCTCTGCAAGTATGAAATGAATTTTATGAATAAAATTTCTGAGGTTTCTGACAAGTTTATATTATATGATCATGATAAATAATTTTTAAACAGAAAAAAAAATTATAGTGGAATGAAACCTATTAGAAAAGGAAGAAAATATAACAAAAATGAAAGGAAAAATAAATAACGGTCGATCTGCGGTGGGGAAGTGGAAAAAGCAGGGGTTTTTAAGGGAAGGAACGGTTTATCTCGATTTTCGACAAAACCAAGTCTTATGGAAAAAAGTAAAACGGCAAAGTTGTAGATAATAAGTAGATCTACTACTTTGTGTGCTAACACTTTTTTCACATAACCTCAAAATTTAGGTGAAAAATTCGCATATTCAAGTTTTTAGTTTTTTATTTTTATCTTTTACAAAAAAAAAAAACACAAATTTACACGAAATTTGGTGAAAACTTACCTTTTATTGTCCCAAACACACTGTACTTTTTTGATTTAAAATATTAATTTTTTCACCTTATTATGCTTAATATCGAAAAAGCATCCTAATTTTCAATCGAAAATTCTCAAGTCAAAACATCAGAATTTTTTAAAAAATCGGTGAGCTTTTTGTCTGTTGAAACCTTTACTTTCTGATGATGCAAAAATATATACATTAGCATGTTAAATGTTCTCAGAAAATGCAATTATTAAAGTGTAAATTTTAATAAATTGTTCAAAATTGTGTTACGTACAATTGTAATGTATATATTTTTGCATCATCAGAAAGTAGAGGTTTTCATGAAAAAAAAATCACCGACTTTTCAAAAAAAATCAGATGTTTTGATGTGAGAATTTTCGATTGTAAATTAGGGTGCTTTTTCGATATAAAGTCAATATAATGTGAAAAAATTATTTTTTAAATAAAAAACAAATACAGTGTGTGTGGGACATTAAACGGTAAGTTTTCACCAAATTTCGTGTAATTTTTTTTTTGTAAAAGATAAAAATTAAAACCAGAAACTTGGTAATTTGAATTTTTCGCATTCGCACAAAAGTTGTAGATCTACTTATTATCTACAACTTTGCTATTTAACTTTTTTCCATAGAACTTGTAGTTTTGTCGGAAATCGAGGTAAACCGTTTCTACCCTTAAAAACACCCCCCTTTTCCATTTTCCCACCTCAGATCGACCGTAATTTATTTTTTCTTTTATTTTTGTTTTATTCTCTTCCTTTACCAATGGGTTTCATCCTACTATAATTTTTTTCCCTTTTTACCATTTTCAAAGACTAAAAGCACTGGTCTATATTTATCAATGTACAACATTGATATAGCATTTAACAATTATTATGGTTATATTTTCAACTTTGGGTATATTTGCTCCAAAATTACGTTTTCAAACATTTGACATCGTCCCAATCATAACACATAGATTGTCTAGTTACAAGTATTATTTTAAATTGTTAACTTTTAATAATTTCCTTGTCCTTATCAACAAAACGCATTAAAGTTACTTTCCTTAACTTAAAATTCTCTTGTTGTAATTCAATCTGATAAAAAATTATTTCATTTATGAAATATTTTGTTGGCATTCTTCGTCTATTGTGATTTAGGTTAATAATTGCAATACTGGTAGTAAACGATGCTTATCTCACCATTTAACGGGTCTCGTTATCGGCTTTTTCTTAGCAATTGGCAATTAAAACATGTATAGAATACATCGTAAATAATCTTAAAATAGATTAGGTGGCAACTCTAAATGAGTGTATTGAAAGATTGTGATATAAATAAACGAATGCATTTTGAATAATTAAAGTCAAAATGCTACAAAGCGAGCCAAACAGCTAATGTTTAATTCAATTAAAAGATACTCCTGTATGCATTTTAACTCTTTAACAGCCGTTTCGAAAGAGAAAACTATTGTTTAAAATATATTACCTCCATTACCCTAGGTATATGGTGATAATGTTATCGAAAGTATGTTCATTATGAAGGAAATTTATGATGTGGATGTGGTTTAATATTTCGAGAAAAAATATTTTTCCTTTACGGAAGAGTATTTTTAATTTGTTGAAAAAATAATTTCCTCGTGAAATATTGACAAGTAATATCCGGTTATTGTTATGGCCAAATTAATTGTAAAATATTTGTTTAGTTCAAAGAAATTTATCAGGTTGGTTATCTTATTTATATAATCACTTTATGGTTGTCAATATAATTGAAATAATATACGTTGAAGAAACATTTTTTGGGGTAAATTCGTAGAAAAGTCGATCTAAAAGGCTTATTTAAATTTGTTATAAGGCAAATCAATTTGTCACGAGTTGAAAATCCAAAGCGTGATGTCGATTTTTATTGATTTAGTCCAAGATATGTAATTTCCGCCTTTTATTTTAATAACGTTTTTTTTTGATAAAGGTGCCTCTTTCAATTTAATATCGATGAAATTATTAAATGATTTATCCCTTTCGATATATTATAGTATGAAAAGGGAAAAAATCAACATCTGCCCGTAGAAAACACAGCACTAGCCTCTTTATAATTGAACAAATAGAGAGCCCACATTGATTTTTTATCCAAACAATGACGCTACATATAAATTGAATTATTTAATTTGTAACACACAGGTAATAAAACATAGGGCGAAGTTTGTTTTAATTTAATTTAACAAAAAATCCCGATAAATCTAAAAACGTAAAAAATGTCGACTCATTGAATTTTTTCATCATTAAAATGGATGCAGTTTCGATTGGAAATCCACGTGGAAGGCAAATAAAAAGTTTTGAAAAAAGATAATAATCGAGGGAGTGTATCGAGCTTAATAAAATAATATATATTGAAACTGTCAACAATTCACTAATCCGCACAGAAAGCTGACAGCTTAAAAACTTTCTAAGGCAAAAACAAACATTTCTACTTTGAAAATAATTACGCATGAACGACCTAAAACCTAAAAGCATTTCCTGTCGCTCCCTGAGGAGTCAGTTACATAACAATACCAATTTCTATACCTATTTCGTGCATTCACTGTATCGGACATCCCTCGGGAATCGTATTCCTTTAGTCTGTATAGAGACGAGACTCAAGTCAATGTTGTGAGGAATCAATATTTATAATATACAAATGATATAACTTTTTTTGAGGGAATGATAAAAAAGTTTAATTTTCTTAAAATGTCAAAGGTTACATATTATACGAGTCATAACACAAAATAATAATTTTCTTTTATCAAGGAAAATTTTAACGTTAAATATAGATTTATTCTTTTTATAGCTGTTATTTTTTAGAGTCCTATTTATTCAAAAAAAACGTATCGGAATTTATAACTGAATCTTTTGTTCATATAAGATATTGGGTATTTTCTTTAATTACGTCTAACCTGAAAACTAGGTATCTATTAACTAGATTTTTGTTTATTAAATACACTTCTGCCTAAGACGTTATTTCCATAATATATAAAAAAGTAAACATATTGACTGACAAATATGCTAGAACAGTGATCCTCAACCTTTTTCCAACCAATTTGACGGTACATAGAGCATAATATAAACCTAACAATAATAATGTAAGCGTTTCTAAAATTTGGTGACACCCTTAATGAATTTTGCGGCACCCAAAAGTGCCGCGGCACAGTGATTGAGAATCACTGCGCTAGAGGCTAAGCTATTGAAGATGAAAATATGACCTTTTAAAGTGTTTTTCCTGAGTGAACTGCATTCCTCATTGGAGAAGGATTTTCAAAATTCTACCCCTAAGAAGTTCCAAAAAGGGATGGATGGTTTTGAATTTTTGAAGATTTTCTTTTTAAAATACTAATTATATTATTACATTAATATATTATACAATATTAGTTATGTTGTCCATCTACATGTCAAAATCGTTCATTTAAGGGCTGAAAACATTTCTTAAATATTTCAAGAAAATTCCTAAAGCAATGACCTTACTGACAATCACTGAGTCATCGTTTCTTTTTTGTAATGGTATTTTAAGAAGCTGACCTGTTGTTTTTTGGAATATGGTAATTAGGAAGTTTCCCAGAGTAATATTTTTTAGAGCTGGGCTCTGTTTGCCTTTTTTCTCATATTTTACGTGGATGAAGTCACGGTTATAATAAAAAAGTAAGTTAAAAATATGCTTCAAATAACTAAATTTTATACTCTAAATGAACGTTTTTGTTTTGATACGTTAAAATTGTTAAAATAACACAATAAGTATAACTGAAGATATCTTAAGATCTTAGAATTCCATTTAAATAATTTTTTATAAAAATTCATTTTATTTCTTCAGGAAAAATCAAGGCATTGATTGAAATTTGTAATTGAGAATCATAATTTTTAGCATACATTTTTCATTTCGTTGAGAACAAAAAACTTTCTTTTTATTTAAAAAATAACTATGTTTAGTTTTTTTGAGCTTTCAGTTCCAACTTCTGAATTTGAACTATCTTTCATTGAATTTTATTTTAGTATTTGAAGCAATTATCAGGTGAAAAGACCACTGCTTTAAGTTTTAACAATTTATTTTTCTTTTACACAATGTTTCATCGGTGTTATTCCGAAATTTATAATTTATAAAAATTTTAATAAATTGTTTGTTATCATTATTTATTAGATACCTGATGAAGTCGAAATAACACCGACGAAATGTTGTGTAAAAGAAAAATAATTTATTAAAACTTAAAACAGTGGTCTTTTCACCTGATAATTGCTTCAAATATTAAACTATTAAGACCTGAAAATGTAAGCATTATTTTATTTTAGTTATAATTTTATGTACGAGTAGTTCAATTTTTTATGGAGTTTGAATCCAAGAACGCTGTTAGTTCTCTTTGATATAACTTTTGTCAATTTTTTTGTCAAAATTTGATTAAATTTTGTTAAATTCCACAACAAGCATAGAATCTTAGAATTTCAAGTATTTGAATTTAGTTGAAATTTCCATCACATCAAGTCCAAATTCTGAAGTGTAATTGTAATTCAAACTAAACTTTTATATGTAATTCACAGATCTAAGAAACTTTAATATGGATATCAAATGATAATTTTCTAAATCAAAAACAGATAATCTTTAAGAATTTTTTTTTGTTAATAACTTGTTTGTAATCGATTTCAACAATTTTATAGATAACAAATCTGAGTTCGTAGCAAAAATGATATGTAGCAACGACAAAAAGTAAAATTTATGGCCAAATTTAAAGTAAATATCATCGATCAATTGTATTCGATGGCATATGAACTGTGTGGTTTCTTTTTGTTTCAAAAACTAAGATAACCACTGCATTACATCAATTTTGAGAGATAGGAAATTATACCTAAATGAAATGATCTAAAAACTTTTCAAAAAGGTGGCTTTATAAAACGTTTTAAAGACGCGAAAAAGTGCTATATTATATTATTTTAATTACTATGTGGTATATTTTAGAGGTGACATTTGAAATTTTGAAAACTAATTTAAAATTTTGGGTTTCCATTATAATGACCTGTACTTCTTTCACTGATTTTAGCTATGTTTGTTACACCTACCAAATGCGGTAAAATTGGAAAAATCAATTATTTTGGTTTGTATTATAGTTACCGTATTATTAATTAGAAATTATTTTTCTGCAGTTCCCGAAGATAATTACGGTGGTAAGTTAGATCGGTAAATCTTAAAGTTTAAGGTTTAAACTTTATTTTAGTTTTCTTTTTTGTAATTTATATTAAGGTTTTGAAACCCATACTTTTGAAATTTAATAGATGTTATTTAAATCAATGTGTACTCTTATATTTGTGTACCTCTTAGTAGATATACTTTTACGATACGAAAAAAAATCTTGTTATAAACGCATCTTACAATGTTTCTGCAGTTCTATTAATGCAATTAATAACAGATAAAATTAGATTCGTTTTTATTAGATTTTACTACGACATAATATATAAACTTACCACCTTCTCGTGTATTTGAACATGGTATCATCGAACGAAACGCTCACGTATTTACGATAAAGATTATTAAAATACATAATTAAACAGAAGTTGTAAATAGCTATTAAATTAGAAAAAAAATGTAAACGAAAATGCTTCATAAGCGTTTGAATGAACTCGTAAGCCTTTCATATTTTATTTGTAATTTTGAAACGAACAATTAATCATTCGCCACTGAAATTGAATTTGCTCTTCTAGTCTATAATTTTCTATATTGGTCTTTTAATTGATACTCAGCTGATAGAGTTTGAGTTCAATTTTAGAACGAGTGGGCAAGTTCTAGTAGCCAACAAAGCTGACTTATGTGAGGTAGACATTCTATCTACACGTATTGACTTCATGAACTAATTGTTTCCTGTTTTCAATAACTCTTACAGAGTGAGTTCCATTATTGTCTTAAAGCAAACGTGATAATATTTTTATTATGTGCAAATGCAATTTTGTGCATTGATTTTTTCTTTCTATTTGAAACATTTACCGTTGTGGGATTATTGATTCTCAAAGAACCGTTAACGTATAAAAATGCTACCTACCTACCTGTACTAACCACAACATATGAAATATAAGTAATCTGTTATTGGTACCCAATTTTTTTGATTTGAAAAATAAATTTGCCAAATTGATTTTGCACAGTTAAGTTTGGGAATATTTTGAATATTGTCAATTATTCTGCTTCGATTACTGCTTTAAAAGTAGGCAAATAACTTTTTGGTAAAGTGAAATAACATTGGTTGCTGGTAAAAAGTTAAATTGAATTTCAGTAATTTTGATTTTTTTCACCGATAAAATTTAGTTAATAAAAAAATTGATTGAAAGTTTGGTTATGAAAAAGTTTCTGTTTTTCTAGAAAGTTATTACACAAAATTGAAAAACTAAAAAAAAATCGGAGAAAGTTATTAATAACAAAGTTTACATATTCGAACAGTTGAATCTAAAAATTCTCAATATAGGTCTAGTTAAGATAATATAAGAATCAGTAATACGAGTATTTGGTTTCAATATGGTAAAATTGTATTAGCATAAGTTCATTAATACTTTAGACGGTTTCGTTGGCTTTTTTTTAAAGGTTGGCGCCAGGAATTCGCAAAATAAAATAATATTTAAAATGCAATAATATAAATGATTAATATCTGAAGCCGTTTAAACTAAAGCAACAAGAACACTTATCATCTTTAAGCTCGTAAAGCTGTCAATGAATCATTTACGTTCGAAAATTGAAAATTCATTAACATTTCAATAACAAACTCATTCATTCATTGCCAGTTAAGCTGCTTGACACGTTAAAAATATCATCTTAATTCCTACACAGTACACTCACTCTGAACCCATTTCAATTCGATCTATTTTATTAAAATTGATCGGAAGTGCATTTAATATACAATTCGTTGTTTACCCGTCATTGTTAAATAGATGATCGTCGCGTTTTATTATGCTCATTGTTTCAATAAATGTAATCATTGATAATAAAATACGCATTTATCTTCATTTTAACATAATATTGGGAGAAAAAGCAATTTAGCTTGGCTCAACCCCCAACGGTGTTAAGAAGTCAAGCTGCTCAACATATTGCTTATATTCATCGCATGGAGGAGCTATACAAATGTTCGATTGTCGATTCAATTCGATCTAAAACTGTCGTGGAGTTCGTTGTCGCGACTATTAAATGAAGAACTATAAATTGATAGAAGTTTTTATGTTATGACAATAAATGAGCATATAAATGAGAGAAATATCAAATGTTATTAAAACAATTAATTTGAGTTAGGAATAAAATAATTAAAGTTGGCGATCAAATTTTATTATTGCGATGTTAGAAACAATTAATTGTTTTTAAAAAGAACACACAGTTTATAACGTCATAAAAATAAATTAAAACAATGTAGAGTTAAGTAGAATAACACAGTGGAAACCTTGATGAAGCACTTTTTAACAGTGCAACTACTTCACAAACATTTTCGTTTTCATTTTCGTTTTCGATGACATTAAGTTAGTTATAGTAAAAAATGCTTTGTTGATAGAATTGGTAACGTTTTTAATAAATTGTTGAAATCATGTATCGTTTATTTTTGATACAAATCACTTTTAAATGTTCTATTTTTAAGTAGCTCGCTTCATTAAGCGTGAAATTAGCAAGAATTTTTTGTAAGAAAAATAATTTATTGGCATTAAGAAAGTTTGAAAGTCAAAATTCTAACTGATTTTTAAGGAAAGTACTCCTAATTTAGGATTAAAAAGAAAACTCCATACATGTAGTAACAGAAGTAGAAATATCTTATTAGTTAATAATAATTAAGGATATATACTTGTTTTGTTAGCATTTTCTCTATGATCGAGACTATTATAGGTGGTATTCACAGTCGTCACTCAAATTAGAGGAAACACTAAAGTATAGTTATCAGTATCTGCCATTTAATTTTCATTTTATAAAACTCTCATTAGAAAATTAGGCATGCACTTAACACTTAAACACTTGAGTAGGTACGTCAAATATTTTCAGTTTTCATAGACCAAACTCATCACATGAGTTGAATATAAATTAAACTTGTAAGTTGTAACCATAAAAACTTAAGTGAAAGCTGGAGCTCCCTTAATTATAGCTTAGGAGACCACTGCATGATTTCTAGACCCGTAGCGTAGTTTAATCTTTTATATATGAAATTATAGCTCTTTTTTTCTGTGCATGGTGATATAAAGGAGCCAATATAAAATTTCCCGAAAATAAGCAAAAATATCTCTTTAAAATGAGATTCAAGTGAGAGAGAGTTAACGCGCTGCGACATTTGTCAGACAAGAATAACAAATGTTTACGCTATAAGTTCTATCTCGATGGCGTGTCTCGACCAATTGAGGCACGCAAAGGGTTTAAACTTTAAAAACTCGGAATACTAGTTTTCACCTTCCTTGTCAGAAAAATATCATCAGGCGCTCTTTTACTTTATCTTTAATTAACAGCATCTTTAACAGTTACTTTCGCTTATTTCTGGGAAATTTTAAATTGGCACCCTTATATCATGCATAGAAAAAAAGCTTTAATTTGATATATAATCCAGTGGTCTCCCAGACTATTAATGCTTTTTGGATATTAAAGGTTTGTTCCAATCATCCAGCTATGGGGATGCACAAACACGACCAACAGACAAAGAGCAAGACAACTTTGACCAAGAGACAAGAGTGAATGAAGAAATGTTTCAGTTTACAACCGCTCGGTCGCATTAAGCCGAGAGTCAAGCTATGTACGTACATTTTTGTGACAATCGCTTATATCGACACTGCTTTGGCAATATTTAAGCACTAGTTAACCGGTTCGTAACTCCAGCGAACTTCTCACTTTATTTTTTTCACTTACCCTTGTCTCTTGGTTGGTTGACTTGATCTTTGTCTGTTGGTCAGTGTTTGAACATCACCAGAAGGACGATTGGAACAAACCTTATACTGTAAAAACAAACATTTACTTGAAGGAGATCCAGTCTTCACTTAAGTTTTCATGATTGTAATTTAAACATATATGGTTTTGTCAAGGTTGGAAGCTGAGTGTTTCTTCATATTTGTCGACTTTCAATACCGCTCTATGATTATCAAGACGAACGTAGTTTTCTTTCTCAAACTCCTTTAATATACTCATTCAGTCTTAGAATACTTTCTCTCGTATTCCTACTAATATATATTCAACCAATTTTCAGACATCTTAACATACTTACCTATAGGTATGTGTAAAATTGTGTTTGGGAGTGTGGCTTTACTACTTCTCCTACACCGTTGACATATTTTATATATGTATTATCACTTTCAAAACCTTAGAGACTTTAAATTAAGTAGGCATACAGAGATAAATTTTAAATATATCAAAACCGACCGTCTAAAGAACAAAACCGAGGAAATTTTATTGAAATATATCCAGTAATTTGAGACAAACGCAGATAACTTAAACAAAATTTGTTTGTCATTTTAATTATTTTAAAAGACACAGAGGGTGTTATTTTACCACAGTTTTTATTTCACTTTAAAATCAACTCGATGAATTTAGTTTAAAAAACAGCCCAATGTAAAAATGTGTTAAATTTGAATTTGTTTTAAATGAAAATATTTGCATTTAACCAATAGTTCGTATATATATTTTTTGCAAAATTAAAAGTTTTCCAAATCATTTTATTGAATTACTTCATGCACAAGTTTCCTAAGAGAATGTTTAATTAAATTGGTTTATAAAACGGCTGAAGTTCATTAAAATATCAAAGAAACACCTACTTATCACATTGTGTTAAAATTTGGCGGTGATACTAATTTAAAACATCTAAAACTCCAGTGAAATCAATTAAAAGTCCACAATACATTTTCAAACGGCATCGTTGGCCCTCTTAAAACTTAATTTGCCCAATAAAATCGGCACATTTTTAACAAGATTCACACAATAATAATTAAAATTTCAACGAAACCATTTTTATTAATCCCTAATTAGTGAAACAATAAAAGCGAACTCGTAATTCATTGAACGAAGGGTACGGAAAATGTAATAAAATAAATTCTGCTTTATTTTCGAAATTAAATCATACTTAAATGGGAATGTAATGTTGTGTATTTGGTGGAATTGAAAACGAATAGAAACGACAGACTTAAAAAATATGACGAATCACTATGAGCTATAAACTTTTTAGTATTTAATTATGAAAATCTCTGTGTAGGCCTTAATGCGATATGGCCGAGAGTGTTATTATTTTTTTTATTTTAAAATATTATATATTTATGTTTTTCTTCAAGACCATAAAAAAGTATGCAATATAAAATTTTAATTAGAAGGGGGCTATTTTAATTAGGCACTCAAGCACATAAAACAGGCGGAGATACCTTTTTTTATAGGTAAAGGCGTAAGATGGACTCACGACTCACACACGTGGAAAAAATCAAAAAATTAAAATGAAAAAATTTATAAAATTTTAGAATATCATTTATATTTTATAATATATGGACAAAATGGGAGCTTGTTACTGTCAGTTTTATCGAATTGATATTCAAGTGCTATTTGAAATTCAACAACACTTTGAACTCCAAGTCTAACACATCTGAGACAAGTTTGTAATGTGCAACTTCCGGATGTGGAAGTATCTCTAACTTTCTTAAGTTGACACGTTGTACCAAAAGCTAATTTATGAACTTTCCTTCGAATGAGAGTTCCAAACGGGGATCTTGTCGAACTTTATATGTACAATATATGAGGCGATTAAGATTACTTTTGGATGCAACAATTTTTAATGGTTCTCACTGCCGAAAAGGATTTATTATTATCGATAAATTTTATAGCTCGCAGTATTAACATGGTGAATAAAATCAAAGAAGGCAATTAGTAGATTGAGAATTTTATGGTTAGTCGTTTTCAAATGTATTTACAAATCGAAATAATATCTTTATATTAATTGGAAATGTTCATTTGAATCAAAGATATATTTATGGATGCAAAAAGCTATTTTCACAGTTGAATGATGATAAAAATATGATTAATTTTACGTATTTAAAATCTTTATTTGAACCGAATTGTTACGATATGATTAATAATTGTGTGGCTCTTAAATACAAAATTTTTTCTTTTTTTTTTTTTGAAAAAAATTATATTTGATTGAAATGTTAAAGATGTTATAGTCATAGCTGTTTCAACAGATATCAAATATTAAAGCACATTGTTTTTATTTATGAAGAACAAGACTCGTATTTTGTCTTTTACATCGTCACCATATTTTATTATGTAAGATGAAACCTATAAAATAAATGTTGAGAACCCCTGGTAATTTTATAACGCAATAAAAATTTTCTCACATTGTATTATAATATGATGCTAAATTCGTTTTCTTTTGTCGCGTACCTATATCAACTTTTGTATAGAATTTTTCTTGTTTTTCTGGAACAAAGGGGTAATAGGGTATTTCTTGGAAATGGAGCATACTTTGTATCCGACAAGGTATGTTAGTGCCCCATTTTCAATATAAGGCTGCCTCGTTGAGTTTTCTTTCATCTCGAACAATAATTGTTTATTTAACGTCAAGCATAAAATGTGAATATTTTATTTTGACCTTTACAGATGAAAAAAAAAACTTGTATTCAACTTCATTTCTCGTTGAAACTGTCTTAAATAAAACTGTTTCAGGTAGTTAATTAAATTATTCTTTAAACTCAATTTACATGAAATTTATTTCCAATTAAGAGAAATTTGCAAAATATTTGAATGTTAAATTCTGCGCCAATGGTAATTGTAATGTAAATGAGAAATGTTTTCGACAAAACCTTTATATGTTAAATAAGATCATGAATTTTGAAATGTAGTGTTTGTAAAATGGATGTTATTTCGTACAATACAAGCTTTGTTCAAGCCGTTTTTGATATATTTTTGCGAATAAGTTTCGAGACAAATTTTCAATACAGTATCAAATAGAATTGTAAATTCAAAATGTTTGGATAAAGTTCTAAGAATAAAACGTAATCAGACAAATAGTGTTTCAACAAACTTGTTACGATGTATGTGGCGGCACGGCATGGCCGAGTCCTGGCCATATAAATTTCATGTCGGGAAAAAGATGGCTGTAAGATTTAGCGGTGGCCCCTGTCAGGTTATGGGACCCCCTATGGGGTGTTCAGCCCCGCAGCATTGACAACTGTTTTATGTTTTGACAGTTTAAAACAAAGTCCCATCATGAAGAAAGTGTATCCTTTCATTTTATTACAGCAATCGCTATAAATTAAAACAGTCGGTACACCAACAAAAATTCAAACATATGACATTATGGTCTAGCTTTCTATTAGTTCTAGTTTTTTTTTGGAAATGTAGTTCATTCCAGTTTAGTATTTATTGTATAACTTTTCTCTACGTGATTCGTTCATATATACTTCTTCTATGCACGTTATTGAATTTTATTTGTTATAACTGAGACATTAATTTCTTAATATATAAGTCTTTATTTTAAAGAACAATTTATTTTTCTTGTTTCTACGAGTTTACGTGGGCGAAACACAAATGGCAACATTAATTTTTAAAATTTTAGTTAAACTTTATAGCTTTGTTTATTTTTCTTTCCGGGATTAGTTAGTGGCGATAAACATTTCTTATGTGTATTTAAGGAAGTTTGGGAAGGAAGCCAAAGAAATTACAAACATAAAAGAATTTAAAAATTTACTAACGTTTCAAATTTAATTGTAAAGAAAATTTTAAATTCATTTAGTTCATACCACCTACATAGGTAATGTCCCACTGCATAATTTAGTAAAGCGTTTTTTAAAAGTAAAATAATTTTGAAGAAAATTAATAAAAATATTAAATTGATTCATGTAAAAGATGTTTTCATAGTACAATGACAGATCAAAATACTAAAAATTGACAATTTATTAATATCTATTGCTTCTAGCATACCACAAACAATATAATTAGTTCCATTACTTAAAAGGTACAAACAATTATTCATATAAAAACGTAAATTTTACCAACTTGAATTAAATTAGAT
This sequence comes from Sisyra nigra, assembly GCA_958496155.1. Taxonomy (NCBI): domain Eukaryota; kingdom Metazoa; phylum Arthropoda; class Insecta; order Neuroptera; family Sisyridae; genus Sisyra; species Sisyra nigra. The sequence continues at coordinate 38,890,472 of OY292316.1, forward strand.
AAATACAACGAAAAATTTCAGAACATAAAACGCTATTTCGCGACTTTCTTTATAGAATTTACTTAGCACATTAAAAACAAAAATTTTGTATTCAAAATACATACTTATATTAAAAAGAAAAAAAAAGATTTGAAATGCATTTCTATTTTTTTTCTGAGCCAATACACGATCTGAAGAATTTTTTTGGTTTTAAAAGTTGCTTAATAACGCACAAACAGGCACAAATCGCGTAAGCTTAGTACAGGGACTGCTTTTGTTAGGCAGAATGCTGAACCTGGAATAAGCAAGGATCCTTGCACAGCAGGGATACATGAGCAGAACATGAGTACAATAAGCCTAGGGCTGCAGTGCGGGGAGAACGAGCCCTAACCTAGCTTTCTGCAAACAGAGAAAAAAGTTGCTGAGGTCAAATTGAATCAGTGTTTTTACTTTGTTTCCCTAAGAAGTACTTGTTATCTATCTATATATACTATGATATAAAGCTGAAGAGTTTGTTTGGTTAAACGCGTTAATCTCAGGAACTACTGATTGGAATTGAAATTTTTTTTTAGATTATTTAGTTATATAGCTCATTTATCGAGAAAGGCCATAGGCTATATAACATCAAGCTACGACGAATAGGAGCAGAGTATCGATGGAAAATGTTAAAAAACTAGGAAATTTTTTTCTTTTTGAGAGCGTCCGTTGCCTGTCCTGCGTAAATGGTTCAAGTTACGCAAAAATCGTGCATGGCAAAATTGTTCCTTTTAAAATGTTCTACAAAAAAGTCAGCATTAGCATATGTCTATCTTTGAAGATTACTTCACTATAACCTTTTTAAAGGAAATCAATTTTCTTCTACGATAATGCATTATTTAGGTAAGTGTATCAGCATGATATTAATCCTTATTCAAAAAAATACGCATTCATCACAACTATTTATTATAATTTTGAATAAAGTTGCCTTTACACCATTTGATCTCAATTAACTCAATTCAATTAAATAATGATAAGGTATTTAATATTTTCTAATAAAGGTATACAAATAATAATAAATTATTTTTTATCTATTCGGTTTTCATGCACTAAAAAAACGTTTACTGACATTTGGTATGAAAGGTTCTTAATTCTAAAAGGAACAAAAAAATAGGTATTTTATAATATTTATAAAAACGTATAGAACCTAAGATATCCTATATCTCTTGCTAGAAAAGTAGTTTAACGGATTTCCATAAACTATGAATCAAAGGTCTAAAAATATCTATTTATATATTTTTCTGTTAAAATAGCTAAACTTCTTATTTTGGGTACAGGTTTCTATTATTCAATCAGATTAATTTAAATACGCTCAGCGAAGTTGGCGGGGATCAGCTAGTAGAATATATAGATGGTTATTAAATACTTTCAAAAGTTTTGGTGTATAAAATACTAGCTCAATTTTTCTTCATTAAAGGGTAAAAAAATAACTTCTTATATATTTTTTATTTCTTGTTATTTGAAAATGGTTACAGGGTTAAGATTTCTAAAAAAAAAATAAAATATCTGTTTTAAATATTGAAGTTTGGTAATAAAATTATTAGTAAGAGAAAACTAAGAGAAAACTTTCAAAATGCTTATCCTAGAAATCTTAGTTTGCTAGAGGTATTCATAAGTTACAGTTCTGGAAGTTGTCTTCAAATATTTTCGGTTTATATTTTCAGATTACAAACTTTGATATTTGTTCAAACCTGTTGATAGTTTTAAAACAGTTTCATAGTTTTCAACCTTCTGATCAACGGTAAGAAATTTCATGCAATTGTTATAATATCAAGCTTAGTAAATGATTTATTTTAAAGTTTAAATCATTAACGTAACTACCCAAGAAACAAAATAAAATCCAAGCTTTGATTATACTAATAAAAATCAATTTCAATCGAAAAAGGTTTAAAATTGTAAGCGAGACTTTGTAGATACATAACACATGTTAATAATACCTTTTAAGCAACAACTAACAACAAAATAATTTACAATGCAATAAGATTTTTTAATCACACACTCAAAACATAATACCAGTAATTACGTAAGGTGCGTAAGAACGAGGATTAAAACTATATATAAAAAATAAAAAAGTTTTTTTTTTGACAAAGTTATTATGATAATAAATTCAAGTAAATTTTTCGACTTTTATCATGAAAAGATATAAATATTTTAACTTTTTTACGACTTTATTATTATTATCATCATACACATATAAGATATTTCAAAATCATACGCTTTTCAAATTACCTAGGGATGTCGACATATAAAAGTAATCATAAAATTAGAGCTTAATTACAATATTAATTGCCCTAAACGTAAAACAGACGAATATAAAATGAATATATTAGTGGGTATCTATAGACATCTGCCAAATAATTTTTATATTTTAACAGGGTTAATTTATGATTGTGTTGTCTAAAATTATAGATATAAACATTTTTATTGATTTATATTCATTTATCTATTCACACTTTTCGTATAAAGTGCGAAATTTTTTTATAACTTCTTCGTGCTAGAGCCTAATTAGGAAGTTTATTGTTTTATTACATTTGCATAAATGGATGAAAAGAACTTTACGCTGATAACTTCATTTGAAAAGATGTAAATTTTTTATTTTATAAAAATAAGTTAAGTATCGAAAGTTGTTTTGCCAAAGTTAAAGATGAAGAGTTAAAAATATTATTACTAGTTTATTTTAAATGCAGTTTAAATATATTCCGCAAAATTCTTTGTTAAGTAGCAGGAATTTAATTTAACTCAATCATAAACAGTTCATGTGTTTCTATTGTGATTTTCAAACTCCAAATTAATATAATTAATTAAAATATTTACCATGAGACGATATCAGGTTTAATCTCCCGATATAAATCGCTCATCTATTTTGAAAAAGGTGAACAGCCTTATTATTTGAAATTTAATAAAAATTGTTTCAGCTTTGTGAAAAATTCTAATTTGAATATTAAAAAAAATGAATAATATTAGATATAAATAGCCTAACGATCATTCACATAATGGGATGGCTGATGATTTATTTTAATCACATTTATGTTGTTACACAAAACAATGTTTTCTGTACCTCTTACTTTATAGATCGATTATTAGTGCCTTGAAAATATTAATCGGGTCTGATTATAAATTCTAATTTATATGTTAATTTAGATCATTGACAGGGGCGATGATTTGTTACACTAGACATCATCAATATCACCATATTTTCGATCAATGACTTTGATCGTAATGTATTTGATATAAATTTTTTGTTCACAAATCCTTAACATTAATAAATTCTGATAATTTTTTCAATCGAGACTCTTATTATAAAAAGGAGGATTATACATAGACTGAAGACGTTTTGGATTATTATTTATTTTGATAGATTTATAATAGGTTGATTTTCTTGTGGCTTAGTAAGACGTTTATAAAACTAAAATGAAATCTTTCGTATTGGTTATAACGAGGGAAATTTAAACAATCTAATATCGTGCAATTATCGTTATCATTAATAAACGTATTTGTCTATCATTTTCATCGTGAACATCGACTTGTTTCACTAGCAATAGATATTATTCGATACAATTGTTTGTAATATATAATATACTTGTGCATGAGTTTGATAATGTTTTAATGAAGTCGTTAACACTGTTCGAGATAGTTTAGTTCGTGCTCGAATGCACGATTCATACCACAGGTAAACCAAACGGATATGTTCATACAATTGCTCGAAAATCAATATAACCATCTTATTGATATTTTAATTTATGAACGCTATAATCATTTAATGAATTAGACATGAATGCATCACATTGAATATTACAGTTCCGGAATAATCTGGCTTTAAATCACTAAAGGTTTATGAGCTATGCAATAATTGTTTTATTGCCTCTTGCAACAATTTCAAGAGGTTATACGCTTGAGTTCTTGGTGCTTGGTGGTCAGATTTTAACGAATTGGATGTTTTAATATAACAAATTGGCGATTAGGCATAATAAAGTTTTTTTTTGAAGAGATTCGATTTAGGTTGTTAATTGGGATGTTCACAGCAGGGTGAGTTTAACAACCTAAAGGCTTAGTTTTTAAAATTTTCAGATTACACCTACTTTTTTGTTTGAATCATTAAGGTATCTCCTACACAAAACCCACCATATATAGAAAAAAAACTATGAGAGACAAATTATGGAATCAATAAAATTGAAAGATTCTCTAATATCTAAGAGCAATTAATAATAAACTATTTCTAAGAATATGAACATTTTCATATTTTGGCAAAATGATTTAATATTATTTAAAAAAAAGGTAGGTATTAATTCAGTTTATTAAGTTTCTTGTGAAGGGTTGGAGATTTGTTTTACTAAATATATTTTGATCAATTTGTTTCGAGGCAAATTTGAATATAAATAGAAGATATTTTGTCGGATTCATATCACAGTTAGTTGAAGATCTTTGACGGTTAATTAATGTCAGATGAAACGATATGAAGAAACAGTGTATATTAAGCGCAAAGTTTTCATAGAGCTTAGAATGAGGTATTCGTATATGGTGAATATATAATATTATTCACCTATTAGATATTGTATCAGATAGTAAAGATTCTCTATACGAGCGCTCTGGAAGGAAAACCGGTGATATTTTCCGTTGGTAAAACAATGATTAATTAGAGTTTCCTCTTTAATGAACATTGCCATTAAGAAAATTGAGTATCATTTCAACTATCTCACGCAACGCTGAGTTTATAAAACGTAATATGGGATACGTTAGCGGGAATTGTTAACGTATTTCACGATGATCCTTTTGACGTGCTTTTCATTTATTAAAACACATTTCTATCTATTTTATCTGAGCAAATGCCTATATGTAGATTGGCAAGGATGTGACAATTTTCCTTGGCGTTAGTCTCCAATTTTCACAAATATATAATGTAACTATTTTGTTTCAAACGTCTGAAAAGCCTCGGTGTTTCATTTCGGTAATATTTATATTTAATTTGCGATTTCATCTCGTGACATGATTGTTATGTTTTATATGTGGTGAAATGGAATGAATGTGATGACAATAGTGTGTCATAATGTGTGTCACACTTAAGTAGATAATTGTTATTAAAACCAGCGTGATGAGAAATTTGAGAATTAGGTATTCAAATTAAACTTGGAACTTTCACGATCGAGTATTTCACGCATCAACTTTTCAATTTTACTCCGAATTGACTAATTATTTGCTTAATTAAACTACATTAAATTCTAATATGGAAATTTCCCTTTCCAATTGTATAGAAGTAAAAATTTTGATTTATTATATAATTACAAATAATAATTATAATTATATTGTACGTGCTTGACAATCGATTAAATTCACTGTGAAACATTAAAAACGGCCTATATGGCTTATCTGACTTTACATTATCATTACGTCTTTTTATTGCACGGAATTTATCCTGCAGCTATAATAAATTCTGTAAAATATTTACATGAAGACATACAAATTGCAAGAACGTCACAAACTTAAGAATTATATCAAAACTGACGAATAGGATAAGTATGTGCGTGGAAAATGAACAGCAAGAACCTTTTTTTTTTTTTTTTTTCGTAATTTTCAAACTGGTTTATAAGTCCAGATTCCACCTTCACAGAAAATTGTTACAAAAAAAAAATTGATTAATAACAAAAGAATGGAATGTGCACATTAAATAAAGTGCTGAAATTATTAATCGTGTAAGATATTAATAAAAAATTACTGGCTTTAAATTGTTGCTCAACTAAAACAACTAAATTTTTTATAAAAAACTGAACGGATTTTATTTTTTTTTTTTTTGTTAAAAATATTTGCAAGGTTGCCTGAATTACCTATGAAAAACCTGAAACCTGAAAAACCTATTAATTAATAGTTATTAGCAATTGGCGAATCAGAAAATTCAAAAAAAATTTTTGGGCTTCCATTGGGATTTCACATTAGGACATATCGTATGCGTATAAAACAAAAATTTGGTCACTACGAAACTAATTGTAAGCCATCATGAACAGCATTTATAAGTATAAGACTTAATTTGTTAAAAGTTAATTTTTTTTGTCAAAATTCTCATTATACATATACTCATAGTATATATACATATATATATAGTATACTTTTATTACTCATATCGTATACTCATATATAGGTACTGCTTATTAAATCTATTTAGATTTGCTTATGACACTTAAACTGAAAAATAGCTAATTATGTTAATTTTAAATCTAGTATCTTAAATTAAATTTAATGAGGGATTTTTCCTGTTTTATTCATTAATAAACATATTAGTCAATAAAGCATGAACATCTTTAAAACTTTTTAGCTTTCAGGGATATCTCGGAGGATTTTTTAAAATGCTTCTTTTAATATATTAATTAAAGTCAGAATCATATGAGTGTGCGCAACTAACTATATATTGCTTATACAATAGAAACAATATTTATGCAAAAAATAATTTTTTTTTCGCGATATTTATTAACTTTTAAATAATAATTTTTTTTATGTTACACTACTATCAAAGCTTTAAATAGTATGAAGTTTAAAAAAATGTAAACAACAAATAATAAATCAGTAGGAAGTCCACATGTTAAACTGATTAACGAGAAGAAAGAGCTACTGTTCGATCGTTTAATTTTTTTTTTTTTACTTACTCTACGAGTAAATATTAAAATATTTATTGCAGTAACATTATAATATGACACTTTTAATAGATGATTAGCTTCTTTAAAAATGATTATTATAGAGATTGGTCTTAACACCGTTGGTTAGGAGATATTGCACCAAAACTTCAAGAAATATCATTTATTGTCTAGGTATGTAGAAAAACGCTAAAACTTTAAAAACTCATATCTAAAGCATAATTTTACATATATTACAATGCTTATTTGAGGCTCCAACTTTAGGACATTTACTTTTGTTCATTTATTTGTTTATCAGGATAATGTAATATACACCAAAACTTACATAATATGTTCGTACTATCAGTACATACAAAATATATATAGGTGGGTATGTATATTTGCCTGTAGAGATAAGAATTTAATTTGTTCAGAAGCTCGGTTTGAAAACTTTTAAATTAAAATAGTGACAGTAAGTATCTTATCGTTCAAAAAGAAAAAAAAAAGAGAGAGAGTTAATAAATAATAAAATTTAAAGGTTCTGGGTTCGATCCCCGTTGAATCCTAGACTTAAGATCCTAGACCTAAGATAGAACTGACCAACAGAAATCCTCTGTGTTTAGACAGTTGTGATATGACCTTAGATGTTAAAACGACTTAAAACACCAAAAAAAAAATATTTTAATATAAGTAAAAATATATATTTTTCTGCGAAACTAACCATATAGGAAATATTCAAATAACTCATAGAGAAAGCCAAAATTTTTTACTTATGGTCCTGCGTAGCAAAAGACTGCAAAATATGGTTCAAAATTTTCAAAATTAGAGCTGTTTTTGAGGACTAAGAAGTAAAAACCTTCATTGTTTCGATTATTTATATTAAGCCTTATCACCTTTTAATTGCAGTGAACTCTAATTTTTTTAATACAGTATAGTTGGAATATCTTAATTCTTTTCTTTGTAAGCTCATAAATTGTATGAATATAGTTTGAAAATAGTGTGAAAAATTTTAATCACCGTAAGTTATTAGTAACAGAGCCAAAATGTGTTAGTCAAACATAGCGATGATAGACCCTAAATGTTAAAAAGCGCTCCTTACATTTTTTATTTAACTTACTAATAATGTGATAAGAACTAGCATATCAGTATTTCTAATTTTTAAGGCTAACCCGAGTCGAAATTTTAGACCTTTTTTGGCTCTAAAATGGATCTTTTACCCTCTTTTGAACCCACAAAGAGTAAAATGAACCTCATCTCGACCAAAACGATATTCCATCGTCTTCATTTTAACCTACATGAAATTTTTATTATATTTTGTGAACATCGTTTCGGCCTAAAAAAAGTTTTATGATCATAAAACATAAAACTTGGATGTAAATCTGTTTTTTGTTACAATACCTATTGCCAATATTATTTACTAATAACCCAAATTTTTGATCTCTCTCTTTCCTATACTTAGATGCTTAATATAATATTGTGTATTCTGGTATCCATTACTGGTTTGTCCCTTAATCCTGTTCACTCTGGTTCATTTTTACTCGGTCTCTTGTTAACCGTTCGAGTGCTGAGGAAAAAAGAAAAAATGTGAAGAAATTTGCTTTAATTTATTATCTTGGAAGTAATCAGAGAGATGTTATACAATTAAATAAAAATTCTAAAAAAATGCACATGATTGGGTATATTGTGGATTATAATAAAAGGAAATCAGGAGAAAGGCCCATTTGAATTTTTTGCTGTAGACCTCTTTTGAGCCTAAACATGGTATTTTGTCCGATAAATACCACTTGTAGTTTCAAAAGAAGTCTAAAATTCAAATACAAATGGTCATGTTTCAATCTACTTGAACCTCTCAATAGCCCAGATTTTGAAGTCGAAAAGAGGTCTAAAATTTCGACTCGAGATGGCACCTATACATGTATCTATAAATGCTGTTTTTAGATTAAGATATACCTAGTCATATAACTGTAAGTGCTTATTGTCAAGTAAGTTTTTAAAATTTGAAACAAAAAATCTTTTTTTTAAATACTGGGTTCACCTATAAATAACCAAGCAAATAATACACACTAACATTATTATTTTACGCAATTAAAACTATGAAATAAGTTATAGGTACTAGTTACTACTAGCTATCCAAAAATACATAAATGCATTTTTTTACATATTATGAAATTAATAAGTAGTACAAAATTGAATTTTTTGAATTAAAACAGAATTTTTAAGTGATACCTACATATTAGAAAATTTGATACTTTTCATGGTAAGTGATTATGTTTTGTGTTAAAAAAATGTATGAACTTATTAAGTAGTAATATTTAAGTGAAACTACAGAACTTTTCGTCTTAACAATATTTCATGTTAAGCGTACTTATATGGTAATTATTCATTACTTTATTTATATATGTAAGGTTTCATCCCTCATTTTTTATATTGCTATGGTTACTTGTTTATTAATATTCATTATGATTCTACACTTTAATTTTGGGAACTGGCATTTATAATTATTAACATTAAATGTCGTTTCTTTATTCATAGGTAAGATTTTATAAATAATATGTAAATAGTTTTAAGAAATTATAAATAAAAAACTTTATTCATAGAGAAACACAGTGGTGTCAATAATTTATTTGTCAGACTCCGTATACAAGACAATATTATAAAACGACATTTTGTTAAACATGTCAAAAGTAAAAAAATTAAGATTCGGCTTTACAATCAAAAGAACTACAGACGGAAAAACAGATATTATGTGCATAACGTCTGTAGGAACACCCGACAATCGCACCTTCCACATACCAGATGAATATCAGCCAGCAACGTTGCACACTGTGCTCACAGAAACTAAAGCGTATTCCAAAATAAAAAACTCAATAGAAAAAATAAATCAAACCAGAAAAGTTTGGATAAGTTTAACGGAAGAATTAGCTAAAGTTTACTTAGATGAGGACGAAAACGTGCAGTTCGAGGACTTTTTCCTGGAAGAAATCACTTCAAATACTGAAAATAGCTTCGAAGGAACGCTGATAAAAATACTGAAAAATTAACGGAAAATTCAACAAAAGCTAATAACGAAATAACCGAACCAGAAAAACGTAAAAAGAAAGAATCTTATAAAGAAAAATCCTATGAGGAAACAGAAAATGTTGAACCCGAAGTCTTTAATACAGGAGAACATTCACAATTAGACGACAACGAATGTGTTTTAAAGAAAAATAAGGAAAAATTGATTGAATTCAATTCTGAACCCGAAATTATTCCTAATTTAGAAGAAGATTCACAAAATTTAAATGAAGAAAAAAAAAGTAAAAAGAAAAGAAAACATGAAGAAAATATAGAAGATCATAATGAAAATTTAACAGTTGCTGCTACAGAAGAAAAGCTAGAAGACAACAATGAAATTGTTGGCATTAAGAAGTGTAAGAAAAAGAAAAAAAATAAAGAAAAACTTATTGAAAATGAATTATCTTTTGACGATAGTAACGTGATCTCCAAGGAGAAAATAGAAAAAACGAAGAAGATGAAAGATATTTCTGAAATAAATGAAGAAATGGTAAAATCTGATAGCGGAGAAAATATTCCAAATGAAATAGAGCCTGTACAGAGGTCGAAAAGGAAAAAACTAGATGAACTGAAAATTGGACCCTATAAAATTTTTGAAGAGTTATCAAAATTAATTTACAGAGTTGACACGGGCCACAACAAGACGGGATCAAAACTTTTCCACATCTCTAAACTACTTCCAGCCCTAACAACCGCAAAAAAAAAAAAAAAAAAAAATATCTTGTGAAAATATTTTACAAATATTTTTTTCCTAGGAGGGGTGATGTAAGGTTTCATCCCTCATTTTTTATATTGCTATGGTTACTTGTTTATTAATATTCATTATGATTCTACACTTTAATTTTGGGAACTGGCATTTAAAATTATTAACATTAAATGTCGTTTCTTTATTCATAGGTAAGATTTTATAAATAATATGTAAATAGTTTTAAGAAATTATAAATAAAAAACTTTATTCATAGAGAAACACAGTGGTGTCAATAATTTATTTGTCAGACTCCGTATACAAGACAATATTATATATATAATATATAAATTATATAAATGATTATTATAAATAATTTCAAGATTTTTAAATTTAAAACATAAAAATTCAATTTTCTTCTAACAAATTGAAAGCTATTATTCTTAAATTTGAGTTACGATCTTAATGATGAAACTTTCAAGATTATATCAGCTAAGGATAAATTTAGCTACTGTTAACATTTGAAATTAAATTTTCTCGGAAATTTCAAATATTTTTCAGCTAAACACACATCTTTCACAGTTGTGAATAATTAATGTAACAATAAATCAGAGTGAAATTTAAAGATTTTCATATGCGAACAGTGAAAATTATGTTTTCCCATTAATATGAAGTAAACTATAAATCGCAAACACCCCGTTGGTTGGTAAATATATGTATTGTATGCTAGGTACATACTTGTCTATAGTATGTACGTACGTAAATATCTACAAAAGTTTGGAGAGTGAGATATATTTATATAAGACATGTGAGAAAAGAGCCTGTACAAAACACATTACCAACATCAAAATGTAGAGTTATATATGTGTAATAACATAGTGTGATAGCTTTTACGTTCAACCATACTCGAGTGCATCGAGTGCAAATTCTAGTCTCGATATTAAATCAGATAGAAACAAAGTGAATATATAAATACCTCTATGCACCTACTAGATACGAACATTTCTATATGTTCCTTATTTTATTTCAAAGATCTATAGCGACTGACGTTAACGACGAAATGCAAACATTCATTTCCACAGACAGAATTGTTTTTAGTAAACCAAGTTTTCCAAAATCATACCCGTTACTTAAATGTTAATCAATTAATTTTCATCAGATCAGAGTAATTACTTGAAATAATTAACAAAATAAAAGTCCAGGTTTATTCATTGAGACCAACTTAAAAAAGACCGAAAGTGATGAGAGTCGACCGCGCGATCATAAACGTGTGTCGTAAACGTGAAACTTTTAAAATCTTCCTCTAATTAGCGTTCCTCCGTAAATCCGTCTATTCTTGAATCATTTGTTGATACCTTTTTCATTATCGTGTAGCTCAAGCAACGACCAAATTTCCTCGTCATCTTTCAGTCAACCAGACCGGAATATACTAGTGAACGTATTTCGTTGATTTGAATAAAGGAAAGGTATAGGTAATAGCTTAGGCGGAATCTGGTGTCTGTTTTACGACTATAATAAATTGGACTTGGAGAAGATTCGAAAGAAAGAGTCCGGGGAGTAAAAGTGAACGAATTTGATCCGGACTGACGGGCACGAATAGATGTGATGACTTTGCAATCGATCCCCGTGATTTCCTTACTTGCTTTCAAACTTTTCCTTTTTGCTCGTTTCCGCGGAAGTTTACGATTGTAACTTTGTATTTCCATCGTTAAAATAATTACTGCATTAGCTAACAAAAGTAATTTTACTCTCGTTTCAATATATACACTCATGAAAATAACAATAATCTCAACTTAGTTACACCTTATAATGCAAATCAAATACATTTTTGTCCTTTTTGTTACTTTTTTGTAACGCGTTATAAGATTTCTATTTAAATTGATTATTACACCAGAGGATTCCAAACTTTTTTCAGCTTTCAGAGCCTGTAACTTACTTCACTTGCGAGCAACCAAATCGACTCAACCCTTAAATACACATGCTTACATTGTTTTTAGTAAATATATACCTACAAGCTATTCATAAAAACAATATGCCATTTTAAAAACTGAAATTTCCGCTTTAATGAGGTACCATCATTATCAATATCCATTAATTATTTTTTTAATTAATCATATTTGAACATAAATGTAGGAAAAATAGGAACTTGATATAAGTTATTGCAGTCAAGAGTTTTGTAAATCATACAAAAAACTGTTGAAACAATTATACATTTTAATAATTTAATAGTTGGTATTACCTCCCCTAGCCCTAATTACAGCTTGCAGTAGGTTCTTCTTCGACCTTTTGACAGTGTCTTGAGGAATGTTGTCTCACTACTCTAATAAAGCTGCCTTCAATTCTTCTACGCTCGAAGGGACCCGTACCCTTCGTTGGAGCTCGTCCCCTAAATGCTCTATGGTATTCATGTCTGGACGGAGTGCAGTTCAGTCCATTTTGGATATTTCGACTTCATGAAGAAAGTGCCGAGTAATGCATGCCGTGTGACAGCGAGCATTGTCGTCCATTATCATGAAGCTTTAGCCAACAAACCTTGTGTAGGGAATAACGTGATCCAGGAGAACATCGGTGATGTACCGATCAGCTGTTAGGATACCTCTTCGGCCTTCCCCAGGCACGAAAACGAGCTTGGTTTTCCCCTTCAAAGAGATACAAGCCCACATCATGCAAGAATCGCCACCGTATGCAACCTTTGCAGCAAAACAGCACTGGGAAAATCATTCGCCTGGACGCCTGTAGACCCAGCCTCTCCTGTCACTGCCATGTAGACATATTTTGCACTCATCAGTGAACAAAACTAACCGCCATTATGCCACGTCCCAATGAGATGCTCTCGAGCAAACTGGAGACGCGCTCTTCGGTGGCCTGCAGTCAATTTAGGACCTGTCACAAGTCTTTTTGGAGTCAGGTTGGCTTTCTTCAAGCGTCTTCGTACTGTCCACTCACTGATAGCTACTTCTTGAACATGTTTCAGTTCTTCCTGTGCGTAAACGTTAGATGCCGATTGCGCAGCGAGGTTGAGACAATTAAACGATTGTCTCTCTCAGATGTATACCGGTGGTGGCTGGTTTTTGATCTCCGATTGAAGGCACTAGTCTCCTAAAATCTTCTGTATATTTAAGATACAGCAGACTAGCTCAAGTAAGGCTGGGTAGTGACAGTTTGCTGACTGAGTTCTTATTTCAACAAGGCAAACACTTGAGCGGCTTCTTTAGGTGTGATGTTCATGGTTTCGTGAAAATAATTAATGTTATTTACGGAGATGTGTACCTGTCAACTTTTGATAAGCGACCGATAAGTGGAAACTGGGGGCGAGGGCTTTTATAGGGGCGCAGGCAGCTCCTCAAGTCACACGTAGCGTAATGAATAAAATTGTCTTATACGCCTTATAAGGGCGTTTATGGATCAGTTAAGACTTAATTTTTTTAAAGATTTAGATCTTTATTGAAAGCTCAAGTTTCAAGTTTTCAAACAGTATATTATTTTTATAAGTATCACGTAAGCTTTTAGTAAAATTAGGGTATGTATGCGCAGTTAAAGGTTGAGTCGATTTGGTTGCTCGCGAGTGTAGAATTAAACACATATCATGGTGAACTTTCCAAGCTTTTTTTTTTCATTTCCAATTGTTCTCTAAAGCAGGGATGACCAACCCAAATATTTCTGTTTGGAATTCCTGTCCTATGTACTTAAATTACGTCATTCTAATATTTTCAAATTTTTGTAAGTTCTAATAATGAGTACCGTTACCATTGTTTTATGGCCTCAAAGATTTTCTTGGTCATCAGTTCCAAAAATCGACATATAATTCCTGAATAAACCACTCTGGATAGTTTCAAATTTTTTGAATTTTCTTTAAGGTGGAAAACCGAATATGAAACAAGATTTTCATACACCCGACAGGCCATTTTAAATATTTTTATTAGGATTGCAATCAGAGCTCCTTGCAGGACAGCTAAGCTCAGGATATCGTTCTCTTCTAATCAGAGACATTATTTTGCATGCATATTAAGGTTTGATCAACAAACTCGATTATGTTCCTTTTTAAACCTTTTTATAAAAGCTGCTGATAGTTATTAAAATTTTAAAACATTAATGAAGTATCATTCAAAATAACGGCTTATTGTACTATATCTTTCCATTAATCGTGTCAAAAAGTACCTTATCTATCACAATTAATTTATTTTTCATCATCAACGTACACCTATCTAATGTACTTTTGAAAATTAAATAAGTCTGATTCGATTCATTAGATAAATTATTTTTTTTTTTTTAATTTTACTAAAGTTAATTTAATTTTCAAGAGCATATAGTGTTTCTTTTGTGATAGTTTGTGCTACATAATCGTGAATAATAAATTCCTTGTCTATCAGCCGACAAATTTATCTTCGACATTGCCTAGCTGAAATATATTATGAAGCCTGCGGATAACCAATAATATATACATTCAATAGTATTTAGATGTAGCTTTGTTGTTAGGCAAAGACAAAGACAAAGCCGGGGAAGCTGGACCGAATGGACCATGTTAAGACGAGCCCCCACACATTGATTACATATATACATACATTTCCTACATTTACTCTCCCGATATGTATTAGTTATTTATATAAGTAAATATAATCTAAAACAAATAAATTGCTATTGAAATATAGGAGCGTTATCTTCAGTAGCAGGTACATAAATTCAAGATGGTGAATAAAAATTAATACAGGATGGTATAGATATTGAAGAGAGCAAGAGAAAGAGTTTAGGCGGTATAGACCACACAATGTAAATTGTCACCGCAAATTTGTCGAGATTATCACAGCGTTGGTTTCTTGCCAAGGATATAGTGAGAAGATATGTACACTTCTCTATTTACAGTAAAACTTGTTTAATTTAATGTCTATTGTCGTAATGGAAGCGCTCCGTAAAACTATTTCTTATCTCCCATGTACTTAAATAGTTTAGAATTTTAATGAACGATTAATGTTTGCATTAAATTTTGATCTAAACTTCCTTATAAGTAGTTCATATTTGGTAATGAATTCAGCTAATTAAAAATTTCTAACTTTCCAAGTTAACTTTATACCCAATTTTCAATTAAACCTAATATATGTATCGTTATATGAAAACTACCTTATATTGAGTTTTAAATCTAGAAACATTTAACTTTAAAACGATCTCAACCATTTTTAGATTGAAAATTTTTAAGGTTACTTAAAAAAGAAGTAAGCTTTTAGTATCGTTAAAATTTCAAAATTTTATCTTAAATGACCCTAAGCTTATCATTATAAAAATGTATGACTTCTATAATATGCAAAGTCAATGATTTTTAAGCTTTACAAGTATATATAATTTTAAAAATGAAAATAAAATCTAGTTGGAGGTAATAATATTAAATGAGAGAATCAACCTTTTGAATACATTTTCCCTTGTCGTCAGCGTAATAAGGGTTCTGTTAACACGTAAAAATTCACCGGCACAAACGTCTCCAATGATATTATTAATAAGAATAAATTGTGTCTTACTTTAAAACATTTAATGAAAAAATCGGATTACGAACATATAAATAAAATTGTCAGCTTATAAAAAGATATTTATTGCATTCTACCATTACTTTACCTTTATAAATATATTATTTTACACTCACTTATAAAATCTCAAGAGCGTCGAAAAGAAAACGAAGAAACGCTTATCTTTTATATGAAATCATTATCAAGCACTCAGTATTTTCTTATGTATATATATATATATATATATAGGTACAGGCACAAACTTAAATAAAGACGTTATTTTATTTTATTACATTGAATATAATGCTTCGAACCGCATTTTTATTCGCATTCCAGAGTATTTAGGAATAGAATTCGGATTATGACGCAAATTCGCTTTGATTCGATTGAAACGACCAACCCAAGAATGTCTCATATTTGTTTCAAATAAGCGAGGAAAAGTCAAAAAATTTAATGAATTCTCAAAAAAATTCAGTTTACAAGAATTTCTCTATCAATGTTTCAAATAAAACGTTTAAATAAACACGCCTACATAAAAGTAAAAGGAAATTAAAAATTACGATTTTATATAAGCGGCCTCGTTTAAATGTTTATTGATCAATAAATATTTCAAACTTTACGTATAAAATAAAAATAATTTGTTCTCATTAGGCGGAAAAAACGTTTAAATGTATCAAAATAAAGTTGTGTGAATCAATTAATAAAAACACAGAGAGGGAATTTGCAATTTGGATCGGTTCATTGGACCCATTTTTGTTCTAATCGCATTATCTTTCCAGTGACATCGGCGATTAAAAATATTTTCATCGTTTGGAGAAGAGACACCGTTACCGTTAAAATTATACAGCTCTTGATGGAAATGAAATGCAAAGAAGACTGAGTAGTTGACTACTAGGCGCATTGATACTAAAATGAAATATTGAGAATGGAGCAAAAAATTGTTAAGACTGCTTAATGATATCCAATTGTAACTGTTTCGAATTACTTTCAGATGTAAATGACTGAAAAACTTGTCCTGATATTTACATTTTATGTATTTTTTGTTTGTATTGCCTTATGAAATATGGGACTGATTCAATTTAAATAGAAAGTCAGAGATGGAGATTCATTATTTATCTTTAGTTTTGAATATTAAAACCTTAATGAAAATAAATATTGAAGTTTTTTTTTTACCATTCTTCAAACACTTTAATAAAATGTTAATGATACAAAAATTGTTTAAGATATATTTCATTATAGCGAACAGATCTAACTTTTGTACAGAATAATTACTTTTTTTTTAAATCTAAAAAGTTTATTTTTTTTTTAATATAAAAAGTATATTCGCTTCGACTGCAGCCTTATTTTACGACTTATTAGTTAGATCTATCTAAGATTTGTCGATAGTAGAGTGCTTTCTTTATTGACTTCTACTTTTGTTTGAAGTCAGAGACTTCCGGGTTCAGCATATTCCCGAGATCTTGAGTTACTGAGTTACGGCACTTTGAAAATAGACCAGTTTTTTTCAAAAATTGAAATTTTTAGTTTTAGACTTTTTTTGTACCGAAATTGCCTCGTGACAATTGATTCTACGAGCAGAACTTGCAATTATATTTTGTAGGCAATTTAATTAGCTTTAAATTAAGTGCAGAGCGGGGTCTGTAAGCCTCGTAGTTCTCTTATAATCTTAAAAGGTAAAATTGCGTTTTTCCAGAAATACACCTAACCACTTTTCTGTTGCATGAAGTGATTTTTAAACATGCATGCCCTCGGCTGGACTCATTCACATTGCCAGTCGGCAAGCTCCTGCCCCGGCAGAGCTCCTAAGACTCCTCTCTTGTAAATGCAATAATGGGTGTTAGGAGATGGCTGCATTTGCCTGAAAGCAAGGCATACATGTTCTGCAATGTGTGCTACTTGCTCTGGGGAAATGTGCAAAGCTGTAATGAAGAGGACGACGGTGACGAGCCTCAAGACAACCCTGACGATCCACCAATACTGGAGTACCCACCAAAATGCGATTTTACCTTATATGGGTTCACTAAGATTTTGAGAGAACTACGAGGCTCACAGACCCCGCTTTGCACTTAATTTAAAGCTAGTTAAGTTATCTACAAATTATATTCAGCAAGTTCTGCTCGTTGGATCAATGGTTTCGACGCAACTTCGATCCAAAAAAGGTCTAAAACTAAAATTTTCAGTTTTTGAAAAAACTGGCCTATTTTAAAAGTGCCGTAACTCGGTAACCCATTAACGTGCATAGCTCCGGTTTGGCTTTATTAGTAACAAATTTGATGCTTTTCAAAAACGTACAGAATAGCTTTTGAAGAAAAATATTTGGATTAGGAGATACCGAGCAGAATCTGAAACAAGTTCAAATTTTTCACGGTTTTTCCTCTATAAAAATGTATCCACAACTTTTTGAGAGTTGCAAACTTGAGAATACATAGCCCTAATGGGTCCAAACAACATACTGAGAAATCAGAAATACATCATGCTTAGCGAATTTAGATATTTTTATGTCGATTTTGACTGGCCTATTATAGACTTTTAAGTATTGAAGAGAACGAGATCATTATCACCTACTAACATTGGGTTTTTCAAAATTTCAACCGACTATTCCCAACATAACTAAACCTGGTTACAAATTTAAATTAAATTAACAGAAAACAAAAACTATAATATCCCTTCTCTCATCAAAACATCTTAGAAAATACAACCCCAAAAAAGTGTCCCAAGTATGAAAGTAAACTAACACATGCAATTAGTGAGTGTCCCAATCAACCCCAGTGAACTAAAAAAGACCATGAACAAAAAGGCAATGAATCTCGAGGACATTAGGAACTCATTGAGGCTCCTGGGTGTCCTGGAGGATACAGCTAACTCAGTTAACACAACAATTGTCGCCAAGGACAGAAATTTTGACGTTAAAGAACCAGTGAAAAAAAATAATATCGTCAAAATATAATTCGGAATTTATGTGAGTTAAGGATAATTGTAAGCCGAGTTATAACTAAAAAAAATTATTCCCAGATGTGTAATTTTAACGTGGGTTCTTTCAGAAAAATAAAAATATCCGGAAAGTGTGTAGAAAAATGACAAAACCATTAAGGACAATAATAATTTTTTTAATAGAGCCATCACATGGGCGTGAGAGAAAAAATTTAAATTTTGCGCTTGAATTTTTCATTCAAGAAATTTGGATTTTTCTTCAATTTATTTACACAAAAAAATCCTCGATTTGGAAACGATATCAATTTATTGTCAGTCCATTATTAAAAAGTATAAATTTTTGTTGGGTACAATTATACAAACATCACAAAGAAATGTAGGTAATGCTTCAAACCACTGGCAGTCACTGATTACTTATACAAATAAAATTTAGACCATTTCAAATAAGAAGGTTAGCATAGAAGTAGATTCAGACAAAAAAATTAACACACTAATAGTAACAATTTTTAACATTGAAAAAAATTTGAAATAACATGTTGCTTCTATTTCTTTATAGGCCTTGAACTTAAGTCTGATAAAATTTTTCTTTAACTATCTATTTTCCATTTAACCAGATCCCAGTATTGTTAATTCGGTAGCTTTTAAAATAAATATTTTAAAAAACCGTTAATAATATTAGGTATATTATAAGCGATTAAAAAATATGTGAAACTTAAGAAACGTTTTAAAAATTATTTTTTCCCTTAGATATTTCGTTTAATAAAAATAAAATAAAAACTAAATTAAATAAAAACTTGTTAAAAATCACGTAAAATAAATCATGCAAAAAATTCCATGTAAAACGAACCTCCAGCATATTCATAATTTAATTTTTATTTATTTATTTACTAATCCGATCAAGTTACACTAATCATAAATAATCTTCATCGAAGCAAAAGTTTCAAGTCTGTTCGCTTACATGTTCATTAACATTGAATAATTATAAATCCTATAGAATATACGACTACAAGCTTACGGTTAGAAGTTTCTAAGTAACCATAGAAAATTTACCAGAACTCTCTAAGGTTTCCAATGGATGTAAAATTACAAAGGATAAACGCGTTAATAATTTAAAAGCAACTTCTGAACTGAACACATATTACAAGTGGTTTCTAATAAAAAAATGCTTCTTATTAGTTTTTAAACATAAACATTGGTTAACACAAAAAGCATTTTGTAATGTTGTGAAAGAATTCAATCAATTTAATTTTTTTTATGATAGCAAAAACTTAAATATTTCAATAATCGAATGAGAAGTGTATAAAAGATAAATACAAATATGTTCGATTTCTTGTCCTAAATGTCTAACAGACACGAGGTTGTAGTAGTACCAGTTTAAAATTAATATAATATGCTTTAGGCAATACTAGCCAAACGGACGGCTTCTTTTCGATTTATTCCGTGATTTTTTTTATATATTTTGATCAGAATATTTAAAACATTTGAATTAACTATTAGCTATAATTAATGTTCTTGATGCAAATTACCTAGCTCCCATATATTTCATGTAACAACAGTTATTAATTATTTAGTGTAACATGATTAATTTGACTACGGTTGTTTTAAATTAATTAAAATTGTAAATTGCCAAAGTTTGAGAACCTCTGCTTGAGTTTTTTGTCGTATTTTCGGATCGAAGATAAGAAGACAATGAAGTAGATTTATATGTGTGGCTCGCTCAGCTTTGTTTGATTTGGACAAGCTGTTGTTTCAATTTTTTATGTCGATTCTTTTATAAAACAGTTTAGCGTCTCGTTTGGATTTAATTGGGATTCAGTTTGATATTTTTTCGAGTTTCGCGTAAGAAATCAGTTTGAAAATCACCTTTTTTGATTTGAAATAGATAAGGATCGATTTAAGGTTTACTTTTGAAGTTTGTTTTGAGTGAATTTCAAAAGAATGCGTCTAATTTATTGTGATCAAATTGGGAGATGATGAAAATTAGTTATCTAAGTCAGAGCTAAAATTAGAATTTGCATAACATTTCGTTTGAGATATATGGACAGTTCTCATTCATCTTCACATGCTGGCCATTTGTCTTTTCTAAATATCCATAAATTATTTACTCAAAAATACAAAGTTAAAAAATGAACGAAGAACAAAACATAAATACTACTGTTGCGAAAAAAAGTAACGACATAGCGGCATTCGATCGCTCTATGGAAGAGTGTAAACAGTCAAGCTGTCTGAATCTGTCGAGAAATTGCCGACACCCTTCAATGTTATTTTATTGTCAATTGAATTCGAACCGCGGAATCAAATGTATAGACCCATAAATTAGGTTACGTCGTTTTGTCCGTCCAAATTCCTCTTCATTTTCCCGCATACGTGTCTTTGTCGCCCTGACTGTAGCGACCATTGGGCGTTATGGCCGCCCACAGATACACCATATTCATCCATAAAACGGACACTTAACACGTTGTTAAAAACATATTGGTAGCAAACGAATCCAAATAAGGTGTCATTTGAAGCCAATATTAACAAAGAGGCTTTTAAAATCTTCTTTTAATTTTTATTGCTAAATACTGTCGATGGATTATGAATGAGTAAACATTTCAAAATACATATTATGTAAACAAACCAATTTAGTATGAGATTAACGATAACTAGCTAGAAATTCTATTTACAATTTTTTTGAAAACATGGATGATTATTTTTTAAATGAAAAACATTTTGCGTATGTTATTTTCTTGCACTTATTCTTCTAGATCAAAAATAATGCTTAGAAGAATGTGGGGTAATTAGGCACACCTAAATTTAAAACAAAACCATTAAGAAACTAGAAAACAAAATAAATCTTGTTATTTTTGCAAAAAAAACTTGTTAAAAAAAGTCCCAAATGTTAATATTCCAACATAGAAAAATTACACTCACACAAAAAATAAAAAGTAACAGTCCCAGAGATGTGCTATATGATTTCCAATGTATTGTCACACTTTAAAGATGGAGGAGTGTCACCATTTTCAGATTCTGGGAGTATCACCTACCCCATCAGCCAGCTAATGGGGAAGTGGCGTGGTTGTGGGATGAGGGCGGCCGAGCGGAGCATAATCAAGCACTTAAGAGAAATCTTCTTAATAGAATTTACTAGAAAAATTTCGAAATCCTATATAAGCCCCGGACATGCATGGGCGATTCAATCTTGAAATAAATAGTGCACGTGGACAGTCTGAAAATAAATCGTCAACGTCAACAGTCTCTCGGAAAGTGATTAGTGTGAATTAAATCTTCGACGAGTGCTAAAATAAATATTGAAAGTGAACAATGTTAAATAAATTGTGAACATTGTCAATAAAGTGAACGGTGAAATAGTGAGTGACAATAAGTTAGTAGGTGACTGTGAAAACTGATTAGTTAAACAGTGAAATAACAAAATGTTAACGTGTAGTTTATAAGTGTCTATAGTTTTTAAAATTTACATGAGTTGAACCAATTGAGTAATAGGGCAAGAGAAGATCTCCAATGACATCCCAAAAAGCGATCAAATTTTAGATATCTTTAAAAGCCCGTCCGTTTCAACGATACGACCATCGATACTATACGATCGATAGTTATCGAGATCTTCACGCACATTTGACACTTAGAAAATTTTGTTAAAACTTACATGAGTTGAACCAATTGAGTAATAGGGCAAGAGAAGATCTGCAATGACGTCCCAAAAAGCAATCAAATTTTAGCTATCTTTAAAAGCCCGTCCGTTTCAACGATGCAACCATCGATACTATACGATCGATAGTTATCGAGATCTTCACGCACCTTTGACACTTAGAAAATTTTTTTAAAATTTACATGAGTTGAACCAATTGAGTAATAGGGCAAGAGAAGATGTCCGATGACGTCACAAAAAGAGATCAAATTATAGCGATCTTTAAAAGCCCGTCCGTTTCAACGCTGTGACCATCGATACTATACGATCGAGAATTATCGAGATCTTAACGCACGTTTGACAATTAGAAAATTTTTTTAAAATTTACATGAGTTGAACCAATTGAGTAATAGGGCAAGAGAAGATGTTCGATGACGTCACAAAAAGAGATCAAATTATAGCGATCTTTAAAAGCCCGTCCGTTTCAACGATGCGACCATCGATACTATACGATCAATAGCTATCGAGATCTTCACGCACGTTTGACACTTAGAAAATTTTTTTAAAATTTACATGACTTGAACCAATTGAGTAATAGGGTAAGAGAAGATGTCCAATGACGTCACAAAAAGAGATCATATTATAGCGATCTTTAAAAGCCCGTCCGTTTCAACGATGCGACCATCGATACTATACGATCAATAGTTATCGAGACCTTCACGCACGTTTGACACTTAGAAAATTTTTTTAAAATTTACATGAGTTGAACCAATTGAGTAATAGGGCAAGAGAAGATCTGCAATGACGTCCCAAAAAGCAATCAAATTTTAGCTATCTTTAAAAGCCCGTCCGTTTCAACGATGCAACCATCGATACTATACGATCGATAGTTATCGAGATCTTCACGCACCTTTGACACTTAGAAAATTTTTTTAAAATTTACATGA